>OZ037999.1:24566560-24661560 GCA_964035705.1 Porites rus | reverse complement strand
AAATAAATAAATTGGAATTGCGTGAGGAAGTTGAATAGACCTTATTCACGATACCCGCTATCTTTGCACGCGATCAAAGACTAAGGGGATAAAGTGATGTCACGTGGTTTCTTGTGCCAGGTATAAAATCTGCCAGTTTATTCTAAGCAAAAGAAAATAAAGAACTTTTCTCCTGAAGACGATAATAATGGGAAATTTTGGTTGGAAGTGATTATTGCTACTTTTTTGGACGCAGTAGCGACCGTAGACGTTCTCACAACACGCAATAATGATGTAAAACTAATCGAAACTTTACATTTGCATGACTAAAAATCGTCGTCTTGTTTTGAGAGAATAAACAAACTCGACCGCGATTACTCGTGTTGACAAATTTTATCACGTGTTTCCTAAAATGCCACGTGACATTATTTTTATCCCATCAATCCTTAAGGGCGTGCAAAGATGGCGGGCATCGTAAATAAGGTCTGTTGAAAAGAAGAGATCGATAAATGCTGCTTTTAGGGGCAGTGGACTTAGACTGTTCACAGTCCTCTATTTTTCCGTAAAATCATCGAGATCGAGCGCTTTGTGTTACGGGCTACCATCTTGCATGAGTGTCAAAACTACTTAGGGGGCGGGGGCGGTTTGGAAGGTTTCCCTTGCCCCTCCCCCACAGAGCTATAATCTCCAACGCCCGCCCCCTCGGTATATTTGAAAATCAAGATACCCGTGACTGTAAGACGCGGCATCTCACGAAAAGGTAGGAGACTGTGAACAGTCTGCAGTGTATACAACAACTAGCTCGCAATCGAGGCTAATACCACATAGTTTCTAACCTGCGAGCAGGCTCTCCTGGGGCTCCCGGGGATACGAGAGCGGTGAGGAGAAGAGGGAAGCCCCGGGAGAGCTTTCTCGCAGGCTACATAGTTTTGAATGGTATGCAACTAAAAAACACAGGCTCACCGAAGCACTCCGTGAAATTTTTAGCATGACCCCCATTACTCCAAGTCCCCGCTGGGCACGGATCACATGACATCTGCCCCGTGCGGTTCTGGAATGTGCCTTCTTGGCAGTTCTGGCAGGTTTGAGAATCTTTGTTGTAGTAAGAGCCAGCAGGACACTCAACTGAAGAGAAAAGGTTAAGCAAATGAAGATTAATGACTGACAAGTGCGTTAGGAGGAGGATAATGAAATACCGGTTATTGTAGCTTGAGCTGTCTCTGACCCACTGGTTAGAGTTTGACCCAGATACTATTTTAGTTATGACTGCTGCCTCGCTATTTTATTCAGCAGAGTGGGTGAGTCAACAGAACTGTAGTATTGCTAATGCGCCACCGAGGCTAATAGTCTAGTCAAACAAGAGCACTACTTCGTTCGCCGCTACACTACAGAAACACTTCCATCAACTAGTCACATGACCCCAGACTTCCCGCGCTGGGGAAGTCCCGGATGTACACTACATCCCTCCCTCTCTTCACTTGCAAAGTCTCACTACTACAAAGTAACATGAAAATGTCAACAGTGTCTTTTAAAGGTACAATTGATACAAATTAACACTTCCGTAGGCACAGCCTTATTAAAGCTGCCACTGTCATAGCGAAGTAACTGTCCCCCTCAGGTGGTAACATAGTCACTAAGTCTCTCGGGGGGTCGGGTCACTCGCCCTGATCTCCTTGGTAACAGCTGCTCCTGATTTGGACCATCAGCTGGACTAGCCCCTCCTCCTGTCTCCAAACTGGGTGTGGTTTCTTGTCCTAATGCGTGCTCATTAGGTACTGCTACAGGACCTGCAGGCTGCTGCTCCTGGGGCTCTCTGTCCGGAATCACAAATCGCTTGACATGTTGAATATTACGCCTGTACTCTGCGCCTTGGGGTGACTTCAGCTGGACCTGATCCCCATAGCGAGCCGTTACTTGGTATGGCTCTTTTTCATAGTGTGAAGACAACTTATTCTCCTTCCTCTTCTCCAGCAACACAAGGTCTCCCTCCTGTACACACTTCTCTGCTGCATGGTGTCTCTTGTCAGCATAATCTGCACCTATCTGCTTCTTTTCCGCATCACGATCTCTGGTTTGCTGATATCCCAGCTCTTCAGACTCCTCCAAATCAGCAACCTCTGGCAATTTAGTAGACATTTTCCTCCCATAAAGTAACTCAGCGGGACTCCTGCCGGTAGTTGTGTGTGGGGTGGAGCGGTATGCCAGGAGGAACTTGTTCAACTCCAACCTCCAGTCTCTTCCCTCAGCATGCGCAACTCTCATTGCTTTCAAAAGAGAACGATTTTGCCGTTCAACCTCTCCATTTGCTCTCGGCCATAGTGGGGTGGTCAGCCTGTGCTTAATGCCCATCTCATCCAGATACTCCTCCATTTCACGAGGTTGGGTCCGTTGTCTGATCTCAAGGTACTCGGTACTCCATATCTAGAGAACTGTCTGTCTAAACAATTAATTATCGTTTCTGAAGTGGTGGACTTAATGACGTCAACCTCCACCCATCGGCTAAAATAATCCACTAGGACCAGCAAAGACTCTCCTGTTGGCATAGGGCCCAGTAGGTCCAACGCTAGGTCCTGCCACGGTCTCTCAGGCATCCTGGTTGTCTTCACTGGTGGAGGCACTGTCGCCTTTGTCACAAGCTGGCACCCATAACACTCTCGGCACTTTCGTTCTGCATCTTTATCAACACCTGGCCACCACACCTTAGATCTCAGGCGCTCCTTCATCTTCACCACCCCCTGGTGTCCCTCATGTGCAAGTTCTAAGACCCTCTTCCTCAAAATGTTAGGAATCACGATTCTAGTTCCACGCAGGATGACTTGGCCAAGATAGGTAAGTTCGTTACGTACCCACACATATGGCTTTGGAGCTGTCTCCCAGTTCCCACTTATAAGACAACTTCGCACTGCTTGCAAATCATCATCCTCAGCTGAGGCACTCTCAATCTCTTGAATCTTTAGGGCTATAGGTACCGCACTGAGAGCAACCATTCGAACGTGCTCATCATCATATCGATATTTCTCTGAAGCGGGGATCTTCGTCAGACGTGATAGGGCATCTGCAATGTTGTCTTGGGACTTGACACAGCATACCTTGTAATTGTACGGTTGCAGTCTTAGCACCCAGCGCTCGATGCGTGCAGATGGTTTGGATCCTCTTGAGTAGATCACTTTCAATGCTTCGTGGTCCGTGACTAAATCAAAGGTTGGTAGCCCAAGCAGGTAAAGGTTAAAACGTTCACAGGCCCACACGAGAGCTAGTGCCTCCTTTTCAGTTTGGCTGTACCTCCTTTCGACACTGCTGAGACTTCTGCTGGCGTAACAAACGACTCGGCTCTCTCCATTCTTGTCCTGGACCAGAACAGCGCCTAACCCCACGGGGCTTGCATCGGCTATCACTCGCGTGTGTGCATCTTTGTCAAAATAAGCTAGCACAGGCGCACTAGCTAATTGCTTTTTCAGTTCCTGAAAGGATGTCTCCTGCTCACTGCTCCAAACAAAGGGGACTCCCTTCCTGGAAATTGCTCGTAGAGGCTCGGCGACAGTTGCAAGATTAGGAATAAATCTTGCACTAAAGCCAACCATACCAAGGAAGCTTCTCACTTCCGTTGGAGTAGATGGGTGGTTTGCCTCCAGCACTGCACGTACCTTCTCTTCTGTTGGGCCGACGCCATACTTTGACACTAACAGCCCCATAAAGACTACCTTGTCCATTCTGAATTGGCATTTTTCAAGGTTGAGGGTGAGGTTCTTCTCTGCTAATCTCCTTATCAATCTATATAGATTCCTGTCATGCTCATCATTGTTCTCACCATGTACTATCAGGTCATCTGCAATATTCTGGACACCACCAATGTCGGAGACCACTTGTCTGATTATCTGCTGATATTTCTCAGGGGCAGAGTTTACTCCAAAACTTAGTCGCTTGTACCTGAACAACCCCTCATGTGTGGCAAACGTGGTTATGTCTCTTGATTCCTCATCTAACTCGATCTGGTGAAATCCTAGGCGAAGATCTAATTTTGAAAACACTCTGCCACCGTTAAGATTTTCCAACACTTCGTCAACAGTTGGGATGGGTATCCGCTCCCGGATAATAGCCTGATTTGCTTTACGCATGTCCACACAAAGCCTGATATCCCCCGAAGCTTTGGGCGCAACTACTACTGGACTCACCCACGAGGTCGGCCCATCTACCCGTTCAACTATGTCCATAGCAATGAGTTCTTCCACCTTTGCAGTTACTTTCTCTCGCAGTGCAAATGGGACACGCCGTGGCTTTTGAGCAATCGGTGTCACCTCCGGGTCGACATGTAATTTCAACTTGTAGTCCTTCAGCTTGCCCACACCATCAAAAACCTTTGGATGCTTAGCCTGAAGAATTGTGGCGAGATCCTCCCCATTCACATTACACGCACACTCAACATCTGCACCCAGCCCAATCCGAAGTAAACCCAAAGCCTTTGAAGTCGCATGACCCAACAGACACCTCCCTTTCTCAATCACCACAAATTGTGAATTCACTGTCGTACCACCCACCGAAATCTCAGCTGAAAAATAACCAATCACCTCCAGTTTTCCCCCACCATATGCATAAAGCCGCTTATGACACTCCTCCATCTCTGCATTAAGGCCTCGCGCCTTAAGTTCACGGTACTCATCTAGCCCCATAAGATTGCTCACTGAACCGGAGTCACTGAGTACCTGTGTAGTAACACCACTGACACTAACTTCTAACACAGGTTCTTTACAACTAGTTGAATTACATGTTTCCTCCCGATTCTCAGACACGGTGAATGCAAAAGCACAGTCCTCCTCATTATCAGATGCTTCTTGATCCCCCACAAAATTTGCATTGTGACGTGAACGTCCACTAGAAACTCTCTCTCGCTCACTTGTTTTATCTCTCGCTTTATAACCATCACCCTCTCTTCGACAACGTAAAGCGAAATGACCATACCTTGCACACTTGCTACACTTTCTTCCTTTTGCTGGACAGTTGCTATCCCTGGCTAAATGACCTTCTCTCCCACAATTGTAGCACCTCCTACCCTTCTCGCCCTGCCGATCTTGCCTTCCCCTAACTGCATTGACATCGTCGCCTTCTACTTGCCTTAGGCTTGTTGACATGTTGGTCGCTTGTCTGCCAGCTGCTTCCCAAGCACGAGCTTTATTCAGGGCTTCTTCCAGCGTAATATTTCTATGCTCCAACAGCTTCCTTTTCAACTCGAAATTCGTCAGCTTCTCAATCAACTGGTCCCGCAAATGGTCGTTCAAACCCGCCCCGAAATCACAATGTCGTGCTTGTTTTCGCAACCGAACTATGAATTGGTCAGCGGTCTCCTCTTCCCTTTGTGTAAGTTGACGAAAAACATGTCGCTCGTAGGGAATGTTCTCCTCGACTCGAAAGTAAGAATCCAATTTGCGAATAGCTATTTTGTAAACATTGTCACCACTCTCCGGAATAGGACCAGGATCTTGTAAATCTTCAAAGATATCCTGTACATCCATACCAGCAAAATGTAAGAGTAATGAGGTCTTCTTACGAACGTTATCGATGCCCTTTCCTTCGGCAAAGTATTCAAACGCACGCTTCCATTTACGCCATCGCTCCGCCACTTGTGAAGCAGGACCGGTCAAATCCAACGGCGGTAAGGCCTTTTCACTCATTGGAACCATCCTCGTCGCCAATGTAGTATTGCTAATGCGCCACCGAGGCTAATAGTCTAGTCAAACAAGAGCACTACTTCGTTCGCCGCTACACTACAGAAACACTTCCATCAACTAGTCACATGACCCCAGACTTCCCGCGCTGGGGAAGTCCCGGATGTACACTACAAGAACTGTCTCCGGCGTCGACAAATAAAAGCTGTTCGAAAGTCGAGCAAAGTCGAAATTCCCGGCTCGGCAAGGCAGGAAGAAGGCTAAGCCGTTCCAAATTGAAACACATGATAATTAAATTATGCAAACAGAATACTGTAATGCTGATCATACCACGTGAAAATTAACTTTGCAAGATATCAACACGACACCGAAAGAACTCAAATTGAAACAGGCGCTCCCAATTGATTCAGACGCCGAACTTTTCATGTACTTAATTTAATAGACCTATTTGGCTAACTCAATGTTGTACCCAATTCAAATCACCTGGGGTTAAGATTCTTTCTGCACTGTATTTGCATTATAATGTGGAATTCACATTTAAATGATATGGAAATTCCTGAAGCGAAAAGTTTTATTCCCAAAGGGTTTGAATTGGGTACAACATTGAGGGCCTGTTTACATGAAGGTGGGGCACCCCAGGTAGGTGAGGTAACATGTAGCAAGTTACCCCACCTAACATGTAAACGTGACCACGTAAAATGAGAGATTATATCCTCACCTACCTGGGGTCCCCCACCTCCAATTAAACAGGCCCTGAGTTAGCCGAATAGGTCTATAATGCACGGGACTTCGACCGCGCGGCGCTTGATCGACGGAACATAATGCCTGGCATGCAAAGAAAGTTAGGCTGCCCCTCTGCCCATTTCATGCTATTTCCTTGCCTAGTCCCTAGTCCTCATTATTCCGCGCGGCCAAAGAGTTTCACGTGGTCCAAGTAAAGATGTGGGGCGTTTCCCGCCCGTTCGCCTGGGTACGCCACCAAAGTGAATTGACCAACAGGAACTGAAAAAACGCCGTACAGGCCGTGACTAGGAAAGCTATTTCCCTTTCGTACACGGTCGTTGCCATACTTAATGGTCGCTGCCACCATTGGTAACCAAGCCATTAGTCATAAAAGAGGCATTATATTCTCTGGATGAAGTTACAATAAGGCAAATAATACTTTTTTAAATAGTATTAGAAAGAACGACGTTGAACCCCATGTTGAATTAACGTTAAAAGCTATAGAAAGGACTAGGGTCATCTGTTATTGATGGATCAGTTAAGACCGTTTGCCAGTTTATGTACTTAAATCTATCAAAGTTTTGGCGGGTCGTGGTGCTAATGTAGTGGTATTAAAGGGAGAGAGATTAGGATACGAAAGATCTGGTTCGAGGTTCGGGTTCGACCCTGCATTGCGATTTTCTTGCTCAGCAGGTCAAACATTTTCCGAGTCTAAAAAATGGCAGCGACCGTTTACGAAAAGGAAAACTGCTGCGCCTCCTTGCTCAACTCACTTTTTGACTTCGGCCCTGCTATTTTTTCACAACTTGGTGTTTGCATCAGCCCGTGATAGGTAACTATCCCGATTCCGTAATCCAGGACATTTTTTGCAGGTGGAATCCGGAATCCAGGGCTTTCGAACCTGACAGTCCCTCTAAGAAGATTGGAATGTAGAATCCTTGTTCCGCTGACAAGGAATTCGGAATCCAATACCTGGAATCTGGAATACACATCGTGGAAACTCCTGAAGATTGTCTGGATTCACTTAAATGGTGCAATTTGCAAATCACCTATTTTTAACACGTCCCCAAGTGTTTGATTTATTATTATTAATTCTCTTTGGAACTTACCGCATTTCGTCCTTTCCAGTTCCGTGCCATTACCAGGCAGCACCATAATAACTTTACCTTCAGGACATGCTACACTACTTGGAGCCACTGACACTTGCAGATCGGGCATATGTGCATCTTGTGGAAAGTTATCTTTCACGAAGTTCGCTAAGGTGTCCAAATCCGACATCATCTTCGTTAACCTGATAAAGTGCAAGACACAAATTGAGATGTGACCTTTGGAATGGTAAAACTGTCCGAGACATAACGTACCAAGAGAGAATGATTTATCCTCTCTTGACCTCAGGAGAAACTTAAAAAAGGAGCTCCTGTTTATGAATGAAGAAATTTACATTAGCAAGACAATGACGTGGGAATTACACCTGAAAATTTTCTATATTGGCCTTCTTGTAATTACGACGCTGCTGTGCCGACTGATTTATGTATGTGTGTGCGTGGGCGTCCCTTCCCTCTCCTCGCGATTTTTTCACCCTTTCCCCAAAACAGAGAGCCTGTTCAAAGGCTACGTTTTTTTTAACACTACAGATGCATTATCTGTTACTTAAAGGCTACCTTCAGTCACCCGCGAGAGGTGGGAGGGTGGATGGGTGGGAGCTGGTAGTCATGTTTATAAAAACCCAGTTCATTAGGCTTTACTTAAGATAGTTCAGATTAAAGTAGCGATCGGACTGTTTTTTCCTGTAGTAACGTGTTCATTAGCACAGCCGGCATCCAATTACGATGACAAAATAAAAAAATCAACAATTTCTTAATCGAGAATAGTTGTTTGTGGCTGTCATTTTGAATTTCGATATACAGTTACGCTCTCGTAAGGTTTGAAAGAAAGAAAGAATTTCGTCAAAAAAGTAGTTTATTTTTCCTTTAGAGCTCTTCCTCTCTCTCCCCTCGCCCCTTCCCCTGTTTGCTCCTGCCACGCAGGCTAAATGTTATTGGGACGAGGAGACGAACGGAAAATCAAACATGATGGCTGCCTGAAAAAAAAATACTTAAATACAAATCATTAGTTGAGGCTTCTGTGCGTTTGTGACTATTTCGTTTCTCCTGTGTTATATCTATGTTTTTTTTCAAAAATATATTTGTTATAGCTAATGATGCCTGGAATCTTCGTTACTATGGATACATACTTTGCTGCTTCTTCTTTAGCATCTGACGACATATTTTTGTCCTTCATAACAAAATCGAACGTGATGATTCTCTGGTTACCGAATGTTCTCTTCCTTGAGTTGGAACCACAGTACACTTTGACATTTTCTACCACGCAGTCCTGTCCCTGGCTGACATCACACAGGAAATGTTTAGCCATCGGACTGTTCATTACTGCGTTGAGAAAGTTCATGCGGATCCGCTGCAAAGCTTCTTGTTCGTTATTAGAGCACGAACCAGTGTAGAAAGTGAAGTTCTTTTTAGCGGCATTGGCATTTTGCTCGGCTGTGAATGGAAGAAAAGGGTTTTAATCACTGCTTCTCAGTTAACCTTATCGAAATGCAGAGTTTAAGCCTGTTTAAGCCAGCACAAGATTCTAGTAAGCTACTCACTTACCCCTTCCATACCCAATGCTAACACTAAACTTCTTACTCAGGGCAAAACAGTGGATTAGGGGAGGGGTAGGTGGGTAGATTTCTAGATGTTATAATGATCCAAAACTGTACCATAAACATTTGGAACTAAGGCCATGCGTGCCTAAAGCGTTCAATGTACTCTTAATATCGGCCCCTTCTTCACATTAGGGAGCTTAATTAAGCAACGACGACGGCGACGGCAACGAGAACGGCAAAAAAGCAATAACTGTATATTAGCAAAAGAACAACTTTGCACGTGCATCACGCTTTTTTGTACATTTCCTAGCCGTCGTTGCACGACTTCAACGTGAAAGTGCAATGAAAACTCTGTATTTCAATAACTACCTGTGCAGAAACACAACTGAACCTCTTTCACTGCGAGACCTTGTTATGGCGAGATGATTTTTCGCAAAAACTTTTTTACCTGTGTATGAAATCCCGTGGTGTTACCATTCAAATGACATTTTGTTGGTAGAACTTTTGCATTGTACTAATTGTTTCTAAGGATTTTGTCACAGTTTGTCTTGGTGGATTTTCACTTTCGTCACAGATATTTTTATCTTATTAGGGCCATTTATACCATGAAAAATAAGACGCGTCTTACATAAGACGCGTCTTAAATAAGACGCGAACTGTACCATTTATACGAGCATTTCTTATCTAATAAGACGCGTCTTAGCTAAGCCGCGTCTTATTTTAGACGAAATGTGCCGTTTATACGGAAAGTTCACGTCTTATTTAAGACGCGTCTTATGTAAGACGCGTCTTATTTTTCCTCGTATAAATGGCTCTATTATCTGCAAAACTATTGAAACCACGATCTTGAACATTAAAGAAAAATTAAGCTTTCCGGGCCCTTTCCAGTAATTATCGCCGAGCCGGATTTTTGTGAAACGGGCACCTGATCCCATGAGGGATCCCAAGGTGTCTGCGTTCGGGGCACCAGTTAGACTGCGAAACAGTCGTTTTTTCCCAGAAATCAGTTTTGCAACCTAAGCAAAAATACGGGCTGTTTTGTAGCCTAGCGCCACTTTACTCACGTGCGCAGTCGGGCCACGGCTTCTGACTTTTTGGGAAGACTGGTACAATACTAAATGGCTGCTGGACTTTATACCAGGTTCCGTCAGCTTGACACATGTAGTTATTGACGGCCGCTTGGTCAGCAAAAGAGTAGCCCTGCTTACATTGTATATTGCAAATCATCTCATAAACCACATTGTTTGAATTGAAGGTCTTTTTGTTGCAAGATCTGACGCCATTTGCAGGAGCATCAAAATAAGTGCACGGGACAGCTAAAATTATAAAAGGAAATAAAACTTATCTTTCTACCAAGTAATAATGTAAAGGCCATAATTAAAGAGCAAACTTTTTTATTAAAAAGAAAACGTGAGTGTCAGTAACATATAGAAGAAATTCATGAAGGTGATCTTAGAAACTTGGCTTATTCTTGAGTTTTTCTCGTCAACTGGATCGGAGGTGGTCATATGTGGATTCATAATGTAATCGCGAAGGATGACTTTATAAAGGGGAATAGGGTTTGTATGGTGCATGTGGCTCTGGTGGGCGCTGTGATGGCATGCCATGGCTCTCTGCGAACTGACTGGCGCTTTTGGCAGATCAGCCAGCTTTTTGGCATCCTTCGCAGCTTATAGATGATTAATTTATGTATTTTATTCTTTTCATAAAAATCACAGAATGGTGTGACTGTTTGACTATACTGATGAGGCCTTTAGTGCAATGTATAAACTCGCGTACACACGGGCCAATGAATTTCAACTTACGTCCAACTTCTATGAAGAATTCACAGGTAGCCTTGTTTCCTGCCCGGTCACTTGCGGCGTACAGAACTTGATACCGCCCCCAGGGAAACAAAGCACCAGGATTCCTGTTACTGGTAATTCGCAGTTGGACTGGGGGCCGATCAAAGTTGTCTTCGAACACCGGATAGGCCCACGTGACGCGTATCTGGTTCTTATTGGTTTGTTTCATGATGTCTGTAGGGCAGGAGGCCACACGCGGCCGTTCCTGATCTGTCGTGGAAGACAGCAATGCTTTCAATTAGTCTATTAATTTAGAGTAACTCAAGAACGCAGAAAGGTTTGTTGGAACAAGCGCTGATCTAGATAACTGACGCCACAGATAGCCGAATTAAATCAAATATGGTCGCATTCCTCCTTTCCAATAAACGCCAAGTGCTCAAATAAACACGTGTACTTCTATCACCAGAAGTAGTTAAATAGGCCATTTGCACGATGGCGTCATTTTACTACTACGACCACAATCCTTTTTGTTTTTCCTTTCATATTTAAATTTTGTAATCTCAGCAAGGTTTAAATAACAAAAGCCCTAATTTGCACAGGAAAGCAAAACCCTGAAGGATTCTGGTCGTAGTATTAAAATGACGTCATCATGTAAATGGCCTATTGTAAGAGCATGGCTTTATAGTGTACGACAAGAAGCGTTGCTTTCATATAGCCATTGAAACATATGTTCAGGAGATCTGAGTAGTGCTTCTGATTGGTCAAAAACTTGCTTCATCCAATCAGTAGCAGTTTACTCAGGCTAGTGCTTTATCACAGATAAGGTGCGCTTTCGCGACAGCCATTCCATCATCATCATCATCATCATCATCATCGGTCGGCTGCAGAGGCGTGTTTGCATGAGAGTATGTAAACACGGTTGTGACGTCAGGAACCCAGATTCCAGAATTTGGGAAATTGATCCCACTAACGATTGGAATCCGGAATCCACGTCGTGCAATCCAGAATTGAGGACTGTCTTGGATTCCCTTACATGGTGCGAAAATATCATTAACACCACAGCGCTTATCGGTTTGCTATAATAACTGAAACTAACTGAAACTGTTACCTGAAACAGTTATTTGTAGCGTGCATGTGGCAGTCAGTCCCACAGCGTCACGAGCAGTGTATTTCACTTCATGTGGAGTTGAACTGACAGCAAACTCTTTGCTCTGTGCACCTACGTTATTAGTGACTGTCGGCGGCACACCACTGTTATCGCTGGCGGTAGCCGCGGGGATGCACACCTTCTTCGTAGGTTTACCAGGATCAGTAGGGACGGAAATGGGCTGAGGACAAGTGATGGATGGAGGGCGTATATCTAATGGTAATAAGAGGGAAGACCTTAATCATTTACCTTTCTGTTAATGGATGAAACCGCAAAATGAGTCGAACACTATACATAAATTAGTGTTTGCTGTTGGTGCATAACCCATGTCTAATATCAACCTGCAAGATTATCAGCAGTCCTACAATGGGTGTTTGTGGCACTGGTAACGTAATGTTAAACGTAAACCGCGCGAAATCTTATGGTTATATGAGACATTAGAACACGTAACTTAAGACATCGCTTACACGTCACTTATTGTCAAATTAATTACAGTATACGGCAAAAGTTGCGTCCTTGTGTAAGCGATAACATCCCCCTCTTAACTATTAGAAGTATCAACGTTTCAGACCGTTGTCCTTGGCATGGAACAGCAAGCGGATCGCCCTTAAAGCGTACGTATACGTCGAGCGATCATTCAAATAAACACCATACCTTTGCAGTAAGAACTCCATGGCGTAGACCATTGACCAGTCGCTAGACACTCGCGCCTGTCTGGGCCTTCGAGTTTAAAGCCGTTAACTGTGTCACACCGCAGTAAACAAACAGATCGACAAACTTGTGAGTTGGCATTGCAGTCATCTCGATGCCAGCTTCCATGGGACGGTTTTGGCAGAGCAGGACACATGACAACTACGTGAAAAAAGTGCTACTTGAGGTTATTTATGACAGTGTTTCACGATGTAAACAATATCAGTACAAAAATTTTAATTTATTTTCCAGGAATGTAGGGGAGGTTTTCATTTTAGCTGCCATTTACTGGACCGGCGACATTTTATCAAAGAAAAAGAATGAAAGAGTTTGAACTGCATCATATTGCCTTGAGATGAGTGAAAAAGCGAAGAAAAAAACGAGTGTTTTAATTTCTGTTCCTAGGCTAACCCTGAGACGGTTCTTGTTTTTTTTTTATAGAGCTTCTCTAACTAGTTATAACGACAGGTCTCGAAAACGTATTGGGAAATGTTTGCAAACGATAAAACAACATCAGTCCCCTGTACTTGCAATAAAGTTTCGAAACTTTAAGAAAACATGAGAAAATATTCTAAATATTATAGTTAAGACTTATATCGATTGTCATTACCCTTCTCTCTCGTTTCTTCATGAGCAGACGGGCACGATTGCGGTTGAATGCCATTACAGTTATCCAGTCTCTCTGTGTATAGCCAGGAAAGAGAATAGCTTCTTGTTCTTCTTTGAGATGCGCAGTGGGCGGAACTGACAGGGGATGCAGTATCTGTCCATGAACTCCAACTTCCAAGGGTGCATTTTGCGTATCTGCAAGAACCTGTAAAAAACCCATAAACCGACGCATTTATTAATGGGTACATATTTGGTTATGATGTTACTGTACTTAGGTCCATTCCTCACATGTAAGCCATTGTGAAAATGTACCCAGACACAGAAAAGACAAGACCTCATACGATGCTTCACAAACTGAAATGCGCCATTATCATTTACGTGGAACCAAACCGCCATGCAGGCTGACCAACAAAGAAAATTGCCAGTTGAAAATGGTGCGAGCTCCTTGTTTGACTTGTCCCCGAGCGTCCCTTTTTCTTCAGTATGGCGGTGGGTGTCACGTGAATGACTAGCCCCGGCCAAGGGGCCTATTGTCAGTGTTCAAAATGGGGCATCTACTGACCTGTATTACGTTTAATGGCCGGATTGCGGGTCCAGGCGCACTTTCCATTTTGTCCGCTGACTGGTCGATCAGACATTTGATCGTGGGTTCAAGTTTCATTTTGTACAAGTGGTAAAGAACTAAAATAACTAATAGAGCAGAGCCCCGTGGTTAAGAAAATTTTGTTATCTTTCATCCGAGAAATCTTGGTAGTCGCGTGACCGTACGTGCGTTTTACCGCCCGTCCACCCGTCCGTCTGCACCATTGGGCAACCAATGTAAATCTTATACTTTTTAGCTAATGTGGGAGCTTGCGATCTGATATTGCACATCCATGTCGTGGTCAATTGACAGGGTATCTGCTGGCTAGTATCACATGATCGTATCGCGGGCTCAGGTTTCGACCCATTGAGGTTGCGGTTTTTTTGAAGTTATCTGCTGACAAGTTATTAGTTTTCAACAAATCGCAGGCTCAACTCCAAGTGGATTCCTATGCAAACTTATTGTCTGAAGTAAATTATGAATTTACTGACGAGAGCTTCGCTTCCAGTCTTGGCTAAATCTATATATTAAAAATAACTTATAAACTTACACCAATTCCTGTAGTTGTACTGCCGTGAGCCGCATGAGCTTGAGATTCCGTTACAATTGTTATCTCTTATATCGTAACGTGTGTGTTGATTGTAGTTTCGGTAACGACTTTGCCTCCCACAAGTCCCCGCGCTGACGGAACCAGACCAACTAGACCAGGCGTGGAAAGGGCAGTAATATGCATTTCTACAAGAACCTACAATGAAATATCGGCAAGGATGAGACAGTGATATTATTCCAAGTGTCACAATAGGTCAAGGAAAAGATGAACTCAGTTGCGTCGACAGTTGAATGGACCACTCATTAGCTTAAAAAAGTCAGTCCTGGAGTATTTTACGCAGAGACAGCAGCCATTAATTACCAATAGTGAGCAACTCCCATAACCGATTTTCTGTAACAGGCCAGTTTATTTTACACCTACTTTAAGAGCAAATAGGGAAGCTCTGCTCCGTATGTGCATGTATCCGAAGCCAAACTTTCGGCAAAAGAGAAGCAAATGCAAATGGTGGCACAAAGCATGCAACCCAGACAAAAATAAAAGAAATTAGTTTTGGACTTTTCGCACGGTCAAGCCGTCCTTCTTGGGGCGATTTGCTCTGACAAGGCAACTCAGTTCAACTTTTGGATTTTTTACGGTGTATAAATTCGGTTAATAAGAGAATGTTTTTGGTGGTGGAGGGAGGGTGGGGAGGGGAGGGTGGTGGGTAGTATTCAATATTATCAATAAGGGTTAACAAGATAACGTTGGACCAGTAAATCATCCTAGACGGCCTTAGCAGTACAGGTCTATTTGATAAAACGAGCATGTTTGCTTTCTTGTGATCAAAACAATTTGACGTCATAATAGAAAGATTATTTAAGGGAGCTTATTAAAGCAACGACGACGGCGACGTCAACGAGAACGTCAGTAGCAATAGGTTTAGATTGGCGAATCAACAACCCTTTTTTATGTATTTTTTTGCCGTCACTGCACGACTGCGACATGAAAATAACTAATTTCACGTGTTGTCGAGGACGTGAACACAAGAAAGCGACTGTCCTTTTTTTTTTCCTTGAAGTTCGATATTATAGTCTAAAAATGGCAACATCTGACGAATTGAACGAGATCGAGTAAGCGCAATAAGGTTTGAAGCAGCGCGTATTCATTTTTTAAGTGACGTTTTCGTAGCCGTCGCCGTCTTTGCTGCTTAATAATGACCCTTAAGATCCGACGACAGCGACGGGAACGAGAACATTCAAAAAGCAATAGTTTTAATAAACAAAACAACAATTTTGCTCGTGCATCACGCTTTAGTTGTACATTTCTTTACCGTCACTGAATGACTACGACGGGGAAATTCCCAATTTCACATTTCGGCAGAGGAAGTACACCAGCGATGACGAAATTTCCTCTCTCTTTCTGAACTTGGATATGGTTCATAGAAATTCAACTTCAGGAGGGCTCACCAACATTTGAAAAAGTTAGTGACTTGAATTAATCGCGATGAAGATCGAAAGAACGCAAATTCAGCGACGTTTTTACCACCGCCTCGCCGTCCGCTTATCTTCAAGTCCCTATTAGCTCCCAAGGCTAGGGCGGCTGTTGTGAAAAATTTCAAGCTATGCTCATTGCTTTGTTTCATTACAAATTAATGACCTTATTTCACAAACTTAACCGTGACACATTTAAACAAAACTGTACTAATTTAAACACAGCCGGTAGCCTCCAACATTCCGGTTTGCTTTTACACTTTATTACGCCTTATTAACTTGGGATTAAATGTTTAAAACGTCTATACTCATATGATTTATTTTTTTATTGCTTTATTTTCGAAATCTGACACTTCTAGTTCGATCATCCAGCCAGAATATACATGTGTAATAACTGAATGTGAATTTGAAAGTTTATAATCATGTTAATAATCCTCCCTTATTATAAGCGCTAGCACAGTTGTGTTTACTTACTTGTGTTCACATGTGTTAATTTGCAAAAAAAAGAAGTGAAAGAAAAAACGCCTGAGATCATTCACTTCTTTATTACGCACAAAAGGTAAATCAGTGTTCAGACCGGTGATCTAAATCAACGTATAATGGGCCTAGAAATAAAATGCAACCGGGGTAAATGTCCTTGATATCCATACTAACATTTAAAGCGGTATGAATTTAAGACAGATCAACTGGGTAATACATCTTATCCGATCAAGAAACTTTTAATATAAAGTAGCCTGTTAACAGAGCCTCTATTTTTCTCTTTAGATATCGTCGAGCGCGCGTATCAGTGAAAATAAAACACGAGGGGGATTTATTGACCGCTGGCGCAGATCAGAACTTTCTTTTTCTTTCTTGCGCGCTCGCTTCGCTCGAGTGCTCATCGATTTTCGACAAGTAAAAGAAAGCAACTTCTGTGTACAGGCTTAACATAAAGGCGTTCTTTGATCTTCAATTACGCGAGGTTATTGTAACAGATATACAGTGTAGCAGCAGATATTAAAGACGTTAAAGGGACTGCGACTATTAACTAAGAGTGACTGAGGTTTTGTACATGGAATTTCGAATATCCGTGTTGTGATCTTGTTGATAATAATTGTAACAACAAGTTATTACATCTGCGAAAAGGCTGCATGAATGTTGTAGCTATTCAATTATTTTTTCCTTCAAAAAATGGAACTATCTGCACCTTATACTAAGAAAGAATGGACCGGTTTATAGGGAAGTTTTTAAAACCGCTGAAAAAACTCACAGCTCAACAGTCCTGTGAGTCAATTGCAGTTCCATACAGATTGATGCTACTGCATAGACACAAGATATGAGCCTCTTGTACCTTTTTCGCAAGAGAAAAGTTTAGCATTCTTCTTAGTAACACTTTTGAGAAAAAAGGCCTTCAAGTGAGAGCTACATTGACTGGTGCTGGAAGAAGGATTTCTCATTCTCCTTTTCTTTGCAAATTTAGAACCTTTAACAAATGAATTTTTCCTATATTTTAGCTTACATGAATATTTTAGTTAGGGGAATGTTGTGAGACATTGTATTGCCTGACACTTAAAGCTGCCGCTCCCTCTGACACTCTCTTGCGTGCTAATTTGTTTTACCGAAATCAAAAGATTTTCGAGCATTTTGCTTACCAAAACATTCTAGTTTTCAAAGGAAAAGAACTACGAAATTCAGGCAGAAAAACCAATAAAGATGGTTGTTCCTTGACTTGGCAGAGCCTCATTGACTCCGATTATGTCCGATTATTCCACTTCATAGCTGCTAACGTCTAAAAAGAAAATTGCGGGTTTAATTTGTTCGACAAGATTCTCTCAGAGTTTTTTCGCATTGAGATTGTAGACAAGCCAGGTTAATTACACGCATTGTACACTTACATTTCGTTCGGTATTGCGTCGATGGCCTGCAGTGGGTTGGTGAGGGACATGACCCCTTGCTGCCATGGGATTGGGTTATGTGGTGAGCATTGCGTCGCTGCCGTGTGCATTGTCCTGTTGCAATACCCGGACTCCAATCGTTTCTCCATTCGTGACGGCACGTTGTCCACGAACATGGTTTAGGTCCACCACCACAAGATAACACGTAACTAAAAATGTTTACAAAAACAAGGATGCCAAGTATTTCAGACAACGCCATTTTTCCTGCCGCGTACGAAGATTTTGGCTGCCTCAAAAATAATGGTCTTTTTATAAAGGCCCAACGATAGAGTTTTCGACGAAGTACTGTACTGTCAGTTTAATTTTGTGACGATAAATGAAGGCTGTGGAATGGATATTTTGAAATAAGTTTGCACAGCTGCTAGTAAACTTTACGAATATCACAAGGAATCATCACCTTGGTGAATCTTCAAGACTGAATAAATTAGTATTTAGTAGATTAGTTATACGGCGGCATCTTTACTGTTAGGGATAAACCTGACTTTTATGACAAGCGAAAACATTTCTTGATTTAACATGAAACTTTTAATTAAAGCTAAATTTTTGCCATTTTAATTTAATCAACGACAAATTTTCACCGGTTATGGCACAGCGATCTTCCCCACTGACCCCTAAAAAAATGTGCAGTGAATTCAAATTTTGCCTGTGTGGTTAGTCGGTACTGATACGCATGTTGTAGTCCTAGCTCGTCTTAGTTTGATGAGTGAGACCAATCTGAAGCGAATGTGAATAGACAGTAAAAGTAGCCAACGGACCAACCTGAGAACGGCAAGCTAAGGTTGTGCGGGTGCGAATTTCGGATGGACCAACATTCCGCAAGCTTGGTGACATACAAATACTTCCTACGTACAATAACGGGCGATTCTCAAGAACCACAAAATTACCAGGAATTTCTCGGTATTTCATGGCACCAATTTCTAAAGTCTCCTGCATGAGAACGGTTTGGCCTTTAAGTAACCCGAATGATCAAGAATGGTGGAACATATGTTGTGACACATTTGTCCACATACATTTAGTCATGGATGGCGGTAGACTTTTGAAATGAATAAGGATATAATATTAATTTGGTACTCATCCTCCCTGAAATCATTATCATCATGTCAACAACATTGCGTTATCAGGGGCGGATCTAGGGGGAGGGTGCAGGGAGTGCGCACCCCCCCCCCCCCCCCCCCGAGATGACCTGCGGTTTTCTAATACAACTGGTATTCTGCAAAAAAAAAAAAAAAAACTATGTGGTTTATTGGTGTTGAAGTAGAGCAAGAGACGAGTGCACCCCCTCCTAAAAAAATCCTGGATTCGCCCCTGGTTATCATCTCACGCCATTAGAGCCTTCTGATGGCGTGTTTGGCTTCAAACAAGACTCTCGAACTTTCCGGCAAGTGTGACCACCAGAAGCATTTCTCCCGTCGGAGGTGTAAACCTCCAGGTCATTACACACAGGTCTTCCCAAGGCTAACTCCACACACCACTAACATCACTAAGGAAATCAAGGGGAAAAGGAATAAGGGATTCAGCCCACAAGAAAGCTTCGCGTTGGGGATCCGAGCCCGTGTCTTGGAGATGAGGGTGGTTAAGAGGAAGAGGATGCGGGAGGGGAGGAGGAGAGCAAGTGCACTCAACACTACATCTTGTTGTTCATTATATGGGGGCCGGATATCGACATTCCGTATTCCAATATTGTTGAAGCTTTTTTTACCCAATTTCGTTGCTCTATCAAGCACTCGTGTTTGATAGATATCACAAACAAATTATGCAGCAGTAATTCCTTTAAAATGCACGGAGCTGGAAAGGTTTTGAATTCAGCTTCGGGAATTACAGCGCTGAATTTCTGTTTCAAACGTTCAATCTTGCGCCGACACGAAAACCATAGCGGATAGAGCTTCTGTTCTCACATAAGAACGGTGATTTCGGTGCGACTTTTATAAGGGAGCGAGGCTACGACGCTGCGCCGATCTTGAAAGTATCATCGCTTATCGAATAGGTTTTTGCTGTTTTTACCACTCTTCGTTACATAAATGAACCGCCATTCCAACTGTGGCGGAAGTAAATGGGTAGTGCGAAGTACTGGTAAACACTGAGACGAAAGTAAATTTTCCGAATTAACGCTCCTATACAATGGTACAATGTTCGATATTTTTGAACGACTTGTTACAGGTCTGTGCTGTTGTCTTTCATACTAAACCGTACAGCTTTTCATTGCGGCATTAAACGATATCCTGCAGCAGGGGCGGATCTAGGGGGAGGGTGCAGGGGGTGCGCATCCCCCCCCCCCCCTGAGATGAACTGCGGTTTTCTAATACAACTGGAATTCTGCAAAAAAAAAAACTATGTGGTTTATTGGTGTTGAAGTAGAGAAAGAGACGAGTGCACCCCCTCCTAAAAAAAATCCTGGATCCGCCCCTGGGCAGAGTGTACACATATAGGGTGCGTTCCTTTTGGATGATCCGGATCAGGATCACTCGGATCATGGTAGATCAAAAGAACCGATGAATCCTTGCCCAGAGTGGATTCAGCGGTTCATTTGATCTGCCATGATCTGAGTGATCTCGGATCACCGTTCCTGATCCGGATTATCCCAAAGGAACGCACCCTAGTCTTATAGGATAAAAATTTTGTACAAACACAAGCGAATCATCCGAACTGTTCGAGGGATCGTGATGTCACGCGCGACATTGTGATCCCATACATTTACTTTATTTCCGTAACTCCCGCACTCGGCTTGTTTCAAATGATTGGTAGAAATGCTTCATAAAACACAGAATTTTGCACGTTTTGATCCCAAACGTTGATATAATTGACGAAAAATGAATAAAGATAACTTACCGTATGTTTTTAGTGTCGTGTTCTGCGATTTTAATGCGTTTTCAATCGCTCGAAACATACACCCCCGACTAAAAACGACTGAAAACGCCACAAAAACGCAAAACACAACACTAAAAACCTACGGTAAGTTATCTCGATTCACTTTTCTTACATTATATCAACATTTGGGATCAAAAAGTGCCAAATTCTGTGTATTATGAAGCGTTTTTACCGATCGAGTGCGGGCGTTTCGAAATACAGTAAATGTGTGGGATCACATGTCGCGCTTCACATCACGTTACCTTGAACAGTTCGGATGGTCTGCCTGTGGTACAAACGACACTAATGAAAATGAGATTTTAAATCAAACGGTCTCCAAATTGCTCATCAACAAAGAAGTAATATAAAAATTCAAAAAAAGAAAAATTAGATCAATAAATTAATATAACTATTTTCAGAAGACAAAAGAAAAGTTCGGCCTAAACAGAACAAAAAACTGTGGAGCTGACTAAATTTGTTTTTAAATGCGAAGGTTTTTTCACTAAGAATTGGGGGCGAAAACACCACTGCATGCCCTGAAAATAATTAATTTCTAGAATAAGTCACAAACATTTCTCACTATCTTTCACTAGCTGTAAATTGTTCAAGCACTTGTAAGGTTGTTAACCGTGGAAATGTCTTTTGGATCGTGGCAAGGTGAAGGCAAGTAAAAGCTTACCCAGTACCTCAGTGTCACAAATTTATTTCCATATCTATGCCTTTAACCAACCTGTGTTACTTTGTCCTCCTTTGTTGACATTTTTCAGCGGACACGTTTTGAAAAGAGAAATATACATTACCATTCACAGAAATGAGATACTCCGGGGAAACTTTTTCGACTTTTAGAAACATTTACTGTCTTATCAAGTCTAAAAATTAATAAAACACTGCTGCAGGTTCATTGGCGTTTTAAATTTAAATATGGGATGTAGACGTTACAAGGTTTGCCGGCTACTCGTTTCTTTGTGCATGTACCATTTTAAATGGCTGAACTTATGAACACGTTGCTAATTAGTGGAGTGATTGTTACTGATAATAATACACAATTTCTAGATATTATGATCTATTTGAACTCACATTTAGTTCTCTGTTGAAAATGAGGAAAGCATGGTATTGAAGGTGGACAGTAAAGACTGAAGATCGTTTTGGAGGTGTAAAGTGGATGACCAGGTCGTGTTTGCTTGACACACTCTCCTGTAGGGATATTGTTTGGAGTCCAGTCATTTTTCCATTCATATCCACGGCATTCTTTGATAGTACATGGACGACTCGGCATAAAGCCGCGTACGCTATATGCAGCAGCAAGAATGAGAACGCTTAAGAGTCGAAGAAGTGCCATGTACATTTTACCCACTTGGAAACCACAGGTGTTCAAGAGCTAATGAACTATTTAGTACCTAGGTGTTGGTTTTGTGTCATAAAGAACTACTGATGTTATAAATATTTATGAAAATTTATGTTTAAGTAAATAGCCCATTTTACAGTTACAAGTGCAAACGAGGCTCGAGTTGACCTTGGTTTAATCCCGGGGGGGGCCGGGGGGTTTAATACAACCCTTCCTGCTTTATTATGTAAATCATTTTGTTGTTATGCTAACTATTATTTCTTCATCAAAATTTCCATAAGAAAAAGAAAGAGGTTTGTATCAAAACAAGGTCAACCTCAGCCTCACGCTCACTCAAAGGCTAGGATACTACGCCCACAACTGTAAAATGGTCTATTGTGCCTAATTTCGGTGTGAGCAACATGAGGGAATCCGGCTAACAGTTTAACGCAGTAATATCGAGAATAACTAACTTCCTAATTGGCAAAATTTCCGTATAACCTCATACATCCATTGCTTAAAGAAAAGAGAGATAGAACAATACTAAGCCTCTGGGATTTCAGCCATTATTTTAAAAAATTTTCATCTTTCCCTTTACTAAGAACGAATCCAGCAACATGAGATTTCTTTTATGCATTCAAAAGCCGCAGTAGCACTAACTTCAAGGCGCACGTTTTGAAAGGAAATAGATGGAATTAACAAAGTGATGCAAAAATGACCAGAAATTTTCATTTAATTTGGTATAACTTGAATTTTCCTGCGCTCTTCAGTTCTTTGAATCCCGACTTGTCCTTACCGAATCCGAACCCCTTGCAAAGGAAATTCTACTTACCATCAACTCTGTAGTGGTGTTGACAATTCTATGAAGGCCTCTGATAAATTTAAATTCCGTCAACCTTTCAAAAACCTCTCACACCACTGCTGACTTTCCATAATTTTAATTTCAACAACACTATTCTTGGTTTGCAACTACGTGACGAGGCAGCCATGTTGGTCGATCAAACAATACAATTCGCCACTTGCACATCTCCCATAATGCACCTTATTTGCCGGCCAACATTTTGCATAACCTTTGTTTTCCATTTCTCCTTTGTATTACAGCCGCCCCAAGAGAAATTGAAAACACTGCTTATGCAAAATGTTTGAGGGCAACAAGGTGCCCTATGGGAGATGTGCAATGGCGAATTCTTTTTTCCCAGAATTTGCATAAAAAAAGAGTTTAGTTCCCAACGGATGACTGGATAGATCTTCGAAGACCACATTTCTAACGGAGCGAAGCTGCGCTGCATTGATCTCGAAAGAGAAGCGTCACATATCAGATAGTTTCTATGCCACACTTTGGTGCAGTGCGAACAGTTATTCGGACCGTACCGGAAGTAAATACGTAGGAGCGAGGACTTGAATCCATTGAGACGGAAGTAAATACTAAGGAGTGAGGAATGGGAATTAATGCAACAAACCCTCTCGGGCAACCGCTCTGGCTCAATAGAATGTTCCATGTGTGGAATAAGTCGTTTTAGTTCTGTGCCGTTGCTGTTCATACTATTACGGATATTTTCAATTAGTAATATCAAACTGGTGGTCTATTATCAACGCTGCGTTCTGATTGGTGAAGCTACTACTAGGTTATATGTTATAGTCTTCTTGTAGTGAAAAGCGCCGGCTTTGAAAACCGAAAAAGTGGCGGCTGAATCGCGTTTTACTAGCTAAAGTTCTTTTGTCTCCATTTTTGTTGACCAACTAGTTGGATTTTACTAAAACAATTATTCCTCTCGCCCTCATGGCGTCTGAGTAAATAAATACTGACTCAGAGCCCAGTCGGGCTCGAGGAATAATTGTTAATCAACCTGGCCGCCATTACGTCATCTGCAAACCAGCAATGCCATTTGTGATCCTTCAAATCTTTTGGGTTTCTGGAGTAGATCCATTTCTTCGTACACAGGTCTCTGCTGTGTATGGGTCCTGTTGAGTCGCATGATTTTAAGGACCGATGGGGAGAAAAATATATACACTCCATATCAAGCAGCCCCACTAAAGACGGTGTTAATACTGTTATTGCCATCTGATAGACTCTCTAAAGGGGACGTTTGAAAATAGAGGTTAGAGTTAGGACATTAAATCTATAAATTTCATTCTTCTACTTCTCTTTTTTTTATTGTTTACGTGAAACCGTACAATGTAAAAAGATGATTTGTTTGCATCTAAAATAAAATGTTTTAGACATGATGAGCGGCTGATCGTAGAGGCTGCCGGAAAAGAGGTCAAAGTGATAACTACCAGAAAACGTTTAAGTTAACAAGCAGTAGTATAGTCTAGTGGGAATAATGTCTCGGTGGATTCTATTCCTCATCTCAACGTTAGAAAAAGTGTTAAAAATATCAAATTAGACTTGATATAGGTCGCGTTGCGCAAAGCTTTGATTTAATAGAAAACTGAATTAGTTGCTGTTGTCATGGTAACTAAGTCTGGATGACTGACACAACTGATAAGCCGGTGTAATGACTGAGGTACACAAATGCGCATTTGATCCTATGTTTATGTACATGTAATTGTCGCAATACAAGTAATAAATTTATTATTATTGTTATTATTAAATGCGCTGTCATAATCATCTTCATGTAAAGTCAATCGAATTAATACTACAGTTGTGTGCCTGAATAAAATAACATACCGATTACTTACATACTGTCCTATACTGTGTTGGTTGAGGAACACAAGGTATTGGAGGAGGACAAAAGAAATTGTATTTCTTATACCCATACGAGAGATGAACATTGCGGTGTTGCTTGATACACTTTCCAGTGGGAATGCTAGGGATCCAATCGCCCGGGGGAGGGGGGGGGGGGCACTTTAGGAATTTCTGGGTGGGGATGTGCCGCTGGGAGCCTGGAACCCTTAACCTTTACCAGAGCTAGTTCAGCTGAATTTTGCTACCCTATACTAGAGTAAACTCCCCAAATCCCCCTATCCTAGAGTAGCTTTGTACCTAGTCTAGATAAAATCTTCAACCAACTGATCAGTTTCCTGAAAAATGATACCCTATACTAGAGTAAACTCCCCAAATCCCCCTATCCTAGAGTAGCTTTGTACCTAGTCTAGATAAAATCTTCAACCAACTGATCAGTTTCCTGAAAAATGATACCCTATTCTAGAGCCAAACGCTCTGATTTATATACCCTATCCTAGAGTAAACTGCTTGAAAACCATACCCTTCACAGCGGCACATACCTATATAGCCCATATACGGCAGTACCCCCCCCCCCCCCGGGTCCAATCGTCTTTCCACTCGGTTCCTTTACAGTACTTCCAAGTGCAGGTTTTAGAAGGGAAAAAACCATATACATCGGAAAGAAGGAGACTGCTTAAAAGAATCAGTAAGTATGAAATTGCCATTAAACTCAAATTGTAAAGTTATCGAAAAGCACTCTCGCGTGTCAGTGTTTTGTTAGGTTTGTATTGACTAAAAGCCATTATATGTAAATTGCTGTCTTTCCGTTTGCACACCTGTTGAAAGAAAATCTGCTTAGTCAAAATCCAGTATTGTGTGACCTCTTTTTAGCATTAGTTAGGGAATCAACTTTTTCAACAAAACCGAATCAACTCGCTTCAACTGAGACAGACAGTACCAGACAGCAGAGTGTCAGTAGGGTGTATGAGAGAGGTGTCTGTCTTATAAGAGGCTCGCAATGGGGTTAACTGTCAGCCGTCAAATGGCCTTAAATTTAACCGTCAGCCGTCGAAAAAGGTTATTTTTTTACCGTCAACCGTCAAAAATGCAGGTTAATAATAACCGTCAACAAGTTTCCAGATATTTCAAATCTGACTATTTCAGCTGATCTTCACGGACCTTTGGCTCCTGAAGAATCTCTATGAAAAAACTAGTTCCCATGTTCTCAAAAACACTCTCCTTTGACATTACAAAAGCTTGCAACTTGCTTATATCTCAGAATATTTCGAAATTTCATAGGTGAAAGGCCAAGACAGCCTCAAAAACACAACAGTTAATGTTAATTAATACAGAAATTTATATTTTCTTTAACTCTCAGGCAAACAATAATAACTGTCAACCGTCAAAAGCTCTAAAATTTAACCGTCAAACCGTCAAAATTGGAAAATAATAACCGTCAACCTTCAAAGCTACCACCTCATTGATACCCTTGTATAAAGAGTCAAATAAAATGACTGGAGAACAGCAGAGACAATCGCTGCATTGCGTGGTGTCCGTTTTAGGGAGGTGTCGGAAAAAGTTGTGACTTGATTGTATTCTCTAGATAGTTAATTAAGCAGTAAAGATAGTATGGGCCTTTGAATTGCCATTAAGAGCAAACTTGCTAGTTATATTTATAGGCAATGCGTTGTTTCTTATACCACTTATACACTTTCGAGACCAAATAATAAGTGGTCAGTTCGTTCCTTTGCGGCACGTTCGAGTACAGGTATTAGCAAACGGTCATTGAACATGGAAACAAACAGCAACAAGATTAAGAAAACTCCACGAGCTACAGAAGGACAATTTTAAAGCCCAAACGTGGGGTTCTGAGAAAAATTGCTGGAGATGGGACCACCATTTTATAAGGTCATCCAAGTCACTCGAGGGTCCGGCGGGTTACGGGCTGACTCGTGCCCAGTCCTCTCTATTTGGATCGCACGCAGAGGACGGAACTCGAGAAGTGTGATAAGGGAGCGCGTGGGGTGATGGGAAGGAGAAAAGCAAAAAGGAATGAGTGGACTGAGGACATGTCAGAGTTGCAGGGCGAATACAGCTTTTTCATTTCTAAGTTATTTTAAGACCCGGAGTATTGGTCCGACTCCGGGAATCAAACCCACTGGATTATAGCTATCGACTGAGTAAGTGCTTTTGTCGGGTTACTGCCAGAAGTCATGTTTATGGAACTAATAGCTAAGTTTGTTCACCTGTTGCGACAAAGTTTGCAAATTAATTCAAGTATAGTGTGCAAAGTGATCTTTTAGAATTAGTCCGTTAATCAACTTGTCAACGAAGCGATTATGTTACTACTTTGAGCGCTGAATAGCCCCATTGGCTTTCTAAATACTTTAGTTTTCAAGATTGTCCCTAATAAATCAGGGGCACCCAACGAGAATATAGTTCAAAACCACTTAAACATGGCATTGTTAAAGGTATTTTATTATTTAAACGCTAGATATAGGCGTATTTTCATCCTCTAAAATTTTTCATCTGTTCGGATTTCGTAGCTGAAAGTCTAGTGATCCGAAAATTATAGGGATCAAAACTGACCTTTTCGAAAATTTCAGCCAGAAAAAAGGCTCCCGAAAATTCTAGGTGACCTTTTAGAGTAAAAATCCGTTAAAAATGGGCAATTATTCCATTTTTTAGATGTTCGAAATCCTAGGACAGGCAGGCAACCAAGAAATTTTACCTGACAAATGTTTCGAAAATTCTAGATCTGAAATCGTCTTCCGAACAGATATTTTCCGAAAATTGACGTTGGGTGCCCCTGATTAATTGAACCGTAGGAGCAAGATTGATCGTAAACTCATGCAACTAGTAGTTTTCGTTTTCAAGAGAGGTTAAGGTAGAAATTTCGCACGGAAAACTGAAAAAGCTTGAGAAATCCAAAAGACGAACGACGAGGAATTAACGCCAATTACTTAACTCAGAGAATGGCGAGCCGGTTTCACGCCTCTTTTATATATGAACATGTATTCACACCCCATGGGTTTCAGGGAATCTGTTGGAAACAAAGGAAACTGAGCAGCATTAAGATATAGTACAGTTCTTACACTTTTTCCTGTGTTGCTCGGTAGGTAGGCAGTATATCGGAGAAGGGCACCACTTACGCCACGGGCCTTGTCGATCTACATATACCTGGTGCCCGTTACGATGCTGATTCACACAACTACCCGAGGGAATGCCTGGGATCCAATCGTTCCGCCATTCGTATCCATCACACTCTTTCCAGAAGCAGATTAAAGGTGCTGGTTTCCCTGGTAATATCACGGTGCCAAAGGTGATGATAAAACCAATCATCAAAAGGATCAAAACATGTAAGAACGTCATTATATTACGTTTCCCTTCCGTAAATGCCACTTTCACGTCAGCAGAGGTCAGTTGGAGATTGAGGTGTATTGAGAGGCTAATTTGAGTTGTCTCTTCTCGTGACAATTACAGATATGGAGATTTGAGTCTACTTCTAGTGTACCCAGCTGCAGTCTTAAAAGTGGGTCCCCATTAGGGATCTTCAATCCCGTAATCCCAAGGGTTATTTTTGGCACCCCACCTCCCGCACATACTTTCAATCCCGAATTTCGACCCGATTTTGCTTTAAAACCCCAAATCCCGAGCTTTAAATAAGGGAAATCCCGGATCCCGAGAAACGTATTGGGGACCCTCTTAAAAGAAGTTTCTGAATCTCGCATTCTTGTGTTTCGAAGTCTCTTTCTACCGTTGAGTATCGAAATTAGTCTCAACTTTAATACTTTAAACCGGTTGCGCCAAACGTCAAACGCTAACCCTTTGAACTTTGATGACAATTTACATGAGAGCCCTGTTATCAAAATTTCGGCCCTCGGTTGTTTTATCACGGCTTCCGTTTTCTAAGTGAATTGTGAATTTTTTTATGTATCGATAGAAAAACAAAAAAACAAAACCAAACAAAGGAACAAAGAAACAAAAAACACATTTTCAATTTTAAGGAGATACAGGCAAATAATTAAAATTCATTATTCCCTTCGTCGAGAAAGAGTAGGAATGTAGGCTGCAAAACCCCTACGGGTTTTTATTACTGTTTAAACGGTTGGTACAAAGAATCGTGCTAAGCATTTTATTGCTATTAATTTATAAACGTTTCGTTTAAGTTTTGTCTGGATACCGATGATTCCCCAAAATTGTACAGAAAGGTAGAAAAATGTAAAAGATCCTGAAAAAAAAAAAGAAAAAGAAAATCAAGCTTTAATGGTGAATTCTACCTTCTTACCTAAAAGGTGAACTGAAATTAAAGCTTATTATTCATTTAAAATATTACTTCGTTTATGATTGGCTCAAATCTGACAGTCAGAGAATCAGTGAGACTTATTATTGCAAATTGCAATGATCCCGGTGCGAGGAGGGAAGGTTTAGAGGGGACGAGTCGAAGGTGTGAGCGTGAGATATAGGTTTCGGCTATCTTAAATGTATTTCACATACCTTTCATTATTATATTGGTTGTAAGGAACCGGCATGGCTTGCTTCCATTTCTTGCAAAAAATTGATACTCCTTTAAAATCGTTTAAAAAATTCTTTTTCAACAGAAGTCGGAGAATGTTGGGTCGTTTTTCTTCCCTTTCTCCTTTCCTTCTTTCAATGGCTTTCTTCGTTTGTTTTTTAGTTTTGCAGCACGAAGATTTGAATTCTGTTTTGTTTAATTCGAATGCAACTCAGCACAGGATCATTTTATTCATATTATCAGGGATAATTTACAATTTATGGGTTGGGGAGGCTACAGGGATTTGAGGGCGCTGTAAGCTGCAAGCGCCTATAAAAGGCGGAAATTTTGGCGCGAGACTCACAGACCTCTGTGACTTCTGATTGGACGTATCATTTTTCTCACACGTGAAATAAACATCGTTCGCTCCTCTGATTGGCTAAAACTCATTTGAGTATGAAAATTTAAGACATAGCTTTTTGGAGAGTATTTATCAGTATGTATGTAAATAAAGGCTTTAAGCCTGCGTTTTCTCGCGAATTTGCTAGTCATGAGTTTCACTCAAAGACTAACAGGACTAAGGGCGCCTTCCATTTGTCAGAACCGTCCTGCCGACCATTACCGTCGTAACGAGAATTTCACTGTTAATCAAAACTAGCGTTCATAAAAGCGTTCATGAAAACTGGAAAGCGATCAATGAAGTCCAGAGAGAAATATAAGTTAATGAAGTTTTTCGTAACACTTTAAATCTAAACTCCCGTTCACCGAGATTCCATATGGAAACAAGCCGTCCCAAACCGAAGGGTAGGCGAAAACATATACGACTAAGAGCTTCTTCGCATGAGTCCGGTTTCCGAGATCTCGCCTTGCCTCTAAATCCTTTGTAAAATTTTTAATGTGTTCATATGAGAGTGGGCTGTCTCAGTTCCCAAGATCTCGGTTTTTGCAACCGGGATGTCGGTAAGCGGGCTGAAAATTTTACCACATTTTAAAACACTTTAGCCCAGTTACCGGGATGAAAGCAGGATGAATTCCGGCGGTCCAGATGGCATCGTCTTGCATTGCCTGCGGTATTTTCCTCATCATAAGCATTGTAGAGTACCGCAAATGATATGCCAAAGCTATGATAGGCGCGAAAGTTATAATTTTTGCATTTCGCCATGTTTGCTTTGTCTCTTTCGCGCCAGAACTCGTCCCCAGGATCCTCAGTGGCCTTTTTAATCTCGGAAACCGGGCAGAAATTTCTCATATGAACGCTAAAGCGAAATTGGTCCCGGTAACCGGGCCAGCGGCTAGGCCGCTTTTAACAAACTGCTCGGCAACTTTTTCGGAACTTCCCGTTTTTCGAGCAACTTTTTGCATGATTCTGCGCATTTTCTCTAGTTTTTGTTAGCAATTCTGATATATCGGAAGAGCCTTTAGAGCTTAAATTGGTCTTTCTTACTAACATTTGACAATGCTAAGTAGACAATTTATGAATTTCCTGTGAAAAAGGAGCCAAATCCTCCTTCCTGGGGCAGATCATGGACGCAAGATGCATGTAGCCGAGCTGCTACAATGGTCAGCGGTAGTATAGGAAAAATTCAAAATGGCGGACCAAGCTTGTCTCAGGTGAAGAAGGTCATTCAACAATTTTATTGGCTCATACTAGGATTTTTACATGATTAATTTTGTTATTGACAGGATGACTCTAAGACCATGGGCTCCTGATATTAATGTGTACTCTTTATCCCCGCGGGGGGGGGGGGGGGGGTACTCGGGATTTCAAGTGACGAGGATGATGGCCGATGGAAGGATTTTTTTGGGTTTGAAATTTTCGATTCCGGGATTTTTTTGGGTTCGAAAATTTGGCAAGTATTTTTTTGAGTAGGGATTTTTTGGGGCTATCAAAAAGAATCGGTAGTACCCTGGCTGCGTAGTTCTGCGAATAAAGTACAAACAAACGTGTTTTGCTGTTGTTACTGTCGTTGTTTAATAGTTAACTATGGTGTCGCTTAGGATTTTTTTGGGGTTAATTTTTGGTCCAGGGCTTTTTTTGGGTTTTGCTGGAAGCCCTAGGGATTTTTTTGGGTCTTGACTTTTGGCTCCACTCGATCATCCCCGTCACTTGAAATCCCGAGTACCCCCCCCTGGGGTCTTTACTCAGAAATTTCTTGGTTTCAATTGAGGACAAAGTTATTCTCCAATTAGCAACGCCCCAAAATTGTACAAAAATGCTTTGAAATCCTTCATTTTGTTTTAGAAATTTGCATATTTTTGCTTCAGATCGAATAAAGGAAGAGGGTTACAAAAAGTTTTTGTTTTTTAGCAAATTTTAAGGAACTTCGATCGCCACAAAAAGCAACTTTTGACCTTTTTTGAGCATTTTTAAGCAACTTTTCGAGAAATTACAGGAAACTTTTTGAAAAATCTCGAGCAACTTGTGGAAAGCCCTAGGCCAGCCAATGTGAAGTTGGTCTGAGTTTGGCCCATAACGTTCAATATATTACTGCACTACAAAGTTTAAAAGAGCTTGTGTTTTAATTCCGATAAAAGAAAACAAACCACAGATAAATGGGATATGTTGGACCATCCAAACGAGTAACGAGGGGTTGAGCGGGGGTGGGGAGAGAAGGGGTGAAGTCACTGGATCTATAAGCGGAACTTGTGTACAGAAACAACTCGTACAAAGGAATCAAAGATAGGACACAAAGCATACAGCTTATATCATGCAGCTGTATTTGCAATTGTTTTTTCTCAAATAGCGACGGAAGCCCAGCGGACCAGAAACGATTTTTATGATTCTCTTTTGTGAATTCCCGAGATGATTTTATGTTTAAATCGAGATCGAATACTGTTTTTGTATATACAAAAGTGATACCTTGTCATGACCTTGAACTCGCTGCATGTGCCAGATATAATCGTTAGACAATAGCAGCATTCTTTTATCGCGTGATCCGTTTACGCTAGTCCATCCATGACGGTTCCTTCTTCGTACCGATCGATCGGCTTGTTTGATAGACGCAGGGCGGTCTAGAAAGTCTGGGAATAACCACCGAAAGTCAGGCCCGCTATAATTCAACATGAAATTTTTAAAACTGTTAGCGCCGCTTCTGCTTTTCAGTTGGGGTGACTTTGGCGTTTTAGAGGCAATGAAACTTGGGAATTTTTATCCTTTTGGGGAAAGCGAAGGTGATAAAGTTGTTACCCGTAATGACGACGGAAGCTCAGGAGAAGTTTCCATATCGTTCCCGTTTCCATTCTTTGGACAAGAACACGACTCACTGTTCGTAAGTATTGATTTGTTTCACGACTGCCTCATTCGCTCGCATAGTTTAATTATAATGGGGAAAGTTTATAATATTTGTTTTACATTAGCAATACTAAAAAACTTTTAAGCTATATGAGAAACGCGCTCGGACTTCGTAAGCGACACTTGTAATATGAACTTTTCGTTGTTCATCGGCGTTCAATTTGAAATGTTTCCTTTTCTCCAAACACGGTTTCGAGCGGAACTAAGACATTGCAGAAAATTAACTACTAGCCAAGGAGTGATTTTCTGTTTCAAGGTAAAGCGTGTGGTAGAAAATCAAAGTACAAACTCCAATAAGAAGTACCAGGATGGCATTTAACATTGGGATGAACGTTACGATTAAAAACGGCAGAGAACGGAAACGGACTTTGAGAAAGTCTATGTAATTCAATGTACCAGCGATTACGAGCAAGAAGATCGCTCATTTCCTGCGATGTACGGAAATCGACTATTAGCTGATGAGAAAACGGATGGCCTTAAACCTGCTTATGACAGAACTAGTTAATTGGCTCCTAACATTACGGCTCCGACCATAGAAGGTTGTTGCGAAAACGAAGAACGCAACCATAGATTGCGGGCAGTCTCGTTATGTCGTTTACAATCGCGCTGGCTAGGATAAGAACTAGACGGATTTGAAGAAAACAGGCGGACTGCAAGCATTCTACTCCGACTATTACATAATATAAATGTAGACCTCCAGGGCCTCAGCCTCGGTGCAACTTCAAAATCGTTTAAATATGATCCGGGCTAACAACATACACAAACCGACAACCGCGACAACTCTACTCAATTGTTCCAGACGTGTTATTTGAACCCAAGAGCCTTTGATCCTTAAACTTCAAGAATTTCTTGTAGGATGGGCCCAAAGGGCCACTTTAAACTGCAAGTGTTTACGGAAATCGCAATTTTTTATAACATATTTAGTGATAATCACATTAGATAATTACATTTACAATACTACAAAAAAACATTTTAATAATAGACATTAACAGAGCATAATCAATTGAAAATTATTACAGGGCTAAAACAAATTAGAAAAAAGTACAACAGGGCAATGAAATAATACTGAGTTAAGACAGTTCACTTAAATATTACGCCAGTATCCACTTTCTTTTAAAGAATTCTTAGTTGCTATTTTTTTTTCTGTTTCATATTTAGCGATGATCACCCTAAATGTATTATGTTTGGAAGGATTTGTTTGCTCCTACTGTGGACATGTCCCAAAAATAGAGTTTTCCAATGATTATAAAATAGTTCAGCAATTGAAGTAAGGGGCAAGCATTTTCCGTGAAAATTCCAAAGAGCACATTTTCTAAGCAGAGACGAATTCGTCGATTCGAAATAAGGCACCTGATTCAAATTCAATCCAAAACTGTTTAGAACGTGAGCAGTGATAGAACAAATGGGTTAATGATTCGGGTTGATTGTCACAGAAAGTACATACAATAATATTGGGCGATTTAGCTTTTCCTCTGATCAGAAGGGTGTAGTAATATTATCCTTTGATTTCCCTATCGTAACATCAAAAATGTTGTCACCCACCACATATGTTGTTTATAACACAGCTTTGAATGTTGTTGTCACCCATTGAAGGAAGTCTCCACCAAAGTTAAACTTTTTAAGACTCTCGATGAGAAATTCCCATTCAACACTCTCAAAAGCTTTTTGAAAATCTATAAACAGCAATAAACCGGGGATGTTTTCCTTAGCTGTGAAATCCATAATAACGAAAATAGAACGTATTGCTTCGCTGATAAAACGATATTTAACATAACCGGTCTTATTGTAGTGAATGATACTGGGTAACACCTTTTTAACCCTAGCTGCGATCACCTTGGACATATCGCAATTTTTGCTGCTGCGTGCAAACCTGGACATAAGTGGCGAAACTCCACCTCATTACATGCTTACTAGCCACCGCCTTGAAGTTGTGTGAGTTTGTGGTGCGCCAAAGAATACGTTTATTGGCCCTTTTTTTATCAAGAGTTAGGCGCAGATTTTAACTATTTGGGTTTGAGATTGAAAATGAATTTTAATGTTAACGCGTGTAGCGGTACGCTAGTGCACTCGTTGCTTCCAGAAAGACTAGAACGAGAGGTGTAAACATGAGTAAGAGGCTATAAAACGCGAGGTACACCCACGTGTATAACGCTGGTTTCTATTTTTCCGCCATGTTACTCTTTCCGCTATCAGGGTGCATTTTTCCAATCGACAAGTCATTTGTCCCGCCAGTGGACAATAATTTTATCCATGCTTAAAATAAATTCATAAGGCAAAATTTCGCTGGCGCTACATCATTTTAAACGCTTATCTCTCGGCTGTTTTAGGGCCGATTAAGATAAAAATTTTGCGGAGACATTAAGGAGTAATGGAAGTTTGGGAGAGTTGTTTTTTAATTGGTGGTTGGTTTTTAGGAATTAAGGCATGGATCTTCTTTTTATTTCTCAAAAACAGGGTGGGGGGGGGGGGGGGGTGGTCTAATTTCTTGAGCTTTCAATGTAGCGAAAAATAACTTAAAGACAAACTTCCTGGGTATAAGTTTAATAACTTTGAATGATGATTGGAGTCACTAATTGTCACGTGACCTATTAAGGCTATTTTTAGCACAAAAATATTTTTGGCAATATGGCACCATTTTTAATTTCTTTCTGGAAGCTGCAGTTATTGTCATAGTTATGAGACTAGTGGGTACATCATTTCTGTGTCAGGGCCTTTTAAGTTAATATTTTAGACAGCACCGCGCCCGAAATTCAAAAATCGTTTGATAAGGGGACTGGGTACTAGAGCAAAATTCCATTTATTTACACACTTGCAATAAAATATTCAACAAAGCCCGGGCACAGATGTCTAGTCGTTCATCTACGGACGTGTTTGGTTGCAATTTCTTTGATTGACTGCTATTATAAAATGGTGCCATTTCTAACTTAAGTTTTCCTCGCGCAAAATGCCGTTAAAGGTCACGTGACTCAATTTACATATTTTTTTTTACCTTGAAAAACACCTATGCCTTAATTTCCTTGCGCAATTGAGAATGCTTTAAGCCACAGTAGTGCCAAATTGGCAAAACGTGATTTTTGTGTCCAAGTTTGAGGATGAAAATAGGAGACAGCACTCTGTGTTTTATTGATAAATGATTGGTAAAAACCTCAAGTTTCTGTCATCCCTGAAATTACTGAATGCCCTATAACCTTTTTTCGAAAAGCGCTCTTTTGCGGGAATTCCGCTTCTGTCACGACACACTACACACTACCAAGTTAACCTTTCTGAAGTGCCAGCTTATTGTGAAGTTCTGTATCTGCGCTGAATTCTTAGACACAAAATCATCGGAAAACGATTTATTAAAATTCACACTTGGCACCGAGGCTTGGGGGAATAAAACAAAAGAAATCATCTTAGCTCAGTAATGAATAATACATTTCTTTTGTTTTATTCCCTCAAGCATCGGTGCCAAGTTTGAATTCTAATATGTCCAAATTGGTCTATTCCGCCCATTCCACGCTTCAGTTTTGAGATCAGAAAGAACAATGGGTTGAAAGCAACAGGTTTTTTTAAAAATACAATTGAGGATATTGTACTTTTTAGGAGAAGAGTTATGCTCATTTTCATTTCTTTAAAAATCACTGAAAACAAGGATTATTACCTTCCAGAGCCCTTTTGTTGCTTTTGAATAAATATTATTCGCAGTCTTCGTGCCACAAGGCACCATCGTGCGCGTGAACTGTCTTTAAATTCCGCGCCCATGTTTTATCCAGTTATGAATATCTCATATACTTGTCGATGTCAGTCGACATTGCACTTCGTGCATATGCTTTAAAAAAGTGCATAAAAATGAGCCTAAGGTGTCCTCTTGCGACCTTCTGGAATGAAATAACAGGCCTTTGGGTGTCGGAGCTTTCTTTTATTACAGCAGGGCGATTACTCTAGCAGAGTACTTCAACTGACTCGTATTGGAGATGGAAACCCAGGCTCTCTGTTTGGGGAAAGGGTGAAAAAAAAAAAAAAAAAACGATTTTTTTCACCCTTCCCCAAACAGAGAGCCCGTTCTCATGCTAAAAGCATCTTGGTCATAAATCGAAAAATCAAGCAACCACTAAAGATGAAACGTTTTCGCTCTAGACGTATAACTATTAGTAACGAAAGGTTACGGAGTGCGGGCAACAACGATCGAAGGTCAAAACGCTTTTGCTACAACGCTGGGCTTTGGGTAAGTTTTACGTGAAAGGTGGTCAAAACACGCGTGATCGGATTACGAGTGAGATGGTCCAAACACGCGTGATCAAATTTCGTTATGTGCATTCCATTCGTTCTTAGTGGGAGTCCAAACAAACGCTGTCTACATACATGCGACGCATGCGCAAAAACAACCTGGAGATTAGGATTGCGGGCTCCTCTTGACGCCCGCAACTAGATGTGCAAGGTATAAATGAATTTTGTTCAAGTGGAACACCATTTCACACAGCTATTTAGGAAAAAAAAAGACATGGTGTACAAAATATTTCCAAAGAGGAATGGTCAGCAAATTTCCCATACATAAATCTCAATGAGTTTCTTTGGAGCGTAGGAGAGCATGTTTTAGCATCAAACTAGACTCAGCGTGAGTCATCATCTTGCCTGTTAACGGAAATTTTCAACCTTGTTCCCAGGGTTCTCTCCTACCAAGAGAGAGACAAGTAGGAGGGAGAACCTGGGAACGAGGTTGGGAAAACGTTTGGGAAACACTGTTTCCTGAAAATACTATCTTTGTCTGCTAAGTGAAGTTTCTCATTATTTAGATCAACACCAATGGAGTGATTTCATTTCTGACCAACGTTTACCAGTATACGCCAGATAGGTTTCCTCTCGGCGATAGGCGACGACTAGTGGCACCATTTTGGGCTGATGTAGATACCAGAGTAGCCGGAGAGGTATTCTACCGCGAGACTTCGGATCGAAGCCTTCTCAAGAGAGCAACTTCTGATGTTACAACCATTTATGTGAGATGCAAGTCGTTTAAAGCTGCGTGGTTGTTAATTGCAACCTGGTATGAAGTGGCTTTTTATGGCGCCAGAGGGAATTACACTAGCAAGGTATTGTTATTGAGAAATCAACTACAGTAATAAAAATTATATGAAGAATCGCATAATTGAGTAAAATCTCCCATTCTGATTGGTTAAGGAAGCGAGGTATTTGGTGTGGAATTGCGAGTTGAAAACGAGGCTAGGTGATATTGTTTCGCGTCTACATACGTACTAACAACTATCGTCAAATTCTAACAAAACAACTGCAAAAAAAGGTTTTCTACAATGTCATTTTAAAATGTTTTCAAAACCATTGTCACCTTTTGAAGAGTTAAAAACAAACAAAAGCGTTTTTTAAAGTGAGCCGAAGGTTCTTCCTTGTTTTGAACTGAACTACAAATTCTCGGAGAGGCATAAAAAACCTCTTTCGCTCGCGACAACGAGAAAACAAGAAAATCCTGTGAGCACGGCCCAGAAAATGGCAAGCCAAAGTTCAACCAAACAAAACAGAGAAAGGAAAGGGAGGAAGTGCCAGGGTCGATTGGCCCCTGAAAACACGAAAAAGAGTACGCCGCTTACAATCGTCCCTGAATCGTGGTACATAGAAAAGTCCAAAACAGAGCTGAACTTGAGTAGCATTTCTAAAACATTTCAAGGTACTTACCTTATATCAATCGCGACGTTAAACTTTCAGTGCTTTCGCTTGGACACTTCAGTTCTTTCAGTTTTGCCGCCGAAGAGGTAAAAGGTGTATATTCCTTCGCTAACAAATGACCAATTTGAAAAAAAGATGTTATAGATAAACGGCTTGTAAATTCGGTGAAATACCTCTATTTTCCCTTACGATTAGTGTGAAGCTTGTTTACCAGTAAAAAAGTTTGAAAACAAATGTAAAAACAAGCACAAGTACAAAAAAAGCTGTCGAAGGTTCAAACGTGTACGACTGACCTTGCTTCCTATTCGCTAACGCAATGACAGTTCTGACAGTTGACTTTGAAATGGCTTTCTGGAGCGCGCGCTCAGGATAAAAACAAACGATATTATTGCTGTATTCTTTTTTTTTTGATTTTTATTCAGTTATGCGATTTAAGGAAAATCCATTACCTGTCTCGTGAATTCCACGTTAAATTGCACTTGAAAACCGATATCACAGTCTTTGCTTCGCGATTCGTACGATATCGGTTTTCGCGTGCAATTTAACGTGGAATTCACGAGTCAGGTAATGAATTTTCCTATACAATCATCTTTTTGTGAAGCACAGAAGCAAGTTGGAATGAAATTGTGCACGTAAAAATAGAAATAATAATAATAATCATCATCATCATCATCATCCTAATTCAATCGATAAAATACATTTCGAAAGTTACCAAAGTCATAAAAAAAAAGGTAAATTAAAAATTACATTTAAAGTAATGTCATATTTACAAATTAGCATAGCCTAGCTCGGTTTTAACTTAAGGTCAGGTTGAAATGTCTTTCTTGGAAGCCTTTGAGAAGAGCCCCTTACATTCAGTAAGATAGAATATAACGGATGGTGTTTGTCCTTGCTAATTTTATCACAGAGCTTTCTGTCAGATTTTTTCAAAAGATCATAAATACTTAATTTTTCTGAGTTGTAGCGTCTTCTGTGATATCTCTTTAGAAAGCAATCCGTAACAACAAGGTCAGCCTTGCTAGCACCATAAATCGAGAGTCCATAGGTCAATTTAGAGAGCACATAGCCCTCTCTGCTTAATCCCCTTATTACAAACAAGCATTTGTTAGCCTCGCTTAATTTAGCCTGTTCCAGGCTCTCAGATAGTGGGGAAAGCGCGAAAGAGTGGGGAACACGCGAAAGTGTAGGGCGCGCGAAAATGGGGGCTTTCTCAAGCGGTCCCGACTATCTCGGAGCCTGGAAAGGCTACGCATAATTTGGCCTTAACATGTTCGACATTACGGACAGTTTGCTTTGTCCCGGGGGAAAAAAGCCCTTACAGGCTGTATATTTTCTCTAAATATAACCCGCTAAATAAGGACGCCGTGCTCACACGGACACTTTTTATGGCACCCTCAGGGTCCGTATTAACGGGGTTTGACTGTATGTTCATAGTAAGAGTGCTGCTATTAACTTGCGTTATTTTACCTTCTTCCTGGCTCCTTCATTCCAGAGAAACACGTTCCAAGCAGTGCTTGTTACAAACGGTAGAAACTCGTTTGTCATCTTCAATTATGATAAGCTAACATGGACTACTGGTACGGCTAGCTCAGGAAACAGCTCAGGGCTTGGTGGCACACCTGCACAGGTATGCCTCAAAAGTGAATTTATTTGAAATAGCTTTTTAGTACTAAGTTAAAACCTTTCAGTGTTTTTGTTCCCGTAAGCCTGCCCTTTTATGAAAAATCAAACGAATTGAGCCCCAACCGAAAAGAGGAGCCCCAGCATTGTCACTTCATGGTCGGGTTGTTCAAATCTGGGTTAAGCTAACCCAGGGTTTGTGCGAAATTTGAACTCAGATATAAGAGCTTACACAGCAAATTCAATTTAATTCTCTTTGCAATTTGATGACTGGGTACTCTAAAAATAATAGAAAAAAAAATTATCTGAGAGAGTGCTTTTGATAATAAGAAAAAGAAACCCGGGTTAAAATTTAACCCTGGGTTAGCGCTAACCGGCGTTCGAACAACTGGGCTCCTATCTTTACAAAAACACATTTAAGCTTCCATATATTTGATCTATCTATCATGCGATTTTTCAATTCCTGCCGAAAAGAAAAATAATAATATTAAAACTATAATAATAACAACAAAATAATAACAACAACAACAACAAAAGACGTGGGTGCTAAACCATTTCCCGCCAAAAGAGTGGCATGCGACTAAAGGTTAAAGTCGTGTTCCATTTACTCTCCAACCGGATTTTCCGGGAAACGTTTAGTAGATGGTAAACAACCGGTAATTCCGGTGAGGTTTAAATAAAAGAAGTCCTAGTTTGCACAAGAAAGCAAAAACCCGAAGGATTCAGTAGCCTCGCAGCTCTTTACTGCGCTTTTCACAAACATGCGAACTCTAAAGTTCAAAAGCCGCCTTCACAACTGCATTTTTCGCTCCCGTCAATCAAAATTACGATCACAAGCAACGAACCTTGAAACACAGAAACACACTAAACGGATCGAAATCCACCAATCACAAACCATGACCTTTTGAACCCGTTAAAGTGAATTGTTGTTTCCTAAGAGGTCCGTTAAGATGATTGACGGCAGCGAAAAATGCAATCGTCAGTTGGCTTTTGAACTTCAGAATTCGCATGTTTGTGAAAAGCGCAGTAAACCTCTTTTACTGATTTAATTAGACCTCTTGGCTAAAGGCTGCGCCTTGAGCAACGTATCTTTTCATATGATCGCTGACTCATTAACCAATAATTAAGTGACGTTTTCTTTACGATAGTTGTAGGTGTGTGTTGTAGAAATGGAGGAGGGCCACACGTACATATACGTATTTTTTAAAGTAACGTAAATAAATTGCAACATACATACGTATATATTTAACAATTATTCCTCGAGCCCGAATGGGCTCTGAGTCAATAGCCCATGAGGCCTAAGGCCGAATGGGCTATTGACTCAGAGGCCATGAGGGCGAGAGGAATAATTGTTTTAGTAAAATCCAACTAGTTGGCCAAAAATATCGAGAATAAAAAACTTTTAGTTAGTCAAAACTAGACTTTAATCCTTCTTTGCCGCCAAAATGCCCGCGCTTTTCGCTACTAGTGGGCTATAACATATAACCTAGTAGTAGCTCAACCAATCAGAACGCAGCATTGATAATAGACCACGGGTTGGATTTTACTAATAATATGTATTAACGCATCTGCGCCCTTCTAGCTTTGAAACTCCACTTGAGTACGAGCGATGACCTTCTTAAGATAAATTTAATTACCAAATAAGAAATACTCCTTCTTATGCAAGGCAGAAACAAGTAAAAAATGAACGGTATACTCATGATTCACCTGTGTCTCGGCAGGCTGGATTTAATGGCGGAGACGGACTGCGATATTTCAATATCCCGGGATCTGGCACACAGCAAGTACTTGACCTTTCTCGTCAATCCAATATTGAGAATCCTGGACGATGGTTATATCGTATAGACAGCAAGGCTGGTGATTGCGATCATAATGGTAGGAGTTTTTCCTGAGAGTTACCTAAGGTTTCTTTCATTATGTATAGCACAGAGAGCGGGGAAAAGGATTTTGGGAGAAATAAGAGGGATGCTTTCTGAAGGCAGGAAAGAGGGATTAATTGATAATAAAAGTATTTCTAAGTTCAGGTAATTAATTATTGAAAACTTAATACGAAAAAAATGTCCTAAAAAATCAATTTCCATTACATTGTGAACTTACCAGGTAATTCTACATCGTCATTACTAACCTTAAACCTTTACTGGCTCCTACCATTAGGGGTGTTTTTTCCCAACCATGCACTGACCAATAGCGCGTGTTTCTCCCCTTATACCGTTTGAAACTATTGCTGTTTTACCTTTTCGTAATCCATCAGGCCTTTCAGTGTTGCCTCGAATGGTCATACGCCAGGGAGCAAAGTTAAATGAAAAAAAAAAGTATTCCGGGAAAAATTTTTCGAAACTTTGGTTGTACCTCGTGAGGTTGTCCTCTTTTTTGGACATTTTGGAAAATGCTGTTAAAGGGAAGGAAAAATTTTCCTCTGTAGACGGAAATCCCAGTTTAATAAAGGCACACTTTATCTGAAGCCGTATACGCTATGTTATAGCGGAGCTCCACAGCTAAGAAAATTTGTTTAATTATCCATCCGAGAAATTTTGGTAGTGAGGTCAGCGCACGCCTGCCCGTACAGTCTTTGGGGGCGGGGGGGAGGGGGGGGAGGAGGAAGGGAATCAGGTGTCAGCCCGTCGGGGGGAGGAGTATGTTATATTTTATTGGCGGGAAATCGTGCGAGGCATTTGTGCAACCCGCGTTTTCTTGGCGGGAAATCGCGCAAGAAATGGCGTGACATTGTCATCGCGTTCAAAAACTTGTTTACCCGTTGGAAACTTGTATTTAACTATTTCATAGCATAAGAAAGCATAGGGATTTTGTGACCGTAGTGCTCAGTTTCTAGTGATCTGTTTCTAAAATATTGTTATGGCAACAAACAAAAGCGGAATTCAACCTATTTGCTTATAAGTGAACAGCAAAGGTGAAGAGAAAGAAGAGAAAGGCAGGGAGCAAGAATTAACAGGAGAAGAGCTTGCGAAGAGGACTCATGTAGGAAATGTATGCAGCATCCGAGACTTACTGATAGCTGAAGCTGACAGAGTTTTGTGTTATCTTGAGATGTTTTAACCATCTTTTTGTACTGGAAACACAAAATGAAATACAGCTGCTATCAACATCCTATTGTTATTCTTGGCTGGCTTGTTTATTGGGTTGTGGTTGAAAAATGTGCCGCTCGCCAACAAAAAGAAATCGGAAATCATCGTTTTCAAAAATAAGCTTAGTAAGGGACTTGTCAGAAATAAGCAGGGGGGGGGGGGGGAGGGGGGGGTGGTAATTTGAAATTTGGGTTCGGAAATGAGGTGACCCATCCCTACAATGGGAGTGAAATTTGCTGACCCTCCCCTTGAGCTTTGCCTAAAATATCATGACCCTCCCTCTCTTGTATAAATGATAAAATCTAGTTCTTACAATACACTAGGGTGAGTCAGTATTATGAAAACTCAAAATATATTTCTAATCTGTTCTTTGTAATGCTATATACATACATTTTAGATGACAGCTTTAAGAGTCCCACTCTGATTCTGACAGCTGATCAATTGACTCTCCTATTTCTCCCAGGTTTTTTTTTTTTTACCAAATAAAGAACTTCCTTTTTCTTCTGTGGGTGAACCTTTACATGATCATGGGCATTTATTTGCATGACCCTCCCCCTTTCAACGGCCCATTTTTCATGACCCCTCCCTTTTCTGAGTCTTAAAAAGTTGCGACCCTCCCTCTGTTTCCACCCCCCCTCCCCCCTGCTAATTTCTGACAAGTCCCTAAGCTTACTTCGCCTTGCTGGATGCGAAAAGCCTTAAGCGATTCTGGCCTTACTTAATGGGGTTTCCGAGCTACATCTCGACCGGTAAGCTTGAGTAATTAAGCTTATATTGCATTTGATGTTTTATTTTCTGGTTTCATATTTATGCGGTCATTTTACGCACATTAGTAAGATTCGAGACAATTTATCTGACTGCAACTAGAAAGAAAACGTTCTGAAGAATAGTTTAGTTTACCTATTGGTTGTAAAAAAGCTTTGAGATTGAGCGTTATTCCTGCCCGGCGGTTCATCTTGAAAAATAGCCAACACCGCGCGAAGGCGACTTAAAACTTTTAAGTTTTAACCCTTAAAAGGCTTATATTTTATTCGTGACTCAGGATTTTCAGGAGGCACTTCACTCTCAATACACGTCTTCGTGAATAAAAATTGTTTTCCTTTTAAATTTTTCATTGAATTATATTTCTTGTCTTGATTGTTTGTCAAGATCTCTTTCTTATCGCTTTGCCGCAATTGTTTTTTCCAGTCGTCCGTGAACATCGCATGCAGGAGTATATACTTATTAAAATGCCGCGTGTATCAAATAAATCTGGTGTTTTAGAAGTAAAATGCAAACGAAAATGATTCTGAGACCTCTTCCTCATTGCTAGTGTTCATTCAAATACCCAATAGCTCGCATTGCAAGTTAGGCACTTGGCAAAATTCAGAAGTGGCTGGTCGGACGGGTGATTTTGGAAATTGAATTAACATATGATTTTTTCGAAAGTTTTTGTTCAAAGCCCATTATTACCCTGCATACTACATAATGGAAGATTGACCTGACTGAATAGCCCCGTCTAATGGTGAATTCAGTTCTCTTTATTAATAAAAGCGTTTTGTGCTTTTGTTATTTTTATTATTTGTTGTGGAATGGAAGCGCGTGCTTCGATCGTCCCGAATATTGAATGAGTGAAATTTGTCTTGTGAAAAATTGCAGAATCATAGCTAAAATAGGGCAAAAGATAACAAATTCTGTCCGAAGTCTGAACAATAAACAAACGACGTATGATGGTTCTGTTTACCTTAGAGATTATGTAAAAAGGCTGGTTTACGGGCTACCAGACTTGTAGAGAGCTACACATTTTGGCCTTTCATGTAGACAGAGAGATAGAACCGATAAACTATAAGGTGTAAATTGGCTGCTACCGGGGACTATCGCGCCTTTACGGTCTTTATAGCATAAAATTATATTTCGGGACTGTCCAATTACTCTTATAAGATAAAGGTGGTGAAGCTGAGCAAAAAGGTCATTTTGCTTGGGAAGAATTTGTTTTTCACGCCTTATCTACTGTGGCCAAGGGTGACTTCTATTTTTTAGGTGTACGAATAAGACTATTAACTCAATGTACGATTTTAGATGTTGTTTCATTCTTGCACTGTTTGCAAATTATCTTTTCTCTAAAGTCGCCCAGCCCCACCCTTAAAAGTCGTATGGATCTTCCCAGTTAGCCGATTTGTGGATTACAAGTTTATTTTTTTTATTTAAGTTTTAAATTTATTAACTGGAGCTACGCTTTTAACCTTGGCTAACTCTATTTAGTATAAATAAGTGAAACATAGCACTGCAGAGAAGATTAACTGTATCATAACACCTTGTTTTGTTTCTTTTCAAAAGCAAACTGTTTATATGGCAAAATTGGAAAAACAGGCAATTGTCATGGTATGTTCATCTAGTAAATATTCTCTTTTTTCGTGACTTGGTCTTTGCTGTGTTTATGACTGAAAAACAAGCTGTTATCAAATGTTTGTAACAAAGTCTAGCAAGGTTATCTGGAACGTCGTTATCAAGATGCTCTTTCTCTCCCATAACAGAGAGAAAAGAGGTCTTGTTAGCCTTGTTTCTAGTACATACCCTTTGATCGTTCTGACTTTTACTTCATTTACGTTCCATTAAAGTAATTTAAATTTATAAAATGGCAGAATACTAACTCCTATCCTTATGAGAGATTTCTTGTCAACCGCACTGGACAGGAAAATCAATTCAACGCATTGAGCAGACTGAATGATTTTCTTACTGAGCTATCGGCTATTCAGGTAACCGATCCTTATGTTTTGGATCCGTAAGTGAATATTTAGGAAGTTAAAGTTACTAAGTCTGATTATTTCAAAGAGAAATTTGAATGCTTTCAACTTCTTTGCGATTTCTCAAACTCTCTAAATGTTCTACTGAATTGCAAACATTGAGCAACTTCACATTAATTAAAAATAATTTTTCATTTTATTTACCTCTCTAGATCCACCAACCCCTTTTGATGAAGATTTTCTTGGAAAACCAACGGTTACGTATGTAACACTTGATCCAGAAACTGCGGCTGTAACCCTGAAGTGTGAAGTTCCCATCAATCGCAATATCCGGTTGTGGAAGAATGTAACATACCAGATCGTTTGGTATTCGGAGGACGACCACTTGAAAAGAGAAGACTTTTGTGGGACATTACCGCCAGATATGAAGGAATATGAAAGCCCTTGTCCAGGGAAACCCTTAGTATCTTTCCTGAAGGGTATGGATTACAGTTTGAACAGCTTGGTAGGTAAAAAAAAACTACCTTTGGCAAAATAGGTTCTTATATTTTGGGCTGCTTATTGGCAATTTAAGCTAAGTAGGTTCTTAATAAGGTTCTTAATTTTTATGAAGGAGATAAAAGATTCTTGATTACTAGAAAAATAATGCATATTATCCACAATTCTAACAAAACTGATATTCCAATTTATATACAGTACAGTACAGCCAACCAACCTCTAACTGACGACGGTGTCTACTCTTCTCATTCGCGGCCCTGATGCTCTGCTGATGCTGTTGGTTGATCATCTTACGGTTCAAGTTGGGTCTCACCAAATCGAGGCGAGTGCGCAACTCTTCCAAGGAGTAACTGTGGTGGGCTCAAACCGATAGTGGAGTGAGGAGTGTTCCTATAAGCTACGTGAAACTTTGCCAACTTCTGCTTCACCGGCTTTGAGCTTTGACACAGGGAGCCTAACGCTTGCTTGACGGTTTGTACTGCCCTTTCCGCAAGACCGTTTGCATCCGGATGACGGATGGTATGGTACTGATGTTATATGGCGAATGCCATTGAGCCTGACGAACGCCTGGAATTCCTCAGAAACAAATTTTGCACGGTTGTCACTAACGATCTGTTCAGGAATTCCGAATCTGGTGAATAAATCGCCTAGGCCTTTGATGGTCGAACTTAAAGTGGTGGGACTAAGCTAAATCATTTCCGGCCACTTGCTGTGTGTATCGGCAACTACTAAGAACATCGAGTTCTGGAATGGGCTTGCATAGTCGATGTGTATGCGTTGCCGTGGTGCAGTTCCCACTCCCACGGATGCAGTGGTGTTGTAGTAGTTATCTTCTGGTTTTGCTGACACCCACTGCAGGCTTTCACTAGCCCTTCTAGTTGAGCACTAATATTAGGCCACCAGACGTAACTCCTCGCTAGTGCTTTCATCTTTACCACACCCAGATGCCCGTCGTTCAGCTCCTTCAAACACTCCTTCTTGGAGCTTATTAGGGATTACCTCTCTTATTGCCCATAGAATGCAACCTTGGTGAACCGTCAGTTCATTGCGCCGCTTATAGTAAGACTTGTCTCCATCTAAGCGAGCAGACCATCCTTTCACGATGAGCTCGTACACCTTTGTTAGGACTGGGTCACGACGTGTTTCTCTAGCAACTGCTTTACTAGTTACAGGGAGTGGCACAAACTGGGTTGCGTGGAACACCTCTGACGAATCCACTTCCGTCTCCTTTCGCTCTTTTTGCTGAAGGGGGAGTCGAGACAGCGCATCAGCTTTGCAGTGCTCGGTCGCACTCTTATACACTATCTTGTAATCGAAACTAGCGAGGAACAATGCATAGCGCTGGAGTCTGGCAGCAGTCATGACAGGAACTCCCTTATCTGGGTGGAAAATGGCACTGAGGGTGTACGGTCTGTAATGAGCGTAAGCCGCCTCATATAGAGGCACGCACGGAACCGTTTCACCCCCACACAATGGACAACACCTCCTTTGCCCTAGATGATCATGTAATACCTGGTCTATTACATGTGCCAAATCGCTGGACTCGAAGAAACGCCAAAAAGTAACCGATTGTATTGGAAAAGGCCCATGTGTGTATTGATCGAGAGGAATTTCTTGGATTCATCTGTTACTTCTATTTGGTGATAAGCTTGGTGCAGTTAAAGTTTTCTAAAATGTTTCCCCCAGCCAAATTCGCAAAAATACCCTCTATGCGCGGCAGAAGATATTGTTCTGCAAGAAGTACTGGATTGAATGAGACCTTGAAATCGTCACACACACGTAATGATCCATTTTGCTCAACTACTGGAATAATCGGGGTAGCCCATTTACTGTATTCTACTTTAGACAGAATACCGTCCTTCTCTAAACGTGTCAATTCTGCTTCTTCTTTAGGGCGAAGTGCATATGGAACTTGAAGTGGCTAATGAAAGCTAGGCTGGCAGCCCTCCTCAACCTTTAAATCAGCCTTGTGGCCTTGAAGTGTGGCTACACCTTCAGAAAATACAGACTCGTACTACTGCAACAACTGATCCTCTTTATGTTGCATGACCCTGTCCAGTATCTGGCTAAGCTTAAGGGCTTTGATTTCACCCCAGTCCAGCTGAATTTTGGAAGGCCAGTCACGCCCAAACAATGCTGGCCCTGGTGTCTCAACCACTTGCAGGGTTAATTCCTTTTCTTGGCCCTTAAACTTAACATTACACTTCAACTCTTCCTTAGGTGTGATTATTTGCCCAGTGTAGAGCTGACGCACATCGCATGATCTTTGTCACTCACGTTATTAACCTCAAGGGTAGTCATCACTGTCCACATAATTTAATGGGGGTCGGGCAGCTTGTCTCTCCCTATTCTTGGATTTACAAGCCTTACAAAATGACCGGTCTTGTTACAGTGGTGACATGTTTCCTTTTTGAACGGACAACGTTTATGATCATGATTTCCCAAACAGCGGTAGGAACTTTGATTGCCCGACTCTTTATGGGATGGGGAACCCTGTTATGAAGGTTTTCTGAAGGTTTAGGCTTCTTGCTTGGTCTTTACTTGGATAACAGATACACTGGGTTTGACTCTTTACTCCCTGTAGAGCTTCAACATCCTTGGAAGATTGCTCACTAGCGATGTATTTCGCTACAGCAATGTCAAATGCCAGTTTCTTGAGTTTCAGTTTCAAAAGCTCTGACATCATTCTCTTATCTCGAATACTCGACATCAATCTATCTGTGCCTTTCCAATCGCATGGCATCACAGGCCCGTAACCAGGATTTAATGGGGGGGGGGGGGGGGTGCTAACGAGGCCAAAGTGGACCAAACTACCGAAATGTATTTTTTATTATCCGATCCGTTTATTTAGGAAAGTAGCAATACATGAGAAATTGTAACGGCAAAGTATATACGGTAGGAACTGAATATTACATTTGTCGAATATTGTCATGACATCAGGAAATGACGATAAGAGACCAAGAGAAACATAAAATATATTTTCCCTCTTTGTATCTCGAAAACTTCTATTTTGATGGTTTGGGATGCCTGTGGATTGCTGCTTTAGATTAACCCTCCCAGTCCCTCTCCAAATTGTTACTCTGTGTTCCCTCAATGGCTTTTTATTAAGCGAGTTTGTTTCATATCGAGGAACAGCCACTAAACCTCAGAGCATAATAATGGGATCAAGACTGGTGGACATTGTGAAAATAAGTATGATTTACCTTCTATATCTCGCTGTAAAACTGTCGTCAACTGAGAAAGATCTGCAGTTATGGTTTCAGCTGGGCTGTCATCGCAGACTGCACTGTTTTTGTCAGCGTCTGATGGCTCTTGACGGGGTACTTTACTGACCCATGTATTGAGAGACTGGGAAGATTTAGTTGCAGCCTTCCTCTTTCTATTTTCCTATTCTCTCCTACCCATAACGTTTTACACAAAAAACTAATTTTGCATCTTCGGGCGTTCATGCGCTCGTACAAATAGAGAATACTACCCGACGCGTTATCTGGTTAGCGGACCTGTCTGACAAAAAACGTGAGATCGCGTCCGGCCCTTGTCATTGGCTCGCTCGTCGTAAACTCCCGTGCAAAGCGTGCGCACGTTAATTTCACTATTCATTTAGATAAGCTCGGACATCTGTGCGCTCATTGAAATGTTCTGAATGGCTCGGGCTACTAGAGTGGAGCTGGTTTTATTTTCCTAGTGAATACACTAACTGCTTTTTCCATTCTTTGATTTTGTTTAAATATCACTGTTAAGTTTGAAACTTCAGTTTAACCGACTGCACTCCTTAACTTGGATATTGAGTATCAAAATGCGGACCTTTATGGCCTGTTGGGGGGGGGGGGGGGGTGCGAACGCACCCCGTGCACCCCACCTGGTTACGGGCCTGCATCATTACACTTACAATTCGTAGCTAGATGCTTTAAAACAACAACATACTGACTCACACCGTTTCTCCTGCGTTACGCGCTGGGTTGTCAAACTCATACCTAGCGACTAGAGCAGATTTCTAAGGTTTCAATTGCTTTTGGAGACCCTCTGCGTTCGTGTCGTACGTGAGAGAATCCTCTCTTAACAATATCGGCACCATTAAATCTTTCGCCAGCTGGTTCTTTTCATTGGGAAGATTAGTTAACAGGACGGCTTTCTTCTCTTTTGATTCGGTCACTCCACTGACCACCAAGAAGAATTCAAGCTGTTCTGCCAGGAAGTTCTCTATCCACAGGTTCTTATTAGCGGGTGTTTACTGTAGTAGTTATGATTTAGAATATACTGAACAGTCTCGTTTTATGTTCTGTTACCAGTTGATTTTAAAATAGAAATCTACCAGTCAGTATGTCGAAGTATGGAGCGAAAAAGAAGATACCGTAAAATTCCGAAAATGCGCCCCTCCTTCTATTAGCCCCTCCAAATATAAGCCCCACAAACTCGTAACATAGAAAACCCTCCGTTACATTGTCCCTCCAAATATAAGTCCCCTGGGGGGCCTGTACTTAGAAATTGCCCTCAAATACAAATTTAAACAAAGCAAAAATGGTAAATTCCTTCCAGCTATAAGGTAGCCCAATCGATTTTGAAACGCAAATTTCCCTCCGTACATAAACCCCTCAACAAGGGCCTTTGAAAAATATAAGCCCCGTGGGGCTTATTTTCGGAATTTTACGGTAATGTATTTCTTTTGTATCTTTGCTTAACAGATTTCTTGTAATGTAACTGCCCGGTACACCACATCTCCTTTGAACACTTGGTGTGTTCCAAAATCCGTCCAGGAACCATTTTTCGCCGGATTAAAGGTAAGTGGGAATAAAAAACTAGCTACTCTTCAAAGTGACCATCTGTCACGGAGAGAAGATAACATATAATTGATCAACCGGCTACGGGAAGCGTGTTGTTTTCCCTTTGGTCCTCTAATTTGTAAAACAGATTTGAACTTTCTCAACAACTCTTATCATACCATATCATTACTTAAAGCTACAAATTTTGAAAAAATCGTTTTCAAAAATTAAATTAATTAAAAAAGTATAAACTGATTTGTCAAGAAATTGTATTGGATATTTTTGTAACTCTCGGATAAAAGCATGTCGTCCGTTTGAATTAAGAGGTGTTCTTTTTTTGCCATTGTTCGAATATGAAGAGAGGTCCGCAAGCAAAAATTACACAGGCAGTTATGCGGAAAGAGACTTTCTTTAACAATATCAACAGAAAATCAAGAGTGATTTTTTTAAAATCTCCAGGTTTCACCCAATCGACTGAAAATTAAAGAGTGTTCCCTAGATATAACAACTTTAACAATAACTCCTACCATACCAATTGCGGCGAGTGAATTACAGAGAGATAAATACCTGAAGATTGGTTTCTGGTCGTCTGATGGTATTGAGATCGACAGTGATGACTGTGAGGTTGAGCTGAAGGACCTTCAACCAATCACCGTGCGTGTCATTGCAAGATGTACAACCACAGAACAGTCCCCTACTGTTGACAAACGCATTGTTCCTACAATTGAGGGCGGTCACAGTCCATTTTGGAATAGAAGCTCCCATTTACCCAGTGTTGCGGTGAGTGTTTTACTGATAAATTAGTCAGTTATTAAAGGGAAAAATTCACAACTCTTGCAACTCACTCTCCTTGCGTACAATTTCTCGCTTACTTTAAGAGAGCTTTTGCGTTATGTGTTCCAGTTTCGGGAAAAAAGTAACATTTTAATAACGTCTCAAAGACAGTCGTAGGAAGGTCATTTACAATCATATATTTTTTGCCATTAATTAGACTACTTTTAGTCGAGCCGGTCTGATTGTGATTCCCGGTCTGAAGAGAGTTACATGATGTATGTTTTGCGCTAACCACCCGCTCCATGTTATCTCTTGTTTAAAAGGCAACCCCCATTCCGCCTGAACTACTTGGCTACTGATTTTCCAATCTATTTTTGGCTGCGGCCGCACTTGGGGATTTAGCCGAGTTCAGTTTCCAACTACCTAATTGAGTTTCTTAACCAGGTTTTATATGTTTTTATTTAACTACCTCGCGGGGTAGTTTAACGCAGGTTATGGTTATCAGTCAATGGAATCGATCACCTCGGCCTATGCGTGAGAATGTTCATGCCTAGTCCCTAGGCTTCATTATTCCGCGCGAAGAATAACTGCGCGAGCAAAGCTTTTCGGTCACGTGGTCCATGGGAAAATGTGGGGCCTAGACAAAAATCTTCAAAAGTGAGACGGTTCAATGGCGGTGGTTTACAAGACCAGTCTTTCGCATTTCAAGGTTGATATATAGATTTGGCTAGGGCTAAAAGTGAAGCTCTCGGTAATATTTATTGTTTACTCAAACAAAATATATAGTCGTGTAATGCTAAAGCCTGGTTTTAACTAGCGCATAAGCATAAGCATAAGGACATACGCAGAATGGTATACTTGACTCCATTCTCGATACCAGATCTCCTCAACCCGATGATAAACAAGATGGCGGACGAAGCGTCCGTCACATTGCTTTTGATATGTTCGCATGAGTTCTGGGTGAAAGTGACCTATGATTGGTCCAAGGACTTATGCCTTGTTCCCTTATGCTTGAGCTTATGTCGAGCCGGTTTTCACTATAGTCAAAGCTTAGACTATCAAAAAAGTCCTTCGTCCGATGTCGCTTTCTAGGCCGCTTCGTGGCCTAAAAAGCTTTCTCCGCTCGCTAAAAAACCGCCGTGAGGTCGACTTGTAGCAAGTCTAATAAAAGCTACGGCATAAACATAAGCACAAGCACAAAAAGAACGAACTTGTCATTTTTTCTTGTGCTTATGCGTTCGTGAAAACCAGGCTTAAGCGGCGAAGAAAACGTGACGGGTGAAAAAACAACAATAGGTCTAATGAGCAAAAAAGCAACTTTGCACGTGCAGCACACTTTTGCAATGAAGACGAAAACGGAAAGCGGTCATTGTCTCTGTTTCCGTGTTGTCTAAAGTATTAAGCAAGGATTAATTGTCCTGTCCACAAATTTGGAGTACAGAGAAATAGAGAGACAGAAAAAAAAGAGAAAGTAGGCTACAGGCCAGCGAAACTCAACGAGAAAAAGAGCGACAGACAGCGTCTTTATTGACTCTTTAGTTGTCTCTACTTCACAAGAGGCGGGTTTCTATGCGATTTCCCGCCAAAATAACCTCAAGTTGCCATACCTGTATGTTGATTGAGTTATTTCACACTGGTATGCCTGTGGTGCGGACGGTCGGTTGGTCGGGCAAGCGTACGATCACAAGACTATCATTATTTCTCGGATGCAAATATCGGATGCATAGGTTACCAAATTTTCTTACCCATGGTGCCCGCTTGGCGAGCGCGAGAGCTCCGCTAAAAACACACCACGAAAAGGCACAGAGGAAAGAGAAAGTTCAAAAGAATGCTCAGTTTTCTTTTAGTGGACAAAGGAAGGCTTTTATTTACCAAATAGCTCCAAATTGCCTTTGAGGAATTCGAAATTCACCAAATTTTTACCACGGCCGATCGGAGCGCTTTGCCTGTTTTGAAACCCAACCAAGCAGCGAAGTTTTTGAAGAATTTTCAGGCACATTTTGTACTCTATAGTCAAGAAAATTGTGTTTTTAAATAGAAATTTATGTATTTCTAAATACTTCATCTTGTGCTTGAGCTTGAGTGCCCTGATTTGAGATTTGTGTTGAATAATTTTGACCATGTGCTCAACGGATTTTACTTGCGTGAACGGATCCACGAGCCAAGTTTGCTGTACGCGAAATGCTTTTAAGGATTAATTTATGGGTTTTTAAATTTTTTGAAAAATAATTTCTCTCTGTTTGTTATTGCGTGTTCTTTCATTGATAACAATAGCTCAAACTGACACAGTCCTGAGACAAGTTGAATTTAATGCTTCCCAAATTAACGCACACATTACTTCTGTGAATGTCGGCAAATTTTTAGTCTGGGCACTTTGCGATACGCAGCTAATGCGTATATGCGTATTTAACATTTTATTATTTGAAAACATGTTTTTTCTGATTATTCAAGATTTGCGCGCTAAGTCTACCACAAAGAGGGTCACTCAGGTATTATTTTTACTTTGAAAATTCGCAGTCTTTTAAATGGGTTAAGAGCTGCAAACTCTGATAGCTCAGTTGGAATGATGACATTGAAGAAGCCGAATCAATCTTCACAGGACTATGAATAACATTCTGGTGACTTTTCAAAGTCCGTCGGCAACAGTCGATCCGGCAAATATCGACAAGGGTTTTTTTGAAAACCATAATTTCCTGCTGTTTACAACATGGACAACATCTTGAATTTCAAAAAGCAACGCCCGCACGCGCATTCTGTTTTTGCCTAGGCGTTTCCCGCCCGTTCGCCTCGGATACGTCACTGAAGTGAATTGACCGAGAGGGACTGGGAAAACGCCGTACAGGGATTAGACAAAGAATGTTTTAATTTTGGCTTTACCATGCACTCAAGCACTGCCGTTTCGAAAATAACTTCTTTCGCTCCAAGCTCAGCTTTCTTTTCTTAACACAACCAAGTCAAGTCTTTTAAGAAGTCAAAATTTTATTGTCAGTATAACGGGGGCAAATTTTGTCAGTCACTCTAAGGAGAGCCTTATGAGCGACCCAAGCAAGCGAAAAAACAAAACTTTGAAAAGGCTTTGGGAAAGACTAAATTGAGTCCAACCGCTGATAAAAATGAACACGGTTAAAATCTTTAACCAGGTTACCTTCTGAAGAATTTTTTTATCGGGTTTTGAAAAACTAAACCGGTTAGCTTGCCGAGTGCGGTCGCAGCCCCTATTTTATTTTAATTTTTTTGCAATGTAGATCCAGGGGCGGATCCAGGATTTTTTTTAGGAGGGGTTGCACCCGTCTCTTACTCTACTTCAACACCAATAAACCACATAGTTTTTTTTTTGCAGAATACCAGTTGTATTAGAAAACCGCAGGTCATCTCGGGGGGGGGGGGGGGGTGCGCACCGCCTGCACCCTCCCCCTAGATCCGCCCCTGAGATAGCTTGTTGATCCACTCAAGTTTCTTCTTGCAGGTTTCCGTTGAAACCAACTCAGAGAACATCCATACATGTGAAACGTATACCGATCCTCACTACAGAACTTTGCCACTTTTTGATAACGCAAGGTAAAGACTATCATCATTTCGTTGCGATTATCCTAGCTGCTTTGTTATGCCGCGCTTGAGATTTTTGTTCACGAATGCAGTGAAGCATGGTCTTCCTTTCGTCTTTGTGATTGTTTTTTGGGTTCGTACGTTACAAAAGAGGATGATGGTGGATACTTGCAATTCCCAGCAATTCATCTACAATCAGATAGTCATGTCACTACGAGCATTGTTTTTTTTTTTTTTTTTTTTTAAAAATAGGGTTAACGTTTTATTTCTACGAATTTATTGTTTAGTGGAAGATGGGGAAGCAGAAGTAGCTTTGCCTTTATGGAACAGGGAGACTTCATCCTTTATCGCAACTCTGAGCGCAACTTTGAGGTAATAAGTGTGAGAACAAGTAAGCGATGGGAATCCGTCCTTGAACAGGCATTAGGAGCGTATTCCGTTTTTTGTTAGGGAGGAGGGAGAAATACTATGCTAATTGCTTTTCCCAACTCAAAAGGCGATCCTTAGTCAACCTGAAACATTAAGTAGAAGAAAACTGGTATTAACCCTCAGAATGCCTTAGAAGTTAGGAACTTCCTGGGACTAGCTAACTAATACAATGCACGTTTTTCCCGATTTTGCGACAGTAGCAGAACCTTTGTGGAGATAGGACGAATGAAGGTGGCCACTTTGAGTTTGGAACATAGTCGAGCATTTAGTGAGCTGAAGAGCGGTTTAGCAAGTGCGGGAACACTTGGATATTTTGACTAAGATGCCAGGACACTGATAATAGCGGACGCAAGCTCATTTAGTTTGATCTTGACAAAGTACTTGTTCAGGAACAGCAAGGAAAAACAAGAGCTTGAGTGACGTGAAGACGCGGTATACTCAGCAGGGGCAGATCCAGGATTTTTCTTAGAAGGGGTGCACCACCAAGGAATGGCGTAACTGACTGGTGACGTGACGTGCCAAACTACCATTTTTAAGGCGTTTAACATATCTTCATCAGCCTCGTTTTATGTTTTACGTCAAAACCCTGTACACCACAGACTATTTGCAGAATATCAGTTGTATTTGAAAGCCGCGGGTCATCTCAGGGGGCCACTGAACCCTCCCCCTAGATCCGCCCCTGCTCAGACCGAGAAGGAAGCACTGGCAGTCGTTTGAACGTGCGAGAGTTTCCGTGTTTACCTGTAGGACATTGAATCCGAACTTTACCTGATCACAAGCCATGCATTGGAGACAATATACCCAACCAGATCAAAGCCGTGCGCACGAATCGAGCGATGGATCCTGAGCCTACAACCTTAACCGGTTCAACGTAAAGTACTTGCCAGGATACCAAAACATTGTGATTCTCTATCACACTTACTTGAAGAAGAAAGATATTAAAACGGTCCCTCGACAGCGCCCTTTTACTAAAAACCTGTTCATGAGTATTCTTATACTCATGCTATTAATATTATTTTATCATATTTGGTTAAAAATAGTCTGAATCGGGTATCTTGTGATAGGTGGATCAGCTAACAAATGGTATCTAATACGCATGTGCATCAGTTGACTGGTACTTTAAGTAACCTTCGATGCAGTCTCTGGAAGTGAATTAGTGCTCATTCGCTATGCAGTTACTGTGGTTCTTTCTTACCTGTCTTATATACAAGGCGAATTCACATCACAGAACTTATGTAATTAATCACATCAAGATTCACGACGCAGGAAAAAAATGAGCGGTTGACTAAGATATAAATTATAAAGAGGGTGCGATTAAGGCTCACTAGATATTCTATGTCACCTTTTATTTACATTACTGTCTATGATTCCATTTAAAACTGCCTTTAAAATTTTCATAAATCTAGTTGATGTTTTCTCTCTTCTCTATTACTTGATAGAAACGTATTTACAGCCAGGAAATTCCACTCAATCGACTTTTCTTTACTCGCTTTCTTTGAGCTGATAGCACCGCTATAGAGTGCGTCAGCCAGTCAAATTGTGGGGTATTATTTTATGTCAGTGGTTTAAGAAAAAATAACAAAGATGTTAACAAAAACTCTGTGCTTGTGAACAATGTGATCTTAAAACCATGACGGCTTATGACTGCTAGGTACACACTCGACTGTGGTCATGTGGAGACTCGGCAACTTGCAACTGTGGAGTGGTTCTCAGAGATCATAATGATGTCATAGAGTTTTCCTGTTGCAATCAAGACCTCGTTTACTCCGATGTAACTCCATTGGTTGCTAAATTAAGAAGCAAGAAACGCCTGGCTCCTGGGATTTTGATAACACAAACTATCCCTGGATTTAACAGCCAATATCTGGTAAGTTTAAATTTTGTGTTTATCATGGTGTCGTTATGTTTATATTTTGCTATTTTTCAAAATAAATCTCCGGGATTGGTCAGATAGTGATGGAAAAACGGAGACAAATAGAATTTGTATTCTGAAGTTGTGTGACGAATATTATTTTTATATAGTAAGTTTGTTCCCTTACGGAGGGATCATATGACCGATGGTGAATAATCAAGCCTCACAAATTCACGTAAATTAATATACATGGAATACGAAATTAAATTTGAAAAACTTACAAAAAACGTAACTGAAGTACTAGCTGCAATAACTAGAAATTTCTTGTTGGACTTTTTTAAAAGTCTAAGTACATACATACATACATACATACATAACCCTTATATTAACTCGAATTTTAGTCAGTGTAGCTACCCTATATAGCTAATATCTTCGAGAAACAAATTAAGATCACACACAAAATAAGACAAAAATAAGTGAAAACTAATCAAACCTATTGAGACTTTGCGCACGTCGCTTAAAATCATTATTAATAAGTACAATTCCTTAATTCGTCGGGAATATCCTTCAATTACTGGGTGGAAAAATAAGAAAAAGAGTGTAGTCCATAGCTTGTTGTTCTAGGCTTACTTAGAGTCAGCATATGGGTACACAGGTAGCCCAAGCTCACTATGAGAGCCCTGAACAACATTATCCTACTTAGCTAATTAATTATTCATACAGCAAGAAAATCATAAGATGTTGTATGGGGAAATGTTCTTTGCTCACTAAATTAGCAAAATGTACATTGAATATCGCTTTGAAGCTTACCTTTAGCGTCTTCTTGTTTTGTTTTGTATTCTGACTGCATTTCAGACCTCCTAGGCAGTAACTGATTTTTCACTTCTCACATTGCACTACGGGGTCGCGGAAGTCAAGCATCGCGTGTGATAGTGACATGTAATATAAACTTCCACGACCCCGCAATGCAATGTGCAATGTGCAATGTGAGAAGTGAAAAATCAGTTACTGTGCCCAGTAGGCTAAATGCTCCAATTGTCCTTTGACGGTTGAACAATTTGACCCTGCCAGCCCGCGTCGGTTTGAAATTGTCGACTTGACGGTTGGAGTCCGTTGCGGGTCTGCTCTCGACTTGCCTAACCTCAGCCGTGTATTGCCCACTTCGTTGGCGATTTAGAACCTTCGGAATGGGAATTTTGGCGATGTGAATGATGGAAAATGTGCGTTATTTATCAGGACATCTGTTTCTAGCGGAATTGTCTCCATGTCGCAAATGTCACGGAATTTATCGCCGCCGAGAGCGGAGCCGGTCAAGAGAGGTTTGCCAACCTTCTCTTCTCTTCTCTCTACTGTCATCTGGGTGAAAAACTGTCGCTCAAAAAAAGGCCTTAAACAGTGCCTAGGAGGTCTGAAATGCAGTCAGAATACAAAGAAAAACAAGAAGACGCTAAAGGTAAGCTTCAAAGCGATATTCAATGTACATTTTGCTAATTTAGTGAGCAAAGAACATTTCCCCATACAACGTCTTCTGATTTTCTTGCTGTATGAATAATTAATTAGCTAAGTAGGATAATGTTGTTCAGGGCTCTCATAGTGAGCTTGGGCCACCTGTGATGGGTACCGCGCAAATTATAGGTTGTATGGCGAACAGTAAACATATTCCTCGTATAAGTTGGATAGTCATTAACAAATACACTCTTGTAAACTCGTGAATGCGCTTGTTATACAAAGAAGTCATTTCAACCTTGTTAAGGAAAGTGGTGTAGTGAGAAGTATAATCATTGAAAATAAATCTAATAATGCACTAATTAACTGCCTCAAGCTTTTTACTGTTGCGTGTTGTACAAAAATGCCACACTGAAAAACAATAGTAAAAGTGTGGCAGAATGAATACGTTGTACATCTTAAGCATTGTGACCTTAGAGATGATATTCCTGAACCGTAACATAACATTAAATTGATTATTAATTTTATTACAAACAGCAGATATGTGTTTGTCAAAATTAAGTCTAATATCTGTAGTCATTACGAAAATATCTAACTCGCATTTCACTGGAAAAGAGAATTTGCGTTAGGTTGGATCAATAATTAAAGCTTGGTCTTTCTTTGCGTTCACGATCATACCATTTTGGCTGTACCATTGGTTTGCCTTTTCGACGTCGTTACAAATGTACCTATCTAAAACAAGTGGGTCTACATTAGAGTGGTAGATCTGATGATCACCGATGGAAGCGTTTAATTTAGTTTGCGTAACATGGATAAACAGATCCTTTACAAAAACATTGAACAGTGTGGGTCCCAAAACGCCACCCTAAGGAATTCCTTGTTTGACACTTTCCCAGTTAGAGAATGCGTCCCCAACCTTAACCCTCTGAGATCTATCTGTCGTGTGAGTGATAAGTAATCTTTAAGAAGGGCACAGGTTTCCACGTCTACGCCATACGCCTTGAGCATGGCAAAAAGTAATGGGTGTTGGATGACATCAAAGTGTATCCCTTCTTGGACTGGTTCAATGCGCGGCTTTTCCAACCGCCCGTCCATACCGGATATTTTGACCGTAATTTGTAGCATTACATCACTTCGTGTTCGAACTTCCATCGTTAAAATTTCTCTCCTAAACAACTGTTGGCCCAGCTAGGATGCTTTGATGAATTACCGTTTGCTACCATAAATGTTAAAATTTGAATGTTGAAATTAATTTTAAATGTTAAATGTTAAGTCTGTGATGAATTTAATTTCAGGTGACGTTTCCATCAGGGGTGAAAGTAAGAATAATGCGAAATGGAGTTGGAATTAACGTTTTGCTACAAACTACTCGGGCTAGACACTTTGCAAATGAAAGTGGGCTCTGTGTGATTAGTAACCCAAGGAATGGTAACCATTTTAGGTGAGATCTTACAAAAATTAAAGTTTGTTAAGCTAGAGAAATATAAATTCATTCAGTTCTCCGGCGCCTTCAGCTACCGCTTGGGATAGTTAGTCCAAACCAAATGTCGAGAAGTTCATTATCAGTTTATGAGCATTCCACTGATTCCGCATTGCTAAAAAAAAGGTCATTTAGGATTGTTACGTTCCAGACGCAACAGCACCGATCTTTCCTGCCTATTTATTCTTTTCAAGAAGTGACAATTCTGTAGCTGTCTAACTATGTTAGGGTAACACATGCAGAAAGCTTATTTACGTGTTGGAAGCTTGTCGCAAATGAACCTATAAAATGCCTCGATTTTTCAGGCGTCGTAATTAAAAGCAGAGTGGTTAGGAAACCAAGGCGAAACCATGTACTTCGGCTCAAATACAGCGTGTAACTGGAATATTTCGTTTAAAACCGAAATAGCACTCGTTGTTATAGCCAGTAATTTTGGAAATTTACTAAGGCGTTGAAATATACAACCTTTATCACTCCTGCCGTTTCTTCCATTAGTTGTTTTCGTTATAGAAAATTTAGCACAAAGGTCGTATACTGGGGCACCCAACGATGGTTTCCTCCAGCAATTGATTGAAAAGTCTTTTTAGACTATCCACAGTACTTTTAGATCTCTACAAATGCATTCTAAGCGGCGCTATAAAATTTGCATCTGTTCGGTCATGCTAGGGGAACTTGCGGCTTTTCGAAATCTACAAGGGCTTCAGGCCTATCTTCCCGAAAATCTTAGGTGTAATTGCACGTTTTACGAAAGTGAGAATTTTTCTTATTCCTCTCTCCATCAAATTTTTGAATCCGAAAATTTTATTTTATTTTTTTACGAAAAATTGCCTGACATAAGCAGTAAAATATGAAAAATTAAACTAGAAAATCTCGGGGAATTTTTAAGAGCTTCGAAAATTTGTAATTATTAGCCGTAGTCTTCTTTTTGCTCTTTTTGGTGTGTTTTACATATACGTCCATTACTACGTTACATACGTCCAGCAGCGCGCAATCTATCCTGAGGATAGTTATCGGGGAAGGGTTAGGGGAACAAGGCAGAAAACTACGGTTCAGCTTTAGGTACAATAGCTTTCGCGCCGTTGTATATCTTACTTTACGAACTCAGTACAAACGAAAAAAAAAAAAACAGCCCACAATTTTAGTAAAATAATAAAAAAGGAGCAAAGATATGATTAAAGAGGCTAAATTCCGGAGTGGTTGATTTTTAGTAAATGAACTTGTGAACACGGGAAACATGTTTTGAGTTAAAATAAATATTTCTATTTTCTAAACAACGTATTCACGAGCTTCCTGTAGTTTTTGCTTTGATTGTCCTAGCTAGCAATGAAAGTGACCCAAAACTGATACATTTCTCATTCAGCGATATCAGAGATTTCTGAGGAATCAACGAACGCTTGTTACTTCAAACAATAGACCTCTTTAGCTTGTATGTTTTGTTTTCCCAATGTAGGTCATGTGATAATACTCTGGAGAACAGTTCCTTAATTTATGAAAAGACAAAGGGGCAAATTTCCCTGAGACCTCTATTGGGAAAACAAACCATACAGCTAAAGGGGTCTATTTATTCGAATGAGCCAGTATACTAGCGCTTGTTGAAACATTCTATATAGATAGTGGATCGGTCATTTGGTAGAAAGTAACACAGAAAGAAGCAATTGTTTAGTGAGTGCTGAAGTGAAGAAAAGAATGTAGTTAAACAAAAGAAACGTATCAAGACGGATTTTTCTTTGTTTTGACAGGATAAAAGCTGGCCAAAGTTATTTTGATACACTACCACCTCCGGTACTCGATACCGCTGTGGACTGCAAAGTACCTTGTGCCTGTTATAGAAAAGGAGAAGAGGGAAGGACAGAATGCCAACGAGAGCTTCCTGTACATTTCCCTAACATAATGGATCAGGGAGGAACACCGGTTATACTTACAGGAGAAAACAATATAGATGGTAGAAGAAAAAGGAGTATTAAGTATACAGATGATTTAACCGATGAAGACTTTGAGCTGTTCAAACTTCATGCTGGGTCAAAACGTTCTAACAGACATAAACGGGCGTTGCCTCCAAAGGCTAAATTTTCAAAAGGAAACGCAACTCAATACTGTACGAAAAGGCTTTCCGATACAGAAATTGGAAAACTCTGCGCAAACCTGGGGGCTAATTTGCAAGAGCTGGTGGACTCTTGCGCGGTAGATCTTGAGGTAATTCTTGTTTCCTTAATAAAAAGAAAATTAAAATTAACGTCCTATTAATGGGACAAAAATATCTTCACCTTTTGTACCAGACAACTGAAAAGCATTGATGGCGAAATCGAACCTGAGGTTGCACCTCCTTGGTCAATTAATTACCTTCCATCCTCTTGTCAAAGACTCCGGGATTAAAAGTAAAAACGTGATGAGTCTATCAATTTATTGAAGACATGTGGATGCGGGCAATAAGATCAGTAACATATGTGAAACAAACTGCCGTGATATTTTTGCTTTCTACGCTTAACAATTAAGTTCTGTCTGTTACGGTCAACAGAAATTTTAAAGAGAAAAAATCAATGTTTATAAGTCACAAGCGGCGTAAGCCATTAAGAATCTAACGGGAAGGAAAAAAGGCAGGAATTAGTCTGTAAGCTATGAGACAAAACAAGTAAAGCTCTCTACACGCCGGAATTACTTTACTTGACTATAATTTCTCTCACATTCTAGTTGACAGGTGAGACCGCGTTTGCAATTTCTGTTGCATCCTTACTCATGAATGAATGCGGCGAAATAGCTGGCAGAAACCTGTCTTACTATTTAAACGCAAGTAATGAAGAGAAACCAGAAGTTCCTTCCTATCTGACAAATATCATTAAAAAGCTGTGCCCGAATGACTGTACTTTCAATGGTAGATGTGTAAATGGGTCATGCATCTGCAACGAAGGGTATACCGCAAACGATTGTGCGATACCGATTTATCAGATACCACAAATCTCCAGGTAAGTTAGCAATAGCACAAAAATTTATATTCTTCGCCCGATAAATCTAATCTGGATCTCACCCTGTGTCGTCCAGATTCCAGGTACCCAAGATACCAGATTCCTAGTCTGTGGAACTTGGGTTCCAGATTTCAACCCTTAGTGGAAATCTGGATTCCTAGAGCTAAAATTCCGGATTCCAGATTCTACAAACAAATTTCAGAATCCTTACAGAAAGCGTGATCGTGATCAAGAGTTATCGAGTTTCAGCTAGTTTCTAATATATCGACTTTCTTCACATAATTAAAAATTGATTTATTTAAAACTAATCTCTTACGTAGACGTTTCTTTTGGTCTCACGTCGAAAAGGATGTCTGCGTCGGCGCTGACTCGAAACATTGTGATTTTAAAATCACATGTCTCAAACCATCCGGCCGAAAAGACAAAAGCTTCAATAAAATGTTCACGCGAAAACAGACAAGTCAAGTGAAGGCTACATCCTTCATTTCTTGCAGGATTTTTTTCCAGTAAAAAGCAAGTTCGGGTCACTTTCAGGGCGAGGTGTAGGGGGCAATAAGTAGACAATTACTTTATTATTTTATTATGGTACAATGTACGTTCTATGCTGGTATAATTTTAAAATCATTTTTATAATACTAGTATTGCCGTTGAATTTATCCACAGGTTGCAAGGAAATGGTTTGTGTGACAGGCGTCAACGCCCTTGTCGCAAGGTGACGGTGATGGGAACTGGTTTTGTCAATTCAACAAATATTACTTGTCATATCACAAAATTCAAGGTACAAAATTACATCTTAAGAATTGTCATATCCTTTTTCTTACCATTTTCCCAGCACGGCAGAAGTACATTTCTTTAGGATAGTATATAAAAATCTTCGCTGTAAACATTCCTTAACAGAACTTCTTGGGATAGCAGGTCGACTAAAACGCAATCTTTCCGTTTCTGTCATATATATATAGGTTGTTAACAGTTCTTGGACACCGAATAACACAGAAATCCGATTACCTGGTACAATGACAGACTTGGCTCTTACAGAGTGTCGTTTACCTGAGATACCAGTGATGCCTGGCCATTACCATGAGAAAATTGAAGGGACACCTGCCGCTGGACTTATGATATCCCTGTCTAATGGTGGTGAACACAAGAGCGCTAAGAATCTCACTTTTATTTCCTATGATTCGGCTTGCCTGAGTTGTAATGTTTCGACGGGATGTGTGCTGAAGGTAATTGTTCTTGCGCTCCATTTTCAGACGTAAACTGAATATCTGTGGAGTTGTAGTTTCCATTCGTGCAGTAGTTTACCAAGTAAGAGCCCCCACGCAAAGCCTAAGGATCCCTGTGCAGCACCCCAGAATGTCTGTAGGGTCATGGCCACGGAAAGCTAGCGCCTCGGGAAAACGGGAAAATTCAAACGCAAGCCAAACAATAATGCCTACTAGGACGAAGGATTACAACTACTGAAAAGATGGTGTCTCTAGGTGCTCGCACGTTTAGCAAGCAGGCTGAGTGAACCCATGCAGCCGCAGTTGCAGCTCCAATTTCAAAACCATGCCTGTGAAACTTCCCCGGGTTCCCTGCCGATTTTTGGGTGGTTTTTGAGAATAAAAATGGCTGAAACCTTAAAAAGAGGGGTGCCATAAGGAAAAAGAAGATTCGACCGGCGCGCAGCCCTACGGAGCCCAAGATAAAGGTAATTTATGAAGGAGTTTAATGGACGAAGAAAGATGGAAACACGCCGAAGATGAAACAGCCCTTACGGCAGTTGATGAGTACTCGGAAAAATTGGAGATTCCTAGGGGTAATCTATTTTCAAATGTCTTCCGTTGTAAAATGCAACGTTGGTAAGATTAAAAGGACAACTAACCGTAAATTCACCGGCTCTCAGATATCTAGAGTAACCAAAGCAAGCATGCCATTGATTTTTCATGATCAAAAAAGTTCAGCATACAATAACGGGCTACGTTGAGGCAAATTTGAACCCTGGTGTCGCTCCATCTCTCGTAACAGGAGCTGATTTTGAGAACGGTCGAACTAAATGATCGCGTTTCTTTTTGACTGTTGTCTTGATTTTACAGGGAAATTCTTGCTTTATAAATCGTTACTGCTTCGCGCCAAACGAGACGAATCCCAGCGACTTGTGCTACCAGTGCCTTCCGGACGTCAGCGAAAGCAGGTGGACAAAACGCCAAGGTAATAAGTAAATTGAATTTCACATTCTCAATCTTTATTACAAATTCCGAAACACTTTACCTGGTCTTTTGCTTTCATTTTCTTCTCTGGAGATCCCGTGTATTGTTATTGTTTTTAAGTATTACATCGAAATTTTTAATGACCGCGATTTAAACATATCATCTTCTATTTATGTTACTATTATAGTGTTCATTTTGATAATATAAGTGTATTGATTGAATGTTTTGCTCGCGCAATATCTACTTGTGCACCGTGGCAGAATTTGTTAGGGTTTTCTTTCTATTTCAGTCGAAAAAATTTTGATTTGTTTAATTGCAATTCTAACTAAAGCAAAACCAGCTCTTCCATAAGGCATGTTAAACATACTTGGGATGATTTGTGTTATGGTAAAACGAGGGCTTGAAAAATGAAAATGAGATCAAAAGTCAATGTTTTATCCAATAAGGAAGACGTTTGTAGGTTTCGTCTGAAATCCTTCTCCTCACTGTATTTTTGTGAGATGTCAAGATCCACTAAGAACGAGAATATACCTGGCAGCGACTTAACTTCGTGTCTTTCTAGGAAGGGGTGTGGGACTGGGTAGGGAGAGCACATTGCATAGGAACCATTGATCTATTTTTGCATTTTCCCATTGGGCATGTCTGGTAGACAAAGTGTAATTAGATGGAAACAGACAACGATTAGTTAATTTATACGATAGCGTTTGACAACAATCATTACCCTTTCTCAAAGCGAATTTCAAGATGTCTTCTACCCAGAAAAATGCATGCTATATATTTGTTGCTTCTTAGTGAATCTTCCACCTCGATTTGCAATATCCACCCAGCATTTTGCGCTGTTTGAAGAACTTCTGGAACTAGTTATTGAGGTGTTTGACCCAGAAGGGATGCCTGTCAATGTGTCATTAGCCAATGGAAGCCCAATAGAAGCAGAGATGCGGGACAACGTTCTAATCTGGAACGTAACCAACAATGCAAAAACGCACTTCTTTCTTCGAGCAACGGATATCTGTCAAGCCACTTCCTCCTCTAATATATCAGTGTCCTTGGTTGACTGCCAGTGTCGAAATGGAAGTTGTGTTCCACATCCAAATAAGCCCAGGGGGTCTGGCTTTTATGCATGTGATTGTGTTCCTGGCTTCACTGGAGACAAGTGTGAGACAAACATCGACGATTGTCGCTCTTACCCCTGCATACGAGGTAATGGTGTTTATTTCATTTTATAGCTCATTCAGATGATCCACATTAAACAGCCTTACAAACAGATGACGAAATAAAATCCCGTCGAGGTGGGTCTTCTTCAGCGATTGTCATTAATAGAGGGAGACATGAAGTTTCTACTGGATCAAACTCTTTCTCGATCTCGTTAGCCACTGGTTAGCCGGCCATAATGTGCTCTCCGATAATCCTTCGTTAACTTGTACGGTTGGTAGGTAGGTAGGTAGGTATAAGTATAGGAAATACTTAATTGAATTCAGGTCAAAAGAGAAGAACTCTAGCCCCAAAAAACTCTGTTGGTTTGATTTCCATGAAGGACGTTTTTATACATAAAAGCGGTAAATCAAATTACTGAATTACTTCTACAATTACTTCACTGATCTACAACTATATTATTACAGAAAGACAGATAAAGTGTTAACTATATTACTATAAAGATATACAGCTTGGACCCAACTAATTTCTAATAATAAACTTTTTAAATGAAGGGAGTGACTCGGCGAGTTTTGCTTTAATTATTTATTATTGTTCAATTTCTGCGCTCGTTTCTCAGACGTCATTTGGCGGGGAAACCAGTCTTAGCGTCGCCAAATGTCGGCTAGCAATTGGAAGAGTTTGTTTGTTTCAGGTCGCTGTATCGATGGCATCAACAACTTCACGTGTATTTGTGACGCAGGCTATGTGGGAAAGACATGCGACATTGATTACGATGACTGCAGTTCTTCTCCTTGTGATCATGGTACTAACACATTCGCTTTGTTACACTCAATTACAAAACTACCTTTAATAACCTCAAAAAGTAAGCAGTGATTTAGGTCGTCGGGGCAGTTGTCCCTTTTGGAAACGGTCGCTGCCATTTTTACGACACTGTTATTTTGAGTGTTTCAATTAAAAAGAAAGAAAATCGCAACCCAGGGTCGAACCCGGACCTTTCGTATCCTCATCTCTTTCTCAGTACCACTACACTACCACACCGACCCGCCAAAATTCTGAAACATTTAAGGACATGCACTAGCAAACTATTACATCAATAACAGGTTACCTCAGCCCTTTCCATAACTTTTGAGGTAAATTTACCTTGGGCATCAATGTCGCTCTTTCTAAAACAATTCATAAGCGCATTTATTTATTTGCCTTATTGCAATTTAATCCAGGAAACATATTTCATTTGCCATCGCTAAAGGCTTGGTTACTAATGGTGGCATCGACCGTTAAAAATGGCAACGACCGTCTACGAAAGGCGTAGTTGGGGTTTTGTCGGATGGACATACAAACTGACCGTCCCAAAAGCAATTGTCAAAAGCAAATGGAACACAGACGAAGGAAGAGCTTGGAAGCTTTGGGGTAAAATAACGGGAGTTGCATATAAGAGTCGGTATTATTATAATTAAATTGTTATTATTATACATGATTATCAATATCATATTATTATATTATTATCAGTATCATTAGCATTGTTATTATTATTTTTATCATTATTATTACCCATCTGGAAGTCTGGAAGAATTCTTTTGTTCTTTCTTTTTCATTAGTTTCGGAATTTTTTAGTCTGGCTTCTTGGCTCGTATGAGTTTTCTCCCTGCTTTCTCTATCATTTGCGAATTACTTTGAAGCAGTACATTTCATTTTTTTAATTTAATTTCTTTTACTTTTAGGGAATTGTAGCGACTTCACGGGCGCCTACAGGTGTTCTTGTGAGCCTGGCTACGGTGGACAGAATTGCAATATTGACATAAATGAATGCCAATCATCCCCTTGCATTCACGGTGAGTAGCTTCAAAGAATCGACATGTGTTAAAGATAAAAAGTTTAATTTGCAAGCGTTTTATACGTACGATTAGGGTAATATTCTTGCCGTCCTTGAATCTTTCGGAAATCTATTCGAAAATTTTCCTAAATGATGCTTTAAATTTTTCCTTAAAATAATTGTAATAAATTGAGGAAAGCCACATTTGCTGAAGATTCAACTGTAATTTGCATACCCTTTACATTAAAATTTGCCCAAAGTTTGTTTCTTAAGTCCCTTTTGAAGAGATTAATTGGGGTAGAGACGGGATCTTAGGGCGTTGGCCGGGATAATTGTGAATTTCACACATTACGTTATTTTTAGAGGTTGTAAATAAACGAAAATTTTATTCCTGAGACGTCCGCACATCGTCATCAACTCTCCACGCGCGACCCTTGGCCTCAAAGCAAACGATGCAGAATATGTGGAAATCTCTCTTTAAACACTGAAGAAAAGTTTGCGGACCTCTCAGGAAACCACCTGTCGAATAATGTAAGCGTTTGATTGGCCTAAAAATACAGTAAAAACCCGTGTATAAGAACTTAGATTTTCCAACTTACCCCGGCTAGATAGGTTCTTATAGAAAATAGCATTTAGTGGGATTTTAGGCCACTTATGAAATGAAGAACCTATTTAAAAATAGGTTCTTAATTTGATAGGTGCACAAGCGATCAGCACAGATAACTACTACAGGACATAATTATGTGATATGAAATATATTGCTGTAATAAATGATTACATGTATCTAGAATACAGATTAGATGATAACCATGCAGTAAATTTATCTTACCAAAGTACTTGCATGCATGTCTTTCATGTTGCAGTGTCCATACAATGCTGTGTTTCATTTTGAATCTTACTGACTCAGGAAACTTAGAGTAAACATTTTTCTCTGTATTTTCATCTGTGCATTCATTTTTGTAAAGTAAGAACCTATTGAAAATTTTAGGCTAAATAGGTTCTTATGAAAAGGGGGTTTAAAATGAGAATTTTAGCCTAGCAGGTTCCTAAATTTTAGGTTCTTATACATGTACGTGAGTTTTTACTATGACTTTCAGCAAATTCACTTATCTCTTCCTATTATTCTCTCTTGGGCCCTTTTAAGAAGATATAGAGAGTCTAAAGGAATGGAGTATTAGGAGGAAGTGAGACAGGAGATTCCATTTGTGTTCATTTGTGTTTGGCCCGTACCTGCCAGGTCCGTTTTATGCAATTTCTCCAAGAGAGAAGTCTAGCCCAGTCTGGCCCTTGTGAATTTAACCAAATTTTTCCTGACCAATTTATTTAAATGCTGGAAATAAATAGGAGGTTGGTTTCCGAAGAGATCCGAACTTTTATTCAGTATTGTTAAAAGAGATTTAAACAGTCGTCATTACAGTATTCTGCAAACGTTAATCTCACCATTTTTCATGCAAAAAATGCGATCAACAGTGCGGAAAGTGAAAATGGAATAGTTTCGTATTATCAAACTGATAAAGAAGAGGTAAGCCCTCAAAGATTATAGTTTAGCAACCAACGTTTCATAGCGTCGACTGGTATTTAAACCGTCTCTTTTACTCAAATTGCTGCTGAGTTTGAATTCCTTTTTTTAAAAATAATGTATTATTAACGTCAATACGTGGGATGGAGTTGCCCCGATCATCCGAGCCAGAGGCTCATGTATAATGCTCATGTTCGATTTTCTCCTTTAGGAACATGTTTTGATGGCGTTAATGGGTATAATTGTAGTTGCCATAATGGATACATGGGTCACAATTGTGACGTGGCGATGGTTGGATGTCTTTCCTCCCCTTGCGGCCACGGTAAGTTGCTGTCATATCAATACAAAAAACCCGGGGGAAATGTCACTGATAAATACCGTACTTTGAAGGATGTTTGGAATATGAACAACAACCTTGATTTCAAACGAGATATCAGTCATCTCAATCGTCATCTCAAGTAAAACAGTTAAGATTTATGATTCCTATAAATGGTGTAGGTTTCTTAAGAAGGACACAATAGAGAGCTTTAGATTCTGAGACGAGGACGACTACGATTACGAGATTTTCTGAGTAGTGCTCGCGCGTGAACCAGCGTCATTTTGGCGGGAAAACGTGATAGTAGTCGTCATTCTACTACGAGTTTTAGTGAGAATGTCGTAGTGTGGTGAAAACAAGTTCTCAAACTCATTAATAATTCATTAAGAAAATACAAAGGAAATAAATGTTTAATGAGTGTTTGGAAATCGGATGAAACACTGCTTAGTATTTGCATCCTTAATTTCTCCTTCAAAAATGATTTTGTTTGAGAAGAAATATCAAACATTCGACACAGTGTTTCATCACCAGATGAAACACCTCGAAGTTCGTCAAAAATACTCCGCTGCGCGTCGTATTTTCAACTCTCTTCTCGGTGTTTCATCTGGTGATGAAACACTGCATCTCATGTTTGATATAATACTTATAAGATGTTAGAGGTTTTATAATTATTGCGATCGGGAGAGGGGCTTGACCTCCTTCAATGAAGATAACAGTACTAACTTTTTTGGGGTAATGGGTTCATGATAACCGTCACGAATATAGAGACATTAAGTGACCACTAAGCCCACTATGAGAATGTTAAAGTAATTGCTGTAGTTACTGTAGTTGGTGTAGTAGCTGTAGTTGGTGTAGTAGCAGTAGGTGGTGTAGTAGTCGTAGTTGGTGTAGTAACTGTAGTTGGTGTAGTAGCTGTAGTTGGTGTAGTTAGTGTAGTTGGTGTAGTAGCTGTAGTTGGTGTAGTAGCTGTAGTTGGTGTGGTTAGTGTAGTTGGTGTAGTAGCTGTAGTTGCTGTAGTTACGTTGGTGTAGTAGCTAAAGTTGGTGTAGTAGCTGTAGTTGGTGTAGTAGCTGTAGTTGGTGTAGTTGGTGTAGTTGGTTTAGTTGGTGTAGTAGCTGTAGTTAGTGTAGTAGCTGTAGTTGGTGTAGTTGGTGTAGTTGGTGTAGTAGCTGTAGTTGCTGTAGTTGGTGTAGTAGCTATAGTTGGTGTAGTAGCTGTAGTTGGTGTAGTAGCTGTAGTTGCTGTAGTTGGTGTAGTTGGTGTAGTAGCTGTAGTTAGTGCAGTAGCTGTAGTTGGTGTAGTAGCTGTAGATGGTGTAGTTAGTGTAGTTGGTGTAGTAGCTGTAGTTGGTGTAGTAGCTGTAGTTGGTGTAGTTAATGTAGTTGGTGTAGTAGCTGTAGTTGCTGTAGTTGGTGTAGTAGCTATAGTTGGTGTAGTAGCTGTAGTTGGTGCAGCAGCTGTAGTTGCTGTAGTTGGCGTAGTTAATGTAGTTGGTGTAGTTAGTGTAGTTGGTGTAGTTAGTGTAGTTGGTGTAGTAGCTGTAGTTGGTGTAGTAGCTGTAGTTGCTGTAGTTGGTGTAGTTGGTGTAGTTGGTGTAGTAGCTGTAGCTAGTGTAGTAGCTGTAGTTGGTGTAGTTAGTGTAGTTGGTGTAGTAGCTGTAGTTGCTGTAGTTGGTGTAGTAGCTATAGTTGGTGTAGTAGCTGTAGCTGGTGTAGTAGCTGTAGTTGCTGTAGTTGGTGTAGTTGGTGTAGTTGGTGTAGTAGCTGTAGTTAGTGTAGTAGCTGTAGTTGGTGTAGAAGCTGTAGTTGCTGTAGTTAATGTAGTTGGTGTAGTTAGTGTAGTTGCTGTAGTTGGTGTAGTTGGTGTAGTTGGTGTAGTTGCTGTAGTTGGTGTAGTTAGTGTAGTTGGTGTAGTAGCTGTAGTTGGTGTAGTAGCTGTAGTTGGTGTGGTTAGTGTAGTTGGTGTAGTAGCTGTAGTTGCTGTAGTTACGTTGGTGTAGTAGCTAACGTTGGTGTAGTAGCTGTAGTTGGTGTAGTAGCTGTAGTTGGTGTAGTTGGTTTAGTTGGTGTAGTAGCTGTAGTTAGTGTAGTAGCTGTAGTTGGTGTAGTTAGTGTAGTTGGTGTAGTAGCTGTAGTTGCTGTAGTTGGTGTAGTAGCTATAGTTGGTGTAGTAGCTGTAGTTGGTGTAGTAGCTGTAGTTGCTGTAGTTGGTGTAGTTGGTGTAGTAGCTGTAGTTAGTGCAGTAGCTGTAGTTGGTGTAGTAGCTGTAGATGGTGTAGTTAGTGTAGTTGGTGTAGTAGCTGTAGTTGGTGTAGTAGCTGTAGTTGGTGTAGTTAATGTAGTTGGTGTAGTAGCTGTAGTTGCTGTAGTTGGTGTAGTAGCTATAGTTGGTGTAGTAGCTGTAGTTGGTGCAGCAGCTGTAGTTGCTGTAGTTGGCGTAGTTAATGTAGTTGGTGTAGTTAGTGTAGTTGGTGTAGTTAGTGTAGTTGGTGTAGTAGCTGTAGTTGGTGTAGTAGCTGTAGTTGCTGTAGTTGGTGTAGTTGGTGTAGTTGGTGTAGTAGCTGTAGCTAGTGTAGTAGCTGTAGTTGGTGTAGTTAGTGTAGTTGGTGTAGTAGCTGTAGTTGCTGTAGTTGGTGTAGTAGCTATAGTTGGTGTAGTAGCTGTAGTTGGTGTAGTAGCTGTAGTTGCTGTAGTTGGTGTAGTTGGTGTAGTAGCTGTAGTTAGTGTAGTAGCTGTAGTTGGTGTAGAAGCTGTAGTTGCTGTAGTTAATGTAGTTGGTGTAGTTAGTGTAGTTGCTGTAGTTGGTGTAGTTGCTGTAGTTGGTGTAGTTGCTGTAGTTGGTGTAGTTGCTGTAGTTGCTGTAGTTGGTGTAGTTGGTGTAGTTAATGTAGTTGCTGTAGTTAGTGTAGTTGCTGTAGTTGGTTTTAGTTGGTGTAGTTAATGTAGTTTGTGTAGTAGCTGTAGTTGGTGTAGTTGCTGTAGTTGGTGTAGTTAATGTAGTTGGTGTAGTTGGTGTAGTTGCTGTAGTTGGTGTAGTTGGTATAGTAGCTGTAGTTGCTGTAGTTAATGTAGTTGGTGTAGTTAGTGTAGGTGCTGTAGTTTGTGTAGTTGCTGCAGTTGGTGTAGTTGGTGTAGTTGGTGTAGTTGGTGTAGTTGGTGTAGTTAGTGTAGTTGCTGTAGTTGCTGTAGTTGGTGTAGTTAATGTAGTTGGTGTAGTTGGTGTAGTTGGAGTAGTTGGTGTAGTTGGTGTAGTTAATGTAGTTGGTGTAGTTGCTGTAGTTGGTGTAGTTGCTGTAGTTGGTGTAGTTGGTGTAGTTGGTGTAGTTAATGTTGGTGTAGTTGGTGTAGTTGCTGTTGTTGGTGTAGTTAATGTAGTTGGTGTAGTTAGTGTAGTTGGTGTAGTTGGTGTAGTTGGTGTAGTTGCTGTAGTTGATGTAGTTGCTGTAGTTGCTGTAGTTGCTGTAGTTGGTGTAGTTGCTGTAGTTGGTGTAGTTAATGTAGTTGGTGTTGTTAGTGTAGTTGCTGTAGTTTGTTTAGTAGCTGTAGTTGGTGTAGTTGGTGTAGTTGGTTTAGTTAGTGTAGTTGGTGTAGTAAGTGTAGTTGGTGTAGTATAGTTAGTAATTTTTTTTCTGCGGTATTTTCGCACATGTTTCATCACTCACAAACAATCATAAAAGCTGATTGTGATGGTCTGTACCTCGTGTAAGACTTTATATAATGTGCTAAGCCTATTAGGGGCTGGATGGAATTGTGCTTATTGGGGAGGGGGGGGGGGGGTTGATCATTGATAGTCGGGGAGTAATGCAAAAGAAAGAGTCTCCAGAATTCAGATTTCCAGAGTTTGGCATCTCTGCTGTTGCTCTCAGTGCGATAATATGGCGGGAACACAAGATGAAGTCGGCCGCCACAGAGTAAGATTATGTGATTTAACTTCCAAGACCTATCACAACAATAGGTGAAAATACAGTACAGGAGAAGGAGTTACAGTGAGGTTCTTGGAATTAACAACTTATCCTATCATTGCCGTCAGACAGTTGCTAATTTCAGACAGCTAAAACCTGTACCGTACACATACACAGATAGGCTTAAGTTCTATTTTTCAGTTAATTGTGAGCATATGCATATGTAAAGACTAGTTGTCTTAAATATATCGTTTCCTAGTTTTGTTCTTGGAAAAAGGATTTATTACGGTATCCCTCTAATTATGTACGGATAACTAGGAAAGAACAAGAAAACACTTTCGGGAAAAAATGCAATGTACAATCAGTTTATGATAGTTACATGTATGTATTTTCCTTTGAAATGGAAAATCAAAAACCAATATAGTCATAAAAATAAAACACGAATCTGTTAAATATAGCTTGTGGTGTAAAACTTTTTTCGTCATTTCTGGCATAAAGGGAAAATTAATTTTGAGGTCGCTACTTTTGGGGCTCGTTAATTTCCGGCAGTGGGGGTTTGCTAACACCTGTGAAATCTTAACGCAACTTTCTGGGGGTTGCTTCTTTGGCAGGCTCGTTACTTTCCGAAACTTTACGGTAATACATCAATGAAGTGTTTATTGCTGCGATCATCTAACCAAAACAATGCAAAACAAATCTACGAAATAATTTTACCGGTTGAAAGCTTTATAAGAAAGCTTTATAAGAAAGTTAATCAATTATGATAATATTCAAAATAAGCGAGATAACAAAGAGACATTATTTCATTAAACAAACAAAAACAACAATAACAAACATAAAAATCTGTATTAACCAGGCAAGAACAACCGAAGAACACCGAACAATTTTTTTTGGTGTTCACGTAAGTTACGATTTACGTATTTTTTGGTTAATATCTGTCAGAATAAAATCTTGTATAACTACAAAAACTACAGGAACTATGACAAACTACACTAACTACACCAACTACAGCTACTACACTAACTACAGCTACTACACCAACTACAGCAACTACAGCAACTACACCAACTACAGCAACTACACCAACTACAGCTGCTACACCAACTACAGCTACTACACCAACTACACTAACTACACCAACTACAGCTACTACACTAACTACAGCTACTACACTAACTACACCAATTACAGCAACTACAGCTACTACACCAACTACAGCTACTACACCAACTATAGCTACTACACCAACTACAGCAACTACAGCTACTACACCAACTACACTAACTACACCAACTACAGCTACTACACTAACTACAGCTACTACACCAACTACAGCTACTACACCAACTATAGCTACTACACCAACTACAGCAACTATAGCTACTACACCAACTACACTAACTACACCAACTACAGCTACTACACCAACTACATTAACTACACCAACTACACTAACTACAGCAACTACACCAACTACACCAACTATAGCTACTACACCAACTACAGCTACTACACCAACTACAGCAACTACATTAACTACAGCAACTACAGCAACTACACCAACTACATAAACTACAGCAACTACAGCTACTACAACAACTACAGCTACTACACACCAAACTACACTAACTACACCAACTGCAGCTACTACACCAACTACATTAACTACAGTAACTACAGCAACTACAGCAACTACACCAGCTACAGCTACTACACCAACTACACTAACTACACCAACTACAGCTACTACACCAACTACAGCAACTACAGCTACTACACCAACTACACTAACTACACCAACGACAGCTACTACACTAACTACAGCTACTCCACCAACTACAGCTACTACACCAACTACATTAACTACACCAACTACAGCAACTACAGCAACTACACCAGCTACAGCTACTACACCAACTACACTAACTACACCAACTACAGCTACTACACTAACTACAGCTACTACACCAACTACACCAATTACAGCAACTACAGCTACTACACCAACTACAGCTACTACACCAACTATAGCTACTACACCAACTACAGCAACTACAGCTACTACACCAACTACACTAACTACACCAACTACAGCTACTACACTAACTACAGCTACTACACCAACTACAGCTACTACACCAACTATAGCTACTACACCAACTACAGCAACTATAGCTACTACACCAACTACACTAACTACACCAACTACAGCTACTACACCAACTACATTAACTACACCAACTAAAACCAACTACAGCAACTACACTAACCACGGCAACTACAGAAACTACAGCTACTACACCAACTACACCAACTACAGCAACTACACCAACTACAGCAACTACAGTAACTACACCAACTACACCAACTACACCAACTACATTAACTACACCAACTACACCAACTACACCAACTACATTAACTACAGCAACTACAGCAACTACAGCAACTACAGCAACTACAGCAACTACACCAACTACAGCAACTACACCAGCTACAGCTACTACACCAACTACAGCTACTACACCAACTACACTAACTACACCAACTACAGCTACTACACTAACTACAACTACTACACCAACTACAGCAACTACAGCAACTACAGCTACTACACCAACTATAGCTACTACACCAACTACACTAACTGCACCAACTACATTAACCACAGCAACTACAGCTACTACACCAACTACACCAACTACATTAACTACACCAACTACGGCAACTACAGCAACTACAGCAACTACAGCAACTACAGCAACTACACCAACTACAGCTACTACACCAGCTACAGCTACTAAACCAACTACATTAACTACACCAACTAAAACGAACTACAGCAACTACACTAACTACAGAAACTACAGAAACTACAGCTACTACACCAACTACAGCAACTACAGCAACTATAGCAACTACGGCAACTACACCAACTACAGCAACTACACTAACTACACCAACTACATTAACTACAGCAACTACAGCTACTACACCAACTACAGCTACTACACCAACTATAGCTACTACACCAACTACAGCTACTACAGCTACTACACTAACTACACTAACTACACCAACTACAGCTACTACACTAACTACAGGTACTACACCAACTACACCAACTACACCAACTACAGCAACTACAGCTACTACACCAACTACAGCTACTACACCAACTACAGCTACTACACCAACTACAGCTACTACACCAACTACAGCAACTACAGCTACTACACCAACTACACTAACTACACCAACTACAGCTACTACACCAACTACAGCTACTACACCAACTACACTAACTACACCAACTACAGCTACTACACCAACTACAGTTACTACACCAACTACGACTACTACACCAACTACTGTTACTGCACAAACTACAGCTACCACACCAACTACACTAACTACACCAACTACAGCTACTACACCAACTACAGTTACTACACCAACTACGACTACTACACCAACTACTGCTACTACATTAACTACAGCTACTACACCATCTACAGTAACTACAGCAATTACATCAACATTCTCATAGTGGGCTTAGTGGTCACTTAATGTCTCTATATTCGTGACGGTTATCATGAACCCATTACCCTTTTTGGGTGACTAAAAAGTAAACTAAAGCTTCCCGTTTCCATTCTTTGAGAATACTCGAAAATACTTGAAGTCAAATCTCGTACTCGTATTCGCCCTCGTCCTGGAATTAGAATCTAAAGCTCTCTAATAATTCGTGAGTGAAGTTTAAAACCAGTCTTTCGTCATGTTTATTAGCGTCATTAGCGCGAGATATATTCATTCCTCGTCAAAAACATGCGAAGAAACCGAACCCCCAAAACATAAGCGTTTAAAATTTTCTTCAAAATAACAAATGATGCTCATTTTATACCTACATGTATATTAAACAATCAATTGAATGTAGCTGAGAATAAAAGGAGGTCGAAATAAATACGCAGATCGAGGAGGGTGTTATCAACCGAGGTCGATGGCTGAGGTGGATAACAGCCTCCGACAATCCGAGCGGGTACATAAATTGTTATCGAGTGGATGAGTGGTCCTGTTTTATGTGTCTCTAGGTCGCTGTATTGATGGAAATAACACCTTCACGTGCACTTGTGACCCTGGCTTTGTTGGAAGGACATGCAACATTGACTACGATGACTGTAGTACCTCTCCGTGTATTCATGGTACTAAGAATAACACATTATTTTGTTACAACAACAACAACAACAAAACCGGCAAAATAACAGAAAAAAAGGAAAAGAGAAAGAGAGAGGAAGAAGAAAAAAAAAATCATTGTACTCTACATTCGTTTCGAAGAACCCTAAACGCAAGAGTTCGGGTTCTCAAGGGGGCGTTTCAGATTTATATGTTATTCGGTTACATTCCAAATCGTGACCGAATGTGCCACCTCTCTCTACACCAAGGCAGCACGGAAAGAAAAATCCAGCGCATTAAAACCTTCAAATCGATTCTCTTTATTCTAACCGAACTAATTACCACTTTTCATTCAGCTGATTTTTTGTAGCTCCAACATACGGTATACAACAACAATCCCCTGATTCGCTGTGACGAAAGGCTAGGGCTGGAGCTTCAATTTCTTAATTCCCCCTATGGAGTTCAATCTACTTTTAAACATTAATTCAGTTGATAAAACCAAACCTCGATATCAGGCGTATTTACCCAATCATGAGTCTGCCTTGAGTGTCTCGAGTCTTCTCTTTTTTTTAGGGACTTGCGTGGATCTGATAAACAGCTACTCGTGTTCCTGTGCTGTTGGCTTCAATGGTACCAACTGTGATAAAATCATCACGAGCTGCACCAATGACTCCTGCTATTCTAACGTAACTTGCTACGAAAATAACCAAACGATTAGCTGCGGCCCTTGTCCACCAGGATTGACTGGCAATGGAAAGAATTGCTATGGTAAATAGACCCTTCCACGGAGTTTTCAACTTTTGATATGATGGAAAAGTGAGGGAAAATCAGTCGTATCCACTGAAAAAAAGGGCCTTAAAATAAGTACATTTGCCAAGTTTGAAACTGATTTGTTGAAAACTAACAAAGGTATTGCTCCTCAAAGCCCCGAAATTTTACAGACGTTGTATAATGGGGAGCACAATTTGCCCCCACCATACAAACGTCTGCAGAGCTATTAATATCTTCGCTCGCTTAAAACGTATCAATTTCAAATTTGGCAATTTTACTAATTTTAAGGCGCTCTTTCAAGTGAGGTGGATGGATCAGTCCCCTTACTGATCCATGTCAAAAGTTGAAAAAACTGAGGAAGTGTCTATTAGATTGAAGGTCTTTATCCATGACTATGAAAAGGTACTTTTCAGGTTTATGTAAAATTAACTACAACGTGGTTATGCAAAACGAGAAATGGCTGCTTCTCAACCCACTTTTTTCTTTTTCGTACAGTATTGACTGAATGTCAATGTAAAAATGGAAGTTGTGTTCCAAACCCCAGGAGACCTGGCTCTTATAACTGTGATTGTTTTTCTGGCTTCACTGGAGACAAGTGTGAGACGAACATTGACGAGTGCCAAAGTAACCCTTGCTACCAAGGTAATGGTTTTGATTTTATATTGAAGCTTTTGAAGTCATTTTAACAAGAAAGATATCAAACAGCATTACAATCGGATGACAGAATTAACATTAACGCTGTTTTCATTTGCCTGTACTTTTTTCGTTTAAAGTAGCGGGTTACGTACTTCTCCATCCAAACAGATGAAAAGTACTGAATCTTTTGCTCCTTTTGATACATACTTTTTGGTCTACGAAATTTTTGAGTTCTTTGACCTGAACGTATCATGGTAAAAGGAGGGAATCCGGCCTAGAGGCTGAATGGAAACTTAGTAGGGTTGCTGAGTCAGTAAAGGCAGAGAACTTCCAAAATTTGTTTCACATTCGGCGTCACAAACACCCGTAGGGGATCGGTGTTTCAGGTAACTTCTTTCTCAGGGTCTTCCTCATTCCCCTCTCCTGGAAATGTGGATGTGACCAAGTGGTCGTTTACTGGCCCATTAGCAGGTAAAGAAAGAAGGGTTATTTCAAACAATCTCTTCAAAAAGTGGTCGCGCTCCTTTACAAGTTCCAAGTGCTTTATTGACTGGGAACATTTATTTGGTCCTCTACGAGACGTCATCACCTGCAAGAGTTGGTGTCACATGCATCAAGGTTCGTCTTGATCACAAGTTTTGGCAGTGGTTTTCTCCATAAACCATCGGGTTGTAATGAATAACGTCGCTAACTTGTACTTACATTTTTCTGTTTGAAATGATTGTGTTTGAACAAACTAGCTCTTTTTGCTAGCTGAACTTGTGCTTGCAATGCATGTGTAATGACCAGAAAGCTAGCCGCGCAATTTTCATCACTAATAGGAATGATAACGCGTTAAATTAGAAACACTCAGTGATCTTGGTGATTCGAGCAATTTGATTGGTTCGCTATTTCGGACTGTGGCGTTATAATCACCGTGCTTGGCGGTGAATATAAAGCAAAAGAAAATCCCTGTCTTTAACTGGGTGTTTTGCCAAAGTTTCAGAGTAAGAACTTTTTGAAAATATAAGAATATCTTAGTGTTGACGATTTTGAAGGTAAGAAAAGCCTTCATGGTGGTTTAATAAACAGCGTGAATTATTTTGAAGTGATTTACTGTAGCTGAATGTTTACATACTCGAAGCAATTTTACCACTACAGAGGAAAAAGAAGCCGCTTTGTCACTGTTTTGTGAACTAGTGATTTCCTTGCAAGACCAATTTTGCCTATAAATAGAACTTACTTTATAGAAAAAAAAAGGAATGCAAATAATTTCAAAAATTGTACTTGCCAGCAAGTTAACAAGGCAAAGAACACTGCAGATAAACAACGCTCACCTCGATCGTAACCGCTGTTGACAGCATTTGTAAGAAGCGACAAAAAAATCTCTCTCATTCACGGTGAGTTGACAGATGAGAAGCAAATAAAGCTCTACGTTTCTTCTTAGAAGGGGTAGTAATTTAATCTTTCGACGTTTTCTTTCAAACCATTGATGCTAAAGCTTACAAAAAGATTAGAAACTTTGATATGCCATGTTGAAGATACTGTAAGCTTAAAGATCTAACTTTCGCGCATCTACTGTTTACGGCTACATCACGCATGAATTCACCGGTCAATCAAACTAATCGTTTTTTAATGGTTACCTTTCTGATTCTGTTAAGATCTGACTTCCTGTGTATATACTAAATCAATTATTCACCTCAGGCTCAGTTAATATTGAATATGAACTTCGCCTTCGGTAATAATTGTGAAATAGCAAAGTTCACGTTTGTTGTTTGTTGTCGATACATGTACTTAACTACGTACATTGTATTTACAGAATTAAGTTAAAGAAATAATACATACCTCTATACGCCTATGAGCTATTTCTAAAGTGTATTGAATCGGTTATAACATATCAGAGATTCAATACGCTTTTTCTTTCGTCATAATGGGTAATCACAGCAATTTCTTCCCTACGGAATACACTATCCGTGTACAAATTGGTGATGCACGAACAAGCCAGAACATTAGGCTACTAAACGTCATCTAACCACTGGAGTGTAAATGACGGTGGTAATGTTTCTTTTGTTTCAGGACGCTGTATCGATGACATCAACAACTTCACGTGCATTTGTAGCCCTGGCTATGTTGGAAGGACATGCGACGTTGATTACGATGACTGCAGCCCCTTTCCTTGTGTTCATGGTACTTTAATTTGCTACAAATTTGCGTCAACTTTTTGTTCCTCAAATTTGTATTACCATCACAAAGTAAATAGTGGTCTCTGAAACGCTTCCCCACTCTCTGATGGTTTAACCTAGCGAGTGAGTGCGTGAGTGACTGAGTGGATGAGAGACCAAAGTGGCATGTTTTGTTTGATTGCAGGTCATTGTAGCGATGGTATCAACAAGTTCACGTGTATTTGTGACGCTGGCTATGTTGGAAGTACATGCGACGTTGATTACGATGACTGCAGTCCTTCTCCTTGTGATCACGGTACTCAATAAATTGCAAAATCACGTTAAGTTTTTGTTGCACTCGGCAATTAACATAAAACGTTCGGAAAGTATTTAGCAGTGATTTATTAGATTCTTCTTCGCCCCTTCGGTTTTTACCTGGCTAGTAAGCCAGTGACCTAAGTGGCCATTGTTTTCTTTATTTTCAGGTCGCTGTATAGATAGCGTCAACAACTTTTCTTGCATCTGTGACGCTGGCTATGTTGGAAGGACATGCAATATTGATAACGATGACTGCAGCTCTTCTCATTGTGTTCATGGTACTTAATAACAAACTCATATTAATTTTTTGTTACACCTGGACTGATTTTTTCGTCTTGCTGTGATTCCACCAACAGTGTTGCTCCCTCGTTCGATATATACACTTCATACAAACCACCTTCTTTTGACTCGCTCCAACGAAATGCGGGCACTCTAATCTTCAACTTTTCAATCCTTTTTACGGTATATAAAATTAATTCGTCAGTATTCAGGCCTTTTATTAAAAACTGAATCATTTGATAATGCAATTCTAGCGTTTTGATTGGCTTAGCCATTATGGTATATGAGCCATTATACCATGCTCTCCATATATGGTCGGTGTACGCGTCAGTTTAAAATTGGAAGCTAGCTGACATTTTTTTTTTCCGCGAAGGATAGAATGGCGCCCGAAGCAAATCGTTTTAATTCATAGTCTTAGAATACTAGAAAATGCAATTTCATCGGGAAAATAACAAACAAACAAAAAAGCCACGAGAGCTTGTTTGAAAGTCTATCGAAAAACACATGAAGAATATAAGTCACAAGCAACCAGAATACAGGCTATGCAGCTATTCACTACAGCAATCGAGGCGTCAGTATAGCTTCTTTTCTCGTTCAGCAAAACCAGCTGGTGGCTTCAAACAACTTCATAACAAGCGACCGAGGTAATAGTTTTTCTCCGTTGTTCTTACTTTCGTAACTGCACAGAAAATCCAAATTCACAGTAATTTCGACGGCTGTTACTTAAACATAACGAGCCGCACCGTCTTAGCAACCAAACAAATTTTGTTTATCTAGCTGAGATAGGGGACTAAAAGTCCCCTATCTCAGCTGGATACTCAGAAGCTTGTGACATTCACTATTCCATTTATCTCTGATCATATTTCGCATCTAATACGATAGAGGCGTCAATTTTCGCGCCATCATGTCATCATTCTAGGGCGAGAAAATTTAATTAAAAGCGCGGCATTCAACAAATGTACGGCTCAGGTTTCGGCTAAAATTATTCAGTGCCGTCAAAGAAAAAAACATATTATTAAGGTCTGCGTATAAAGTCGATCACATTGCTAACACAGACAAAAACGCTTAAATATCTCCTACAAAATGAACGGCTGAGTTTGTTTTTTCTACCGGTCAAACTGCTACTATATATCCCAGAAGCGCTCAGGCATAATAATATGCCAGGACTTCTACCTGGATGAACCAGAAAGGATATAGAACAACTACCTATTTTTTTTTCTTTTTACGGCTACGGGTCGAAATGCTAAACGTGTTATATATCCTAGAAGCGCTCAGGCATGATAATAACATGCCAGGACTTCTACCTGGATGAACCAGAAAGGATATAGAACAACTGCCTAAATTTTTTTTTTACGGCTACGGGTTGAAATGCTAAACGTGTTATATATCCTAGAAGCGCTCAGGCATAATAATAACATGCCAGGACTTCCACGTGGATGAACCAGAAAGGATATAGAACAACTGCCTAAATTTTTTTTTACGGCTACGGGTTGAAATGCTAAACGTGTTATATATCCTAGAAGCGCTCAGGCATAATAATATCATGCCAGGACTTCTACCTGGATGAACCAGAAAGGATATAGAACAACTGCCTAATTTTTTTTGTACGGCTACGGGTCGAAATACTAAACGTGTTATATATCCTAGAAGCGCTCAGGCATAATAATATCATGCCAGGACTTCTACCTGGATGAACCAGAAAGGATATAGAACAACTGCCTAAATTTTTCTTACGGCTACGGGTTGAATGTGCTAAACGTGTTATATATCCTAGAAGCGCTCAGGCATAATAATATCATGCCAGGACTTCTACCTGGATGAACCAGAAAGGATATAGAACAACTGCTTAATTTGTTTTTTTTACGGCTACGGGTCGAAATGCTAAACGTGTTATATATCCTAGAAGCGCTCAGGCATAATTATATCATGCCAGGACTTCTACCTGGATGAACCAGAAAGGATATAGAACAACTACCTAATTGTTTTTTACGGCTACGGGTTGAAATGCTAAACGTGTTATATATCCTAGAAGCGCTCAGGCATAATTATATCATGCCAGGACTTCTACCTGGATGAACCAGAAAGGATATAGAACAACTGCCTAATTTGTTTTTTTTTACGGCTACGGGTCGAAATGCTAAACGTGTTATATATCCTAGAAGCGCTCAGGCATAATTATATCATGCCAGGACTTCTACCTGGATGAACCAGAAAGGATATAGAACAACTACCTAATTGTTTTTTTTTACGGCTACGGGTCGAAATGCTAAACGTGTTATATATCCTAGAAGCGCTCAGGCATAATAATATGCCAGGACTTCTACCTGGATGAACCAGAAAGGATATAGAACAACTGCCTAATTTTTTTTTTACGGCTGCGGGTCGAAATGCTAAACGTGTTATATATCCTAGAAGCGCTCAGGCATAATAATATGCCAGGACTTCTACCTGGATGAACCAGAAAGGATATAGAACAACTGCCTAATTTTCTTTTTTACGGCTGCGGGTCGAAATGCTAAACGTGTGATATATCCTAGAGGCGCTCAGGCAAAATAATATGCCAGGGCTTCTACCTGGATGAACCAGAAAGGATATAGAACAACTGCCTTTTTTTTCTACGCGTCGAAGTTCTAAACGTGTTATTCTTAGAAGCGCTCAGGCTTAATAATATGCCAGGTTTCCAGCGACTGATTTTAGCTGATTTTGCGGTGCGCAAGAATGGATAATTTACCCGACTTGTAAACAGATATTTCCTTCAGCCGATTGTGTCTCATGCAGGAGAATGTCATGTCTGCGTTGTTTTGTTTCTACTGAAGTTTTATCGAAGAAAGCTTAAGCGAAAATAGGGAGATCGCAATTTATACTCTTACGAACCATAAATTAGGGCTGACCTGGAAGACGCGTTGAATTGTGCCGCCATCCTTCAAAATATAATCTTGCTGCGTTTAGGGAGACAATTTCCTCTTCCATCCAGATTTACTTTGTATATGTGTTTGCGAGAATCTTCAGACAAAGAATTGGGTATACACTGATTCGAATGGCTTGGCGATACTAAGTGCTTAAGTCTACTTACCGATTACAACATGTTTTGGAAGTATTGAGAAGCGCGCCAAATGAGGTTGTCACAGCGTTCTCGAGCGAACACGGCGCGACCTGGATTGATAAAATTACCATTACATGCAGCTATCATGCCAGTGATTTCTCCTTTCGTCGCATAGTGAATAGTTTGTGAGCACATCCTCGACTCTCGAAACATTTGTCTTGCGCCGCTATAGAAGTTGCTTCTCCCGCGAACCATAGGTAGATTTCCCGCTCAACATAATGTTTGATAATTTATGCAAAAGTGACCTCGTGAAAGTCAGTAGTGCATTAATCGACTCAAAAATAAACAGACTTCCTACAGGGTTTTGAACACGGTTTTAATTAAAGTACTTTACGAGCGCTGCGGTAGTTGACCGCAAAAGTGTTACGGTGATGGATACTCAACTGGATGATTACGTCACTTCATAGCAACCAGACGGTACGAATTTTTTAACTTCCGGAGCGCTGAGGCTCGTAGTGATTCTTTTTCTTCTCATTATCTGCCAGGTTTTTTTAGCTGTCCTGCTGCGTAAAATCCTGGAATCTCAGTGAGTTTTTAAAAGTGTTTCTCGCTACAATGTTTTGATTTTTCATTCATCCAGTCCAGGCGAGTCCGTTGGCGCGTTGACAGTTTTGATAGACGTGTGACATGTTGATAGCGGAAGTCCCTTGTCTTTTCCGGTTTGTTCTAACAAAATTAAGTCGGGAGATTCAACAAGATTTTGTGGGCGTTTTTAATAAAACAATTATTCCACTCGCGCTTGTTGGATATGAGATGATTATAGCCAACTCGGCGCTACGTGCCTCGTTGGCTATTTACCATCTCATATCCAACGCGCCCTCGTGGAATAATTATTAAATAGCAGGGAAAAATAGCAATGCATCCAACTCAATTAAGATCGTATCTACATTTGTGGCCTTCCCAAAATTAAAGTAAAACAAGTGCATACATGTAGGAAAATCGGGAACAGCACCAGCAACCATGGCCCTAGAGAAAATTAAAGCAAGTTGGCCAATGAATGTCAGTCAACGTTGGCGGCCAACCTTGCTTTACTGACCATTTTCGTTAAAGGTCGAAAAAGCGTCACAGTTAACCTGTCAATTTTCTAATTAAGTGAGCGATGGATACAAGTGGTAAGTAGTGGCAAAAATAATGAGAGAAAAACGTCATTTTTCTACTCTGATTCCTCCTTCTTGTTTCTGAACCGATTTCTTTTTTTATTATTTTCTCACAGTGGTACCGGAAAGTTCCATAGTGCCTTCGAAACCTACAACTGAACTTGTCCAGGAGGGAATTACTACTGGTACCGTTTTCTTTTAGTTTGAAAAGATATTAGCTTACTATATATATGTTGGCGGTCTTATTTTGCTCATCGCCGTTTAGTGAAACCGATTTCGACCCGTATAAACAACCGTGCCATTCCACTTTGTATCAACGGACAGTCAGAGAATAGCCAAGAGATTGATGGATGATGGAGTGTCCCCTTCAGACCGTATCATTTAATTAAACTCCATCCAAGGCATGTTTTATAACCATGGTAGTTTTTTCAGGATAAATATGTCTAGATTTTTTATATCACGACCTTTCGAAGGCTTGAAAATACTCGCCGCCACGTTTGCTTTCGCCAAAAGTCACGAGCACTAAATGCTGGAAACAGTTTTCCAAGTCTTCCAATTTTTTTCACGCGCTCTTTTTTTTTAACATAATTATAAGGTAAGGTTAACAACGTTTCTTGTATGAATAGTACTAATAATTTATGTAATGCAGATTTTGAATTGGTGCTTCGGGTATATAAAGAATGGGACGACCGATTTCGAGTGGAGACCAGTGATCAATTTAAGAGCCTTGCTGGAGTTTTGAAAAATGAGGTATGTTTTGAGAATTAATGCAGAATTTTTCCTCGTTTAATTAGTTTAACTTGTATGTTTCAGAGTGATGCTCTGTGTAAAAACTAACGCGGCAGTTTCACCGTGCATTCAGTTTTTGAAAATTCAAAGGAAATGTTCTTCGGTGGTATAAGCTGCAGTATTAAGCTAAGTTGAATGCCTCATAACTTTAAGGAACAATCAAATTGATAAGGAGGAGAAGGGAAGACAGAATATTCTTGATGGTGATGGAAGAAAACAAAAGGAAAGTGATGGAGGAGGTAAAACAGACGAAATGCGGTGGAATTGGCTGTAGAGGAGAAAGGAGGGAAAACAAAAGAATGTTGTATGCATGGTGGTGGTGGTAGTAATGGAAACTAAATCCCATTCAATAAATCTTGGGGTTGGTAATCAAGAAACGACAATAGAAAATTCTTGGGTTGCACGTGACGTCACCAAAAATCAAACTAAGAAACTATCGATTCTTCTGAGTTTCTACTTTCACGTGGTATTACAGTACCTAAACACCTTTACATAAACAAATTTTTGGTTCGAAAGGGTTCTTCGTTTTGCGAGAGAGGGCGCTTGAATTTCCAGGCTTTTGCGTGATGCGGCATTTAGCTGGCGGCCGGAAAAGCGGCTTATGTGGGTTAAAAACATTATCGATTTTGGGAGATTTTGCAATCTTAACATTCCTTGTCGCAGAATAAATATTACTGTAATCTTTATGAGTTCCTCAAGCGAAGAATTCACACATTAGTAGAAAAACTCGAAAACAGATGTTTCTGTTGGTATCCGGCGGCCATATTGGTGTTCCTTAAAGGGACACCAACATGGCGTTCCATACAAAGCTTTATAAATCTAGGTAAACCGTTTTTCCCAATATCTCGCATTTGAAATATTTCACAGACCTGATTCTTGGCAAGGGTTTTTGTATATTTATCTTTTTTCTTTTCCCAGATTCTAGTCCATCTGTATTGAATGGTTTGCATTTTTATTTATCATTGCGTCACAGTGCAAGCCGAGAATAGAACCGTGATGGTTTTTAGGGTAAGGGTGACAGTAGAAACTGTGGCTGTGATCGAACGGAAAAAAATAGAAAGATCTTTATTATTTGCCACAGGATGCATAATATAATTAAATAAAATGCTAATGCTAAATTACGATTACAGAAATTCGCCGACAATCAAATTCTGTGCTGACTTATTCCCTGCTTACAGCACAGATGCCCTTCCGCTATACAGTTTAAAATAATATTAGAATGCGCGAGCGTGAATTGACCAAACGTCCTTTCAATTTCTAAGGCTTACTTTCCGGTAAATAAAATGAACTGAATGTTAAAAGTGAAAGAGAAATTGCGAAAAATTCAACTTCTAAGTAAATCTTTTCTTATGGTTTAGAATAAACTATTGACTGAGAATGTTTTGATCAAAACTGTGTAAATCCAACTGAAAATGAGCAGGGAACCTTGCGTTTCCTGTATTTATCTCTCCTATTGTATGGAATATGTGTGAAAATCTTCCTTATGAATCGGTATATTAATTTTCAAAGAGCTACACAACGAGCAAGAATACTATTGACCGACAATATACAGAGTGGGGGCAGCTGTAGTGTCAACTATTACTAGAAGGATGATGCATAAATGCTAGGATGGAGGCGTAATGCTTAGGTTTTGACAAGAAAAATATGTTTTTGGAAGTGAAGTAGGGGGGGGGGGGGAACGCGACATATACTAGCCATGCATCCTGAGGGTGCCGGATTTGTTTACAACACAAATATTCCATATATACACGTAACATTTCCAGTCTTTTAATTTAATCACAAAAGCGCCTTATTTCCTCAAGTGACTCAGGAAAGCGTTATCATGAAATAATAAAAAAAAAAAATGAAAGCAGATAGTTTTAAGTTTTGGAATTTTTGTTTCCTCGATTGCAGATGTTGAAAATCTATTCAAGAGTTCCTAAGTTCAAGAACGTCACAATAGTTTCAATGAGGTAACGGACTGATCTTTTGCTGCTTTAGTATATAGATTTGGACTTTCTTTTTATGAATCAGTATTGTTAACCATTTGTAAAATATTTCATATGAATTAGTAGATAAGGATGAGATTAAAGTACCTGGAACCCTCGAAAGAAGTTTCTTTTCATTTTCATGTATTTTTCAGACCAGACGAGCTCGTTGTGGTGGAATTCAAATTGACATTTAAAACCAAAGTGAGCGTTAAGGATGCTCTGGCTCCTTTGAAAAAGAAGGTGTCCAGTGGGCAGCTGGGGAGCTTGAAAGTGGACCCTAACTCCCTGAAGCTTAAGATCAATAGTCAAGGTACGTAAAAGTGCTTTTACATGTAGACCATTCTATGAATCTTTTAAAGTTTTGACATGGACAAGTTATGGCGAAACTTCATCGACAACGCTAGAAAGAACGACGTGAAATCAACGACGATGTCGAGTTTGATAGTGAATTGATGAAAACTAATTACAAAAAAAGGTAGCTCCGCAAAGCCGTTTTACAGACATTACCTCGCCCCCACTATACAAACGTCTGTAAAATTTCGTAAATTTGCTATATCTTCTGTCGCTTTTAAGGTAATTCACTTTCAAACTTGGCAAGTTACTGATTTTTAGCGGAGCACCATGGGTAATAAAATTTGGTAAACTATAGCCAGAATTTCATCCGAATACTTCGAGTCGTTATTACTCCCTCAGTAACGACGTTGTTGAGAAGAGAAAACGACTCGAAGCAATCGGATGAATTTCAGGCTAGGTAAACTATCCATCCGAAAAAAAAATTGGTTATGGCGTCAATGTACGTCCGTACGTCCGTACGAACTTTCCGGGTAGGGGTAAGTAGAAACGAATTCCTCCCCTCTCCCCTAGAGAGTTTTTGCCCCTATTGTTTCAAAAGCCTTTAGAAATGATTGACAAATCAGAATCTATCAACAGACCAAATGTTTGATGGATTTTAGGGGCCGACAATTTGACTTTTGAGGGGGTTATGGTTGATTTCAGAGGAAATGTCCCGCAGACTGATTTCGACAGGAAAAAAGCATGCAAATAAATCTGGGAGAAAAATATCCGGTCATGTCAACCATTTAGGGGGTGAGGGAAGAAACGGATTTGACACCTTTGTAAATGTCATCTATCATCAAAATGGCTGGCGCGCGATTATGATGTGGTGGTTTCCAAGACAAAAGTTTTGCATTTCAAGATTGAAAATACGCCGAAAAAAGACACAAAAGGAAAGAGAAAGTTCAAAAGAATGCTCAGTTTCCTTTTTGTGGACAAACGAAAGCTTTTCGCTTTGAAATTGTCTTTCGAGGAATTCAACCTTGTTTTCTACACGGCGGATCGGAGCGCTTGGCTTGTTTTTAACCAACCAAGGCAGCGAGGTTTCTAAAGACACTTGAGGTACATTCTGTACTCTATGATCAAAGAAGAGTGTTCGTTTTCAAAAAGGAATTTTTGAATTTATAAAGGTTTCATGGACGTTTTCTACATTTTGACATCGGCGTGAAAGAAAAACCACAAAATGTGCATTTGAAATTGATTTTTTGCCATGTGCTCGACCGATTTAACTTGCGTGAACGCAACGATTTAACTTGTCTTATGCGAATTGCGTTTTCTGATTAACGTATGGGTTTTTGACTAAAAATTTTCAAGAAATTAAGCTGTTTATCTGTCTTTGTTCATTCATAACATTAGCTCAAAAAAGACCATGAGACTACAGATCGTGAGATTTTTAGAAACATTCAGACGGGCCCTTTCTGGAATTAAAAATGAAGTGTTGTTTTTGTACATTTTCCGCATTGAATTGCTATTCGTTTTCTCATTCATCACTTGTCATTCCCGTTCAAAAAAAAAAAAGAAGAGAAAAGAAAATGTAATGGGATTACGGGAACACAAAAGTCCTTAAGTCGGCCTGATTTTTCCTTTAGGTCTTCCCTAAAACACAGAAACACCGACCTAGAAATCGTAACCTGTAAATTGTTGCTACTTAAGAGACCTACAATTTAACAATTTTTTCAATTTAGGTTTGTCGGTGGGATATTTTTTCTTAATCATTTAGCCCTTCCCTCTAAAGGTGTCTGATGCCGAAGGCTCTTAGGGATGTGAACATTTTTTTTGTTTTGGCTTAGAGTTCATGTTATTACTTTAATTTGATTGTTTTCCCATAAGTGTAGAAACGGAGGCTTCGCTTTTAGCCCTGGCTAAATCTATATACTTACCAGCAATGAATATTTGATAATTGGTCGCATATCAAAACTTTAAAAATTGTAGAATTCCATTTAGGGTCTATTAAGGACTATTAAGTTATAATTTTTTTACCTTTATGTCAAGTAGAAAATATTTCCTGCGATTTGTCTCGGAATATTGCAATAATGCCTTTAAGTTCATCATTAGTTATATGATGTTCATTATCCACTACACGCAATGGGTAAAAGCTGTCCTCCAAGCTGTCTTCCAAGACTCTTTCTGCCATTGCCACATTTTCTTGGTAAATATTATTTTTTCCTCTCCGCTCTGCTCATTTCAGGCCTTCATTTTGTTTTTGTTTCTTAATCTATGCAAGGCTCTCCTACTTTAGCTTACATGATGATGTATCTTCTTTCTATGTGTCCCCCGATGTTATTTTAGTAATACTGATATCTTTTTCGCTATGTCTCCGATTTTTTTGTAGTGGGCATTGGGCAGTGATTGTGGAACCGTCTTGATTAACAGCCGTAAACGTTGCCTTCTTTGCATTAAGCTGCAGTCATATCTCAGTAGTAGGGGAGGCACCGGTTACTCCTTTTCTTTGCGGATTTAATTAACTTTTTGTGCGGTATAAATTTACGCAGATTACGTCATGCATCTCATTAAGATAGGATGATGTCATAGTTTAAATTAATGCCGATGACGTCATGCATCTCAATAAGATAGGATGATGTCATAGTGTATTTTTAGCTGGCTGACGTCATGCATGTCATATAGATAGGATGATGTCATAATTTATTTGTAGCTGGCAAGGAGCAAGTGACATCAGAATTTCCTAGAGTTGACGTCATCAAAAAAAGTTGAGATCATAATCCATATACAGAAAATTGATTTTTTATATAATCAGGTATTTGCGATAGTTTTCTTATTGGATATTGTAGAAACTGTTATGTGTTCAAAATAAAAGCGGGCAAATTTTCAACATGTTATCTTTGCAGATTATACTAAATGAAAAATCTTTAATCATTAAATTTTTTTCACTAAAAATCGGTTATAAACAAAACTAAGACACGGAGGTTAACTAAAAAATCTTTACTTCAAAAGAAGGGAAAAGGAGGTTAAGCGAATGCGAAATCGTACTAATTTTTCGGGCAAAACATGAAAACGAGGTCGAAGCTCAGCGAAGCGAAAAACTGCCTATCAAGCAAAAATGTCAGTCTTTGTTTACTTGACTCTGTAGAAAGTATTGCACAGGGTATGAAAATTCTATAGAAAACAACAGGTGGTTCTAAAGTAAACCTTAACTCTTTTGGTTCTTAAATAAACCCCATTCTTGTTCCTAATGAGTGGAAAGTCTATTTATAAAAATAGGAATAAGAAGGTGCGATCGCCTAGCAACACATGTCTTCTTATTTAGCGCTAAAAATCGGATATACACACATACAAAAAGTGGAGCTGAAAACTCTCTATTTCAATTTTGACTCACCATTACGAAAGCGTTTTCTCCGTTCCATCTCGAGGAAACGACTAACTATTGAAATCTCAGCGCTTGGTGAGCTTATGGTCTTGTCAATTCACGCGCCGTTAGCGTTAGTCAGTTAATTATGCGGGCTAACAAGCCTAAAGTTGAATACAAATTAGTTCATCTCTACAGCTAGACCCAAGGGAGCACCTTGACTTATTATTGTAAAAGCACAAACAATTGATAACTTAACAAGGATCAATTTAAACACGCGACGAATAAATTGACAAGACACGAGATACAGTTTTAAAAACTTTATTGAAAACCAGTGACAAAAAGAGTCAAATAAACAGCGATTTGGAAGGGATGGAAATTAATCATCTTCTTCGCCCATGGAGTACTTGTAAGGTCTAACTCGAAATTTCTTATGCCGACGTTTCTTCAGCTGTTTGAGATTTATGATCATCCAAATAATTTAGAAATTGAATCCGACGCCTCTTGCGCTTCGGGCCTTGTGGTGATGGGGTTTCTACTGTGGGAGGAGGGGTCAGGAAAGCAGGATTTAAGGGTGGTGGAGGGGTGAGGCTTTCTTTGTCAGGTTTTTGAGAGATAGCCGCTTGTGTTAATTCAGGTATTACACTAAAGGTGTTGAGGGGAGTCGAGAATGCTGTCGTTGCTGTCGAAGAATCTTGTGTCCTTGATGTTAAGTCTGGAACAGTGCTGGTTATTTCTTCCGGTCGTGTTCTTGTATTTAATTGTTCTTTAAAAGCCAGGTGTCTGTTTTGCAACTGAAAGTATCGTTTAGCTTTTTCATCGTCCCGAAGATCGTTTCGAGAAAGCACGTCATTCATGCTGCCTTGTATTTCTTGCATAGCTGGAAGAAGCGGGACAGGCGAAAGAGTTTGCTGCTTCAGATATTTTAGAAGCTCTTGAGGAATATTTTCCTGAAACCCTGCTTGGTTAAAGCCTTCTTCACTGGGTAGGACGTTTGTTCGCAACCGACAATTATCTTGGGTAGTAGTTTTCAGATCAATCAGAAGATAACCAAAAGGTCTTTTTACAGCCTCTTCGTACTGATTTAAAAAGAAATCAGTCTGCCTGGGATACATTTGCTTCGCCAGAGTCAGGATTTGCAATTTGTCTCGTGGATTCTTGAATAACACCAGATAATGGCTGTTTAGGCTTATGCTGCGGCTACCTTTCCCCTGATGAAATAGATTCTGCACGATATAAATAACGCTCAGATTGCGATGATGAGAACCACGAGTAAAGAGGTTCACAATTCGCTTGTCTTTACTGGCGTCAATCATCTGATCATCAAACACGATCAAATTCCGTTTGTTCACGTCAAAATAGGAATCCTGCTCCAAAGCCCTAGGAATTCCCTTGACGAATTCAATGTTTGGCATGGCGATTAACATTTGTGTATACGCAGGCTGCCATTGTGAATAACACCAAACGATCCTCTCCGGGGGAGGGTAGATTGTCTCTGAAGCTTGTTGCAATAGCGATCGAACCCAGGCCGTTTTTCCCGACCCGGTCATTCCGGCAATCATGGAGGTGAAAGGGTGCTCGAAGCGAAACCACTGGCATTTCTGTGAAAATATTGGAACTGTTTGAAATGGTGTGAGACCAGCATTGCGGTGTTTAGACATCACGTGCCTTTGCATATTATCTTTTCTACTAAAGGATTTTTCGCAGACAGAACAGAGCCAACTCATGTCAACTCCTCAGGAGTAAAATGTAAAGTGAGAAAGAGGTAAAATGTTGCGCATTTATATAGGTTTTCAGGCCACAAAATTCTATTGTTTTCCTCCCCTAAAACCACCACTACCACCACCATCACATTTCTATTGTTTTTCCTCCTCCTCCTCCTCATTTCTATTGCTTTTCCTCCTCCTCATTTCTATTGTTTTTCTTCCTCCTCCTGATTTCTATTGTTTTTCTTCCTCCTCCTCATTTATATTGCTTTTCC
>OZ037999.1:24547780-24566360 GCA_964035705.1 Porites rus | reverse complement strand
ATTCTATAAAAGACTGCCAACTGCCATCATGAGTTCAGTTTGTCGCAATGTCTCAAGTTGTCAAGAACAATCGTGGTTTTCTTCAATTCTTAGCTGTTTGTCCAGCTCATCAGCGACAGTTTCTTTTACGGACAGCCAGTCCACAACAACTACATGCATTAGTCCAAGTCTTATACAATATACTTAAGGAATACATTCTTATCCCAGAAGAAAATAAGCGGAACGTGTTGCCATATAAGGATGCTCTAGTAAACCTAGCAGAAACAAATGTACCTTACAAAACAAAGAAGCGAATCCTTGTACAAGAGGGTGATGGTTTTATTCAAGACCTATTGGTACCTGCTGTTACAAGCCTAGGATTTTTGATGCTATAAAAGAGGAAACGAAACTATAAGTTACTCACTTGAAGCTACAGTCTGTCACGGGTACGCATCAAAATGAAGAGAAAGATAGATTTGGTTGAAGAAGAACACGAGAGTGAACATGAAGAAAGCGAAAGTTCTGGTGGTGAAAGCGAGGATGAAGAACCAAGAATAAAAGAAGAACCAAGAATAAAAGATGTTTTGAGTCATCTTTCCCGAGCAGTGTCGGAAAAGCGTGCTTCTGATTTGCTGCATAGTATGGCCGCCTCCAAAGATATTCTTTTCTGGACTCCCAGTGGACAATTACTTCGAAATAAACGCACTATTCCCGTCACAAACATCGCCGAGCTAGTTGAGTATGTGTTACTCCCTCATAACAATGAGGTTACCAAGCCTCGTGCGCTAAATACGTTTCTAGATGGACTTGCAGAGTTAGGAATCGATAAAGGCTTAATCAAAAACAAAAAGTTGTTAAGTGATTTAATAGAAAAGGAAAAAGGATACCGAAACGTAGAAAATACTTCCGATAATGAGAGTAATAATGAGGAGAGTTCATCGGATATTGAAAATCAGAAGGAGGAGGAGGAAGTGGCTTCTTAGAATGGCGTTGAAACCGAAGGCACCCAGGAGAGCGACAACGACACTGAAAACGATAGTGAGGAAGAAGAAAGTAGTAGCCCTGAAACGTCCACCACCTTTCACTCTAAAAGTCCCTGTGAACGTTGCGAAAACTCTAACGTGTATTCCACATTGATCATGAAATGTCCTAAATGCTTTTGGCACGATAGAGCGATTTTCGTATGACCTTGAAAAATGGTTTCGGTCAGTGTTCGTTATTTGTTTTATCAGCCAATGGATGAAAAGATCAAAACATAGACTCTTCGTTTTCCCGCCAAAGAAAACCCTCATGTGGAGAAGGCATTGTTCGATTGGCCAATCGTGTTGCAGTATGACGTCAAAGCGAAGTATCGATTGATTTCTAGAAAGTTCTTCGGGCATGGAGTTTTTTCAGCCGAGCGTTCGCTTAACCAACCAGAAGCCACGCGCGTTTGTATCCGTTCGATAAACCAATCAAATCGCTTGATTTCCGTTCATTTTTTGTTTCTATTTGTTCGCGCGTTTTCATTTCAAGGTCAAACGAAAATCGCTCTAACTACAAGATTTGTCCTATATGCGGTCACCAGATCCCCGAGGAGAGAAAATACATCAAAGAGGGCTTTCTTCGGTGTCACGATTGTGGATTAATTACACACAAAAACGCCAAGACGTTGGAAACCAATTTTTATTCACCTTCTAAAGAGGAGAACGAAGAAGAAGATTAATTCCCATCCCTTCCAAATCGCTGTTTATTTGATTCTTTTTGTCACTGGTTTTCAATAAAGTTTTTAAAACTGTATCTCGTGTCTTGTCAATTTATTCGTCGCGTGTTTAAATTGATCCTTGTTAAGTTATCAATTGTTTGTGCTTTTACAATAATAAGTCAAGGTGCTCCCTTGGGTCTAGCTGTAGAGATGAACTAATTTGTATTCAACTTTAGGCTTGTTAGCCCGCATAATTAACTGACTAACGCTAACGGCGCGTGAATTGACAAGACCATAAGCTCATCAAGCGCTGAGATTTCAATAGTTAGTCGTTTCCTCGAGATGGAACGGAGAAAACGCTTTCGTAATGGTGAGTCAAAATTGAAATAGAGAGTTTTCAGCTCCACTTTTTGTAAACGACAGCATTCTCGACTCCCCTCAACACCTTTAGTGTAATACCTGAATTAACACAAGCGGCTATCTCTCAAAAACCTGACAAAGAAAGCCTCACCCCTCCACCACCCTTAAATCCTGCTTTCCTGACCCCTCCTCCCACAGTAGAAACCCCATCACCACAAGGCCCGAAGCGCAAGAGGCGTCGGATTCAATTTCTAAATTATTTGGATGATCATAAATCTCAAACAGCTGAAGAAACGTCGGCATAAGAAATTTCGAGTTAGACCTTACAAGTACTCCATGGGCGAAGAAGATGATTAATTTCCATCCCTTCCAAATCGCTGTTTATTTGACTCTTTTTGTCACTGGTTTTCAATAAAGTTTTTAAAACTGTATCTCGTGTCTTGTCAATTTATTCGTCGCGTGTTTAAATTGATCCTTGTTAAGTTATCAATTGTTTGTGCTTTTACAATAATAAGTCAAGGTGCTCCCTTGGGTCTAGCTGTAGAGATGAACTAATTTGTATTCAACTTTAGGCTTGTTAGCCCGCATAATTAACTGACTAACGCTAACGGCGCGTGAATTGACAAGACCATAAGCTCACCAAGCGCTGAGATTTCAATAGTTAGTCGTTTCCTCGAGATGGAACGGAGAAAACGCTTTCGTAATGGTGAGTCAAAATTGAAATAGAGAGTTTTCAGCTCCACTTTTTGTATGTGTGTATATCCGATTTTTAGCGCTAAATAAGAAGACATGTGTTGCTAGGCGATCGCACCTTCTTATTCCTATTTTTATAAATAGACTTTCCACTCATTAGGAACAAGAATGGGGTTTATTTAAGAACCAAAAGAGTTAAGGTTTACTTTAGAACCACCTGTTGTTTTCTATAGAATTTTCATACCCTGTGCAATACTTTCTACAGAGTCAAGTAAACAAAGACTGACATTTTTGCTTGATAGGCAGTTTTTCGCTTCGCTGAGCTTCGACCTCGTTTTCATGTTTTGCCCGAAAAATTAGTACGATTTCGCATTCGCTTAACCTCCTTTTCCCTTCTTTTGAAGTAAAGATTTTTTAGTTAACCTCCGTGTCTTAGTTTTGTTTATAACCGATTTTTAGTGAAAAAAATTTAATGATTAAAGATTTTTCATTTAGTATAATCTGCAAAGATAACATGTTGAAAATTTGCCCGCTTTTATTTTGAACACATAACAGTTTCTACAATATCCAATAAGAAAACTATCGCAAATACCTGATTATATAAAAAATCAATTTTCTGTATATGGATTATGATCTCAACTTTTTTTGATGACGTCAACTCTAGGAAATTCTCATGTCACTTGCTCCTTGCCAGCTACAAATAAATTATGACATCATCCTATCTATATGACATGCATGACGTCAGCCAGCTAAAAATACACTATGACATCATCCTATCTTATTGAGATGCATGACGTCATCGGCATTAATTTAAACTATGACATCATCCTATCTTAATGAGATGCATGACGTAATCTGCGTTAATTTATACCGCACAAAAAGTTAATTAAATCCGCAAAGAAAAGGAGTAACCGGTGCCTCCCCTACTACTTATCTCCCCTTGAGATGAATTTTCTAGGTTGTTGTGCTTATTACTTGAGCAACAGAAGCCAAAAAATATAAAAGAGGAGAAACCCGGAACCATTAACACATGTCACTCTTGAAAGAGGGCTTTGCAGATCTCTTTGGAAACAAAACAAACGTCCATCTAAAACATTTCTATTTTTTAGTACGTAATATTTACGAGCATGTATAATAATAGCTTAGTCTTGGAATCCCCTATAGCTAATTTTGCGTTGGTGTAATGAAATCTGACATGAAATTTGAATCTCATTTCGAAGTTATTTCAAGTTCGAATAAATAGAGAAACAATGACAATATCGCCAAGAAAGACCGACTGCTGACAATGGATGGTACAGTCTTGATTCAAAGACATTCTCTGTTTATGTTGTCCATTGTATTTCAACAGAAAAAGGATCAAGCGAGCCGCAACACGCCTCCAAACTCCCAATCATCATTGGAGTTTCATGTGCTGCCTTTGTCTTGATCGCTATCCCCACCTTGTGCGCTGTTTTCAAATGGAATCGTTCTGTCAAGAATTCTTTGCTACCTCGTAGCAACAGTCGCGTTGGAAGTGGAAGTGCAATGCCTCAGGAAATGGTTTTTCGAAAGGTCGATTACAAATCGCAGGCGACGAGAGTAAAGGAGCAGAAATTTTCCTTGCAGGAGAAGATACAATTGAGTGAAGTGAATAATGGAATAGATTTTTAGAAAATTTACCACAACCGTTTGGAATGTTCATAATATTTTGGCTGCAGTAAATGCATTTTAACGTCGTTAAGACAGAGAGAGAGAGAGAAAAAAAAGATTAACATCGTAATTAATGTATGATATAGCCACCGAGACATCGATTAATAGAACATACGGTTCGCATCTGTCAGTGCTTTATTTTTCTATCTGCCCTCTCAGTGGTAAATAGATTTTCGAGGAAACAACTGGAGAAAATACTTTTTCTTAGCTATAAGATATCAGCTAATGACTGGATTCTGGAGGCTCAGTTAATTTGTTTTCCTCGAAGCGGCTGTATTAGCTGGCGGCAAATCCAACATTGCTTCCTCAGTAACTGGCCGAAATTGCCGTCTCGCAGGAATGTTTTTGAAAGTTCAAGTGTGGCTTTACTTTAGACGTGAACTGTATCATATAAAGTAAGTAGTGTTCCCAAGCAATTATTAGCCTACTGTTTTAAACAAGACATACGATTTTGAACTTGATCAGATCATGTAAATCAAATCAGTGCTGAAGATGTAATATGTTATTATTAGACCTCACCCCTTGTGGGGTACTCTAACAAGAAAGCGTTTTGACTATGGGACAGGAAATAAAGTCACCTTTTATATCTGGAAGAGGAGTAAATGTCACTTTAAATTGACTTTGGAACAGAGTCGATTTTTCCCCATAACGTCTACCGAGAATTGGCAAACATATCAAGTAAAAATTGAGCCTAATTATTCTGAGATCAAGCTTAGGTACGAAACTACGCCTCCATTTTACCACTGGACAGGCCGCTGCAACAGGATTCATATTTTTTTTTACAATTATTGTCTAGAACAGGATCGCAAATTCGTCTGTTTTTCTCTTCCCTCTCCCCTATATTGGGGTTAAGGGGGTATCCCCCGGGAGGCCTGAGTATGGATCGTTGAAAGACCCAAGATGGAACATGTGCGGAACATGTGACCGAAGCTTTTAAAATATAGTTGAGCCTATACTCCAAGGTCTACTTTTGAGAACACAAACTGATATCAGTTCTGACAATCTAAAGGAAGCTAGATAAGTTTAAATCCTGAATTGCAACCTATCGGTCTTCTAGGAACAGGGCCCTAGATCTTACATGCAATTTGCTTCGGCATAAGATGGCTAGTGAATTAATGAACTTTTCTTATTTTTCACTTTGCTTGGTTTCCTTTGTTCTTTTTGGGGGACTATATTACATAACCCCTCATTTACTATTCACTGTCTGAAAAGTTGGTGGCGGCTTTGATTGTTACACTGTGCGGGGCTGAAACAATAGCTGATAACATTAACAAAGCAATGCAATAAATTAATGGGTAGATTCATATGCAGCATACGCGTATAGCAGTCTCGCATTTTCCCTCTGGAACTTTTCATTGTTTTAAGCCTAAAAACAATAAAAAATTCCAGCGGACAAATGGGACAGCTATACGCTTATGCTGCGAAACCACCCTATAGTATATTTCCCCTGCTCAGAATCCTCCCAACATATTTAACCTATCCAGTTAACAAAACAAGTCAGCATTTTGAATTACGGTCCTAATGTACTTACTGCATTTTCTTGGACCTCATTTGCTTCCTCAGCATTTGTCAAATGTACTTCAAAAGAGAACTTTGTGTCCGGTCGGCCACGTTATATACGTGTTTTAAATAAATTTGACTCAACATCTTCAACGTTTACCTGCAAACACACTGGTTTCAATGTGACTTGTTGGACGACTGACATAAAAATCTGTGGGGCGGTTGTTCCAAAAGTACCTCCAAATATTGCTTTGACTTAACATTTAGAATACTTCTTCCTCTGAGTCACTTCTCTCTTTCTGGTAAAACTACCGTTTCACTACTCCTCATGAAATGGCTAATTTCCATATTTTAGAATTCAGCGGAAGACAATTCGAGGCTCTTGGGAATAAGTATCTCTAGAGGATTAATTCAAAGGTTTTTTTTAAATTTTTTTTTTTTTATAGCATTTTGCATTAAGAATCCCGTCACAAATGAAAAATAAGCTTGTTATTTACCTATCCTTCGGGGTTATGTGGGCGGTACCAGGTGAATATATCACATACCCCAACGTTTCAGGTAAATGACCCATGTATTATCTTTATGATTTAAGCTCTTAACATCAACAAGAAAGCCAAATCTTCAAACTAAATAGCAGCATCCCTACGTTACATAAGATATCTAAGGGCTAACAGGCCTGGGTTAAAGGTTTGATCTCAAATTATGATCATCATACCTACAACAACATAAAATTTTCCCCAAATTTAGACCCTGAGGTCTTTTTTAAGCCAAGACAAGTTAAGAGTTATATTTGCCAACGGCAGATGAAGGTTTGATACCAATACATTGATGCCTATTTATTACTTTGTCATGCCCTTCATGTGGCAAATTCTGATTCCACTTACAGGAGACATTAAACGTGAAAAGTTTACCTGGGATGCTTCAGACAGTCATCTCATGTGTCCTAGTTAAGTTACATCGATGTTATAGTTATAGCAAGACAAAATTATATGTTCTAAGCTAGAACAGATGCCAAGCTAGATTACGACTGAAAAACAACTCTTGAGAAGTGGCCAAAAAATTCGTGGAATCGTATTCCCCTACTAATACAGTGGAAAGAAACCCCGGGGAAAAGGTTCAAGCGAAAACATTGACGGCTAAACACTGTCCTTATTACATTATAGCGGAGCTCCCGCACGCGCGAGCACGATGGGTAAGTAAATCTACCCATCAAAGAAAATTTGGTAATCACGTGACCGTACACCGACCGCCCGCCGTCCGTCTGCACCACAGGCATACTAATGTAAAATAACTCAATTAACAGGTACGACAACCCAAATGCAACTCGAGGTTATTATGGCGGGAAATCGCATAGCCACCCGCGTCTTGTAAAGCAGAAAATGAACATGAACATAAGACAACAAAGGAGCCAATAAAGACGAAAACAGAAAGCGGAAATAGTTTCTGTACCCGTGTAGTCTAAAGTATTAAGCTTAGATTAATCGTCATGTCCACAAATTTGGAATATAGAGCAAGAGAAAGACAGAGATAAAGAGAAAGTAGGCGGCAGAGGTCTAGGGCGAGAGATAAAAAAACAAAAAAGGAGGAAGAACAACAAGAAAATTTTGTAGCGGCGGTGACAAAATGAGAAATGCTAGCGGCCACCAATGCAAGGTGAAAATGAGCGGCAGTGAAAAAAAATGAACAAGAACACGTACGAAATCTCCCCCAAAAAACGTGTAACAAAGAAGTTTCTGAAAGTTTCACGTCGTTAAGTCTTGCAAAACAACAGCACAAAAATGTACAAAAGAAGTGCGCTGCACGTGCAAAGTTGCTTTTCTGCTAATTACACCTATTGTTTTTTTTCACCGTTCTCTGGCGTTGCCTTCGCCGCTTAGCATTACACGATTTTATATTTTGTTTGAACAAACTTTAAATATTATCGAGAGCTTCGCTTTTAGCCCTGGCTAAATCTATATATTAGACTACCTCAAAAAGAACTAATTCCAAAAGAATGCAGGGCCAAATGCCTAAATACATAAACTATGACCCAAATATGATTAGTCCGAACTCAAAAGAATATGAAACATCAGAAAGATAACTTTACAAAACAAAACGAAAACGATTGCCACGACTGAGCTGACGTAGAATGGCACAAATCTCACGCCGAAACCATAAATAGTCCGAAACTATCCCACAAACCTCCGCGCGCTTCTTAACCGTGCCGTCAGAATATTATGTTCTGACTAATTCGTTCCCACTTCTCTCACACGTCAGAAATTAGATTTTTTGTATTATTTTTTCAATGTTTTGCATGACAATGTTTCCGCCGTCTCCTTGTTATCATTGTTGTTGTTGTTGTTTTTATAACAATATAGCCGCGATGACGTCACGTGAGGTTCCTTGTTTGTTTTCGATGTTAGGCAATCTGCTTCTGCGTGGGAGGCAAGCAATTAATCGGATGATAGCCTTTCATTATTAAATATGAAAATAGTACTGTGGGACCTCGATTTAACGAAGGGCCAAGGCACTGCTAAAATATGTTCGCTATAACGAGGTTTCATAATATCGAGGTTGTTTTCCATGTACTGTACTACTTTGGGGCGAAGAATATCGTTCGTTATGACGTTGTTGTATAGAGGTTCGTTATATCGAGGTTCCACTGTTCCTCAGCAAATCATGTCGTGCAGCACTTCATCTGTAGTATCGTTTTCTCGCGAGCCCTGACACATCCGCTTACGATATGCCGTAATATCCCCGCTGGGGACCAGTCTTATGTTATCACAATCTCAGGAAGTGTTGATACCTTGTTGTATCACTAGGTCTTAGGCTCTTTTTTTGTCAGCTCCGAAAAAAAGATCATTAGATTCCCTTATATTTTCTTGGTTTTGAGCAGGGCAAGTGATGCTTCCGAAACACCGATCAAAGCTTTCGAACTGTCGTTTCAGCTCTTGGTCGACTTGGTCTGCAGCGCTTGGCATGGAACCTCTGGTAGCCAACAAAGGACAAGGCGTGTGGTTACTCAACCCAGCTGCTGTGCTGCAAGATGCCCCTCAAACATGCAAGAAAATATAGTATATTACGGAAATAACAGCCAGGAAATTGACTACATAGAAAAAACAGACGATGAGGATTGAGCCGGGGCAATCACCTAGCTGCGAGAATCAAGCCCGTTTCACGCCTCTTTCATATATGATCAGTCATGTACTCACATTCGATGGTATTCAGGGAATCTTTGGTAAATAAAGGAAACTCAGCATTAATGTAGTTCTTACACTTTTTCCGATGTTAGGGCACCACTTACACCACGGGCCCTGTCGATCTACGTATACGGGCTGCCCCTTACGGACCTGATTCACACAACTTCCCGAGGGATTCCTGGAGTCCGATTGTTCCACCATACTATCACACTGTTTCCAGGTTAGAGGAGTTGGTTTCCCTGGTAATATCACGGTGCCAAAGGTGATGGTAAAACCAATGATCAAAAGGCTCAAAACATATAAGAACTTCATTATATTACGTTTCCCCTCCGTAAATGCCACTTCCACGTCAGCAGGGGTAAGTTGGAGATTTAGGTGTATTGCGAGGCTAATTTTGGTTGTCTCTTCGCGTGACAGTTACAGATATGGAGATTTGAATCTACTTCCAGTGTACCCAGGGTGAGTGGGTTCCCATAAGGGATCCTTAATCCCCTAATTCCGAGGGTTATTTTTGGCATCCCACCTCCCGCGCATACTTTCAATCCCAAATCTCGACTCGATTTTGCTCTAAAATCCCGAATCCCGAGTTTCAATCCCGTAATCTCGACCCAAATATTTGTGCATTCCCGTAATCCCGAGGAATATTTTAGGCATCCTACCTCCCGCGCATACTTTTAATCCCGAATCTCTCCCCGATTTTGGTTTAAAACCCCAAATCCCGAGTTTCAAATAAGGGAAATCCCGGACCCCGAAAAACCTACTGGGGACCCTCTTAAAAGGAGTTTCTGAATCTCGCATTCTTGTGTTTCGAAGACTCGCTCTACCTTTGAGTAGCGAAATCAGTCGCAACTTGCTTTAAACCGGTTACTCCAAACGTCAAACGCTAACGCTTTGAACTGTGATGACATAAGAGGAACTCTGCCCATACCCTCCAATCTGGACGAATTTTCTCAACGTTTTTTTTTTTTAGCCCTTTTGTCAAAATTTCGGCCCTCGGTGGTTTTATGGCTTCTGTTTTCTAACTTAATTGTGAATTTTTCCAAGTATCGAAAAACGAAAAAAATAAACAAAACAAAACAAAAAATAAACAAACAAAACACATATTTTCATTTTCAAGGAGGTACAGGCAAATTTTTAAAATTCATCATTCCCTCATTTACGAGACATAGTGAGGATATAGGCTGCAAAACCACTGCGGGTTCTTATTACTGTTGTACGCATATGGTGCACCTAAGCATTTGGTTGCGAAGTTGCAGAACGTTCAGAATGCTGCTGGACTTATTATTGTTAGACGGGGAAAATACGATCACCTTTCTTTCTGTTTTGAAAGAACTTCACTAAATAGTAATAATAATAATAATAATAATAACAAATAATAATAATAATAATAACTAACATTTCTATAGCACTTATACAAATTGTTCTAAGCGCTTTACAATTCTCAAGCTATGATCATGAAATAAAAGTAAATATATTCAATAAATATTATATTAAGATTGGGACAAAGACAGTCGTATTAATAACTGCTTTAAAAACTTTACGCCTAATACAACATCTACGATGAAAGGAAAAATAACACTCCCAACGTAAAACCTGACATGACAGCACACAAAAATAGTCTCTTTTGGGCAAATATTTTCGCGATTCCAACTTAGCCTCTTTCGATTTTTTATGAATTGAACCATTTTTTTAAACTGCATGAAGAACACTTTATTTGTCAACTACAGTACAAACATTCTGGTACGTTTGCTAACCGTTAATATGAAGAACTGTCTTATCCCCAAAAATCTGAAAATGTGCTACCCATTTTAGTAACGCTATTGAAAATGCGACCCCATTATAGTTAATTCAGTCCCATCCAGCGGCACATCCCCATTAGCCTAGCCTCTAATAAGGAAGTACTACCCCCCCGGGAAAAAAGAAACAAAGTCAGAGAGAGGGCTGTCATAAACTAATTACACTGAGAGATCTAGGCGATTGGGAGGAAACGATTTGCTAAGGTGATGAGATTGCTCTGCTCTAAGCCTGGGAGGCATTCCCTCATATAAGTTACATTGGTATCTTCCGCCGCATCGGGTAGTGTTTTAGCGCTGTTTTGGTCTGAAACGGGTTTAAAATTTGCCCATTTTGGTCTGGAATCGGGTATGGTTTTTGAGGGAACTACGAGAGTGAATCAACGTAGTTATCGTTTCAATTCCCAACGAGTAAGAAAGTAAGGAAATATGCGAATTCGACACAGATTTGAAAAATTTTTTTTGTTTGCACCCTAATCTAAGTAATGAAAACAACATAATTTCTGTCTAAAGGCCGGGTCTGAAAACGGGTATGGATTTTGGTGGTCTGGTCTACAAACGGGTGTGGAGAATTACATTTTTTGGTCTGAATCGGGTCAGGATTTGGAGAAACGGACGGAACACCCCCACCAAGAATTCCCAGGAGAACCTCCCCGGGGTTCTAAGTACTCGCTTAGTGTGCATATTAGAAACATCCCTGTCTGTTTCCCTACGGTGGCCCGTAAGGGACATTACAATATTTTTTTTTTGCTTAACTTATCGCGCGATAAGTTTAAATTATCGCGCGATAACTTTGAATTATCGCGCGATAATTAGTCAGTTTATCGCGCGATAAATTGCAACATATCACATGAACTTGAGAGAAGCTGGAACGTTGCATGCATGTATGCATGCATTATCTTGATGTTGACACTTTCTTTATCATACTAAGAAGGAGTTATAGTCTAACTTTTAAGCCAGCTTAATAGAGTTCATTTGAGTTGCCAAGCTAGATTTCCAAGCAAGGATTACAGCATTTTAATCCTGAAGGAAAAGGGGAGTAGTTGCTATATACGTATATGTAATCAAGTATCTCTCGTTTCAAAACTATACAGTGAGAATCAAGACAGGTTACTTGTTAGCTTCAAGTTTAAAGTATTTCATTATCCCACAGTGGTCCCTTTTGTTAAGTGAAGTGAATATGGGTGATGTTCTTGTTATGTATTTACGGAAAAGGACTGAGTTCTCCGGCGGATTAGCATGCGCAATAATTAAAGGTTAACATGCGAAAATGCAAGCGGTGACAGGCCGCACATCCATACCGGCGTGAAACCTTGTGTTAACCTTTTATGTTTTGGCTCTAACGAGCATGTCCTTCAGGGATTTTCCTTTCTTGTTGGAAATGATAGGTAGTTCTTTAAAAATTTGGCGAAGCAACGGCTGGTTTTGTATAAGATTCCATTTTTTCATTAAAACTTCTTTTAAAGTAGACATTGAGGGCTGGTACTGTGTCACAAAAGACAATATTTCTTTTTCCTTTCAGGAGTGCAGACTCCCTCTCTGTGAACTTTGTACCTGATGGAAGGTTTTCTATCATAGTTTGTGGGTAGCCTCTGTCAATCAAGCGTTCTTTGAAATTTGAGTTGCTAGCCTTAAAAACATTCTTATGAAACACTGGCAACTGATAGAGAACCAACCTCTTCTTAGACAGATCTACAAAGAACCTCCAATTATATCGTACAAACGAGGAAGTTCTCTCAATGATATACTTCTGAGAATTAAAGGCTATAAACACGAGGGTGAAAAGCGTGAGTCAGGCTTCTCTTTATCATGTGATATGTTGCAAATTTATCGCGCGATAAACTGACTAATTATCGCGCGATAATGTTAACTTATCGCGCGATAACTTCAGCAAAAAAAAAAAAATTGTAATGTCCCTTACGGGCCACCGTACTACGTTTCCCTACCAATCTCTATCTGTAGCTACTTTTACACTCATGCTGTAATTAACTATTTAGTAGCCATGACATTTGTGTGAAAAGTTATCATTGGCCCTTGAGGTTGCGAAATTTAAACACATTTTCTAGAAAAATTAACAGTGCATGCCTGACCCCTAATCCTGGTTCGCACTTCAACCCCTAAGCTGATGATTTCCCTCGATGCTATGAAAATGATATAAATCTACTTATGATTACCTCAATTTTCATAATCCATAGAAGCAACTTTACAAATACCAGTTATTGGGCATAATTCTAGTTCCTCATGCAGTTCCCTTAAACGAAAAACATCCCCACTGAAAGCATTAGGTTAACCTAAAGCAAGCTTAAGAAACTTAACTTACTTTGCATCCGAGTATATTGCCATGATAATGAAGTATTAGCCTGGGCCCGTCTTAGTCTGCTTTCAATCAATATTTGCCCAGAGGAAGGCCGGCCGTTGCTGGAGGGGACTGGGGTGGGGGGTGGGGGAAACTGCCTCGCGTCTTATTGCGACTGGACCGGTTTTCTTTTCACCTCTCAAGCAGTAAGCGCGGTGTTTAGGGACTACGAGATAGGAAACGTGAAGAAGATTATGTTGCAGTTGTAAACGCTTCTGCGAGGAGGGAGGGGGAAATTTGAGGCTTACCTACATGTGTAACAGTACTAGTGATCGGCAGAAGAAGAGCTATAACGTGCTGTTAGTTAACTTTCTATTTACTCCAGTGCTCATATACACTTAAGTCTTCTTACAAAAAACGCAATTGAAAACTAAGCTAGTACACAATGTGAATACATCCTGAGAAGGTTAACGCGGTCGATTGAAGTCAAGTGCCACTGCGGTGATTTCAGTGGTTTCTTGTACATGTATACGTAACAGAAACAGCTCACGTGCTGTTTGCGTTGTACCTTGGCCTTGTCCAAAGGTCTTCGCGCAAGTGTCTTCCAAATTTCTTTTTTCTTAAAAAGACAGCCTCACTCTTGCGATGACGCTTTTCTAATTCTGTCTGACCTTCTGACCTTATTTTAGCTCTTCGCGCACGTTTCTGCGAGTTTTATTTCATAAACGAACATAGGTACGGTGAGGTTGCTTGATATGTTTCCAAGCTGAATCTTTGAGTCATCATGTACAGACCGACTGCACAGATCGAGTGTTGATGAAGCCGCTCAATGCAAAACAAATCATAGTTTCCATCTCAGTAGAAGATGAATCTTTGCCCCTTAAACCTAAATCTTGTTCTGCTCTTGCTCATCCAACATCTGCTCGGTATGACTTATTAAAATATTTGAATGAACAATAGCACCACTGAATCATAGGATTCGCATTGGGATTTTATATGATCTGAAGAATTCTGCAGATTAAACGAAAGCCGAGTCCAATAACTGCTGCGGAGTCACTGTGATGAAAGAATCAAGCAATTCTTTCAAAGACGGAAAACAAAGCATGATGATCACTTTGAAGTTCGCCAACACAAGAGTTTACCTTAAAAACGTTGGCCTACGTGACTCTTCAGAGTTAGCAAGCCATTCCCTCCTGGTCTTGGGTATCGAAGAAAAGCTTGGTATGTAATTTGTAAGGGATCCAAAAACATTAAACCCAACTGATGTACTTCAACGTTTCTAAATATTTTCTTAACACCTGCAGTGATTCAATGGGTCAGACAGACAATGACTAAAAAGTAAGCTATTCGAGGAGTGAATTACACTTTTTCCTCCATTCTCTTTCTAATTCTATTCTCTCAAAAAAGATGGCGGGCCAGTGAGATTAAAAGAAAACGACGTGACGGCGTGACGCCCGGGTCTCTAAGCGGAAGTTTTGAGTAGAAACAACTCGTTTTCCGGCCTTGTAGGAAACAAAGGACTTAACCTGCGATAAGGCGGTCTTTCTTCAGTGCCTTTTAACAGCTGACAGCTTGTCAAATTATAGCGTGCTTGAAATATACCCACAAGTCCACATAAAAAACCCACAAAGAAAACAACTCTACTCACAACTGGCTTTTATCAACTAGAGATTAGCTAAATGGGCAAGAAACGATTTTTATAATAGGCTTTGGCATGAATTCCAGAAATATTTAGTGCTTAAATCAAGATCGAATACTGCTTTTGTGTTTACAGAGGGGATAGGATGTCATGAGCTTAAACTCGCTGCATCTGCCAGAGTTATTCCTTCCTAATAGACAATGACAGCATTCTTTTATCATGTTGATCCGTTTACCCTAGTCCATTTAGACGTCGTCAGACACATTACCGATTTTCATCGTGCCTTTCGAGAGCTTAATTTCACAGAACCATGTCCTAGAACAAAAGTCGGACAGGCGGCAACTTTAACATGAAATTTATAAAATTTTTAGCGCCGCCGCTTTTGCTTTTTATTTGGGGAGACATTGTTGTTTTGCAGGCGATAAAACTTAAGAATTTTTACCCTTTTGGGCAAAGCGAAGGTGATCAAGTTGTTCCTCCTAATGACGACGGAGGCTCAGGAAGAGTTCCCATATCGTTCCCGTTTCCATTCTTTGGACAAGATCACTTATCATTGTTTGTAAGTATAGTCTTGTTTCACGAAAACCTCATTCGCTCGCATAGTTTAAGTATCATGGGTAATTTTGTCACACTTGCTTTACAAATATAAATATCAATGTTAGGGTGAAAAACATTGTAAGACATAACAATACTAATGTATAAGATGAAATACAGGATGGCGCTAAGGTGTGTATCTGAGTTATTCAGGATCAAAAGTACACACCAACGCCTAAGAAACTATGGTTTTGATCTACCCCGCTTTGATACAGTGGCCTATGGGAGGCATTCGCTGCGCTACCAAGGACTTTTTCTTTGGTCGAAGGTCGGTGGTGAGCTAAGAAACCTAACAAGCCTCAAATCATTCAAGAAACATATACGCGGTGTGGACCTTTCGAGCCATATAGATAATAATCATAGTAACTGCTGTGACTTGTGTGATTCTGAGTCGTGTAGTGGTTTTAGGTTTTAGGTACTGAGATCATTAATTTAAAAATCATGTAATAGATAGGCCAGTACTTAGGAAAGTGTCCCCTGTTAAGCTAAATACATTGACACTAAAATAAAGTTATTATTATTATTATTATTATTATTATTATTATTATTATTATTATTTAGCAAGCGAATATTAACGTTAAAAGCCGACGTTTCGGTATCATCATGGCACCATTCTCAAGGCAAAATGAATAAACAATGCGAAGATTTGATTTCTATAGTCTTTACAATTTGACATAAAAACAAAGGATCACAAGTTCTTCAAGTGAATACCTTTGCGCGAATCGAGTCCGCCTGCACGTTTAGGGATGGTTTGAGTTTTCTTAGAATGGTGTCATGATGATACCGAAACGTCGGCTTTTAACGTTAATATTCGCTTGCTTATGTTTTAAGAAATTATTATTATTATTATTATTATTATTAATTATTATTATTCAAGTATTATCAAAACGCAAAGGGACTTCCTAATTCTGGCAAGGTGAACATCGACCTTACCACGTCCACCGGCGTTCCATTTATATTGGTCTTATAAAATTATTGTGCCTTTTCCTCCACACTGTTTCCATCTAAACTAAGACGATGTTCCGTTTCAAAGTAAATGTTATAGAAAGTACTCTCAGACTCGTGTACGGATGGCACAACATAGGTAGCAATTTACAAAATACACTGGATCAGTGGTACAGCAGTAATGGCAGGAGCCCATCAGAAGTCTCCTGGTGGCAACAGTGTTATTCAGTAAACAAACAAAGTTACATCCATGAACAGTGGAGGGTGACAATGGGGTGACAGCTTTGACGGTTGAAGATTAATTATTTTTCCATTTTTGACAGCCGACGGTTAAATTTAAGAGCTTTTGACGGCTGACAGTTACTAATTTAGTCAAAAAGTTAATTAAATGTAGTATTAACTTCTGCACGAATTAATATTAACTGTTTGTTTTAGATGTTGTCTTTTTGAGAACATGGGAACTGGTTTTTCCAGTTTAGATCAGTTTAGAAATTCTTCAGGTGCCGGAATGCCGTGAAGATCAGCTGAAAAGTGAGATTTAAATTGCTTTAAAGCTTTTTGACGGTTAATCTTGCATCTTTTATAAATTAATCTAACATCAACTCTAACAACTACATAATAATTTGGTCGTCGGAAGCCCTTAAAGTGTAATCAGTCAAAATCGTTTAAATATGACCTGGCTAACAAACGTCAATCTTTCTAACAAAGACGAGTATAGTTACGTAATTTGAATTGAAACGTAGTGATCCTTGAACTTCAAGAATTGATTGTAGGATGGGCCCAGGAGGTACACTTTTTAAACTAGGTTTTTTTTTAAAGCATACTCTACTCTGTGGTGTGGCTCTACATGTCCTACATGCTCCAAATAAGTCACCCCTTGAAGCCAGTGGGCCAAAGAATGCGATTATTGGGCCCTTCTTTACTTATTCTTATTTAGAGTTAAGTACACGGATTTTAACTAAAAGTCATTTGTTGGAAGATTGCCCAGTCAGTGCAGTCGATAAATAACAAGCCCGGCCAGTGCAATCAATAAATAACAATATCGGAAAATAACTCGATAATTCAGTAACTTCAAATTTTTATTGATATCGATTATATCGGTCAATCGATAGAAATCATTGGCCACAACTTTTTTAGCTGTGAGCGCTATCGAGTCACAGGTAGCCCAAGCTCGAAATATGAGCATCGGCATTGTTGCGTAACATCCGAAATATAAGGATTTGTATGGGGAAAAAACCTATCGTTACTGTAACCTACGAAACTGAAAGGATTTCAATAAAAAAAGACCGGTTACCTTACATCAAATGTGTGTTACGTCTCTACTGTGTGGTCCATGGGCCGATTTATGGGCGTTTTATGGGTTGTACTATAAACGGTTTTCTCTCTATATGTAAACTTCATATTTCGAGCTTGGACTACCTGTGATCGCGTTACTGATATTATCGGTTTCATGATCTTTCATTTCATTGTCCTCTAGGTTCAAACCTAATGACTGCATCGAAAACTAGGCCTTCTTTGCAAGACTTGCTTACAGCTAGCGATCGGCGTTGTCATATGATTTTATTGCTTTTCCATTTACTTAAAATGGTTTATACTATATTAGTTTGGTTAGCTAATCGGCGCTATATAATTAATTAAGCAGCCATTGAGCCCTCTTCGCCCGTCTCAAACGTCAAACGCTTTTTTAATTGCTGAAATAAAAGCTGATTAAAATTATCCTCCTACCCTTCTCCTTCCCCCTGCCAGGAACACCTGATACTCAGGTCAAGTGAAAATGGATGTTTAACAGGATTTTAGACTGCGAGCAGTCTCTTATTTTTCTTTGCCATGTACGGTTACTGAATCCGAAACCCAAGGACAGGAGCGGCGAAGCCGCAAATCGCGATAAACGAGGGCGTAATTTATGTAACATAACGTCGTGGTTTTCAATCGCGCTTTCTGAGATAAGAACTAGACGGTTTTTTAAGAGAAAAGGCGGACTGCAAGCAGTCTAACAGGATTTATAGTCGTGGAACAACTTGATTCACCCAAAACCACAGAGATCGGTTACATGAATATTTTTAATTCAGTTCCAGTCAAGTTATTCTGTCTTCAAAGTTAAGGTTCTTTCTTTAGCTCCTCTTGTTTTGGAACCAACTTAACTAACGTTCCGGAAACTCCCATCCTTTGGCATCGATGAACTTCGATAAAAAAGAAAAGATAAAGATCGATAATTATCGATTGGTCACA
>OZ037999.1:24527780-24542780 GCA_964035705.1 Porites rus | reverse complement strand
TGTTGCTCACGACAGTTTGCAACAGAGTTATTTGTGACCTTTACTGCAGATAAGCTTTGCAGTAGAATAACTTCTCCGATACAACCATCATACGATCGTGTTACAAATCTATATAAAAATATTATACAGAATATTTTCCAATGATTGTTGGGAACAAAGGTCGCCTGAAGAGCGACGCATAGAGAAAGCGAAGTGAGGCACGAATACCGACAAGAAAAAGAAAAAAACGTGCAGAAAAGGGTGTCTTCATTATCTCATCGTCGGTGTTTATTCGTCCGCAGTCGTTGCCTTAAAGCGGTTTTTGAAGCATTGGAATTCGTGACACTGAGATGGAGACCTGGTAATTACTCCCGGTAGCCCTATTTTGATAGGGAGGTTTTGTAGCTTATCACTCAGGGTAACGCTGAGTACATCCCAAACAGAGCTAAAGCGGTCAATTTAAGTCAGGGCTAAAATTAACGCTTGAAAAATTTTGCAGATCTCTCCGGCTGTTTCCTTCCACGGCCTTCAGCAACGGTGAATAACATTCGCCCCGATCGGCTTTTTTATGCTCAGCCTCATTCAATTATTGTTGAATGTTCTGAGGGGAAAGTGAAACACTAGTTCCGACATTCCTGAACTTCTTCGGGTATCGTACCCACATTAAAAATAGAACATTTCTGGATCCGTCAGCACTTTTCTTCTGTCTACAAAAATATGTTTGAATAGGGAGGATTAATTACTCTCGAACAAATATTTATTTGGGGCTTAAACTGAAACAACTGAAACAAAGAAGACATATTTATATCCTGCACGTACGTGCGCTTTTGCACCTGGACTAAAACAAGGTCAACTTTAATGGTCTGCCGGCCGCCGCCTTATTGTCTCAGCTTATAGCCTATCTGAGAATGTTCGCCGATGAAGTGTTACCGGCACGTAGTTTGTACAATAAAAACTGCTAATTGACCGTTAAAATTAAGCAATAAAGATAATTAAGCAATGTTATCGAAAAGTACGGATATAGCGATAACTTGTAAGTGAAGCCGTTCCTTTTTTTAAAAAATGTCTCCTTACGCTGAAACACGAAGAGGCGGTGTGGTGTCATATTGCGTAATGTTCAGAATGGCCTTGAACATAAAGGATTCGCAAGCGAATTCAGGTAATAGACTCAAAAAGAAAAATTCTTGCTAGGATTTTCAATAATGCTAATAATAACAATGCTAATAATGATAATCATAATATATAATGAACAGTATGATTGTCTTCAGTGACTGATGCTCCAGGTACATGGTTTGCACCCGGCTGATGCACAAAAAGAACACTAGCAAAGACTGTGTTTGAAGAGACAATACTGCTACTAATACTGCTACTGCTACCGCTGCTGCTGCTGCTGCTGCTGCTGCTGCTGCTGCTGCTGCTGCTGCTACTACTACTACTACTTATAATAGTAATGACAATAATAATAATAATAACAATGATAATAATAACTAGCGTTACTGTGTGAATCGAACTGCTATAGGACTTCAAAATACAAACTGACAGCAAGACTGAACACAAAAAGCTTGATATTGTGGTGTTGGATAAGATAGAACGCAAATGGCCCTGATTATTGATTTTGCTAGTCCATTTGACTTCAAAGTAAAGTGAAAGACTACGAGAAAGAAAAAAATGAGAACTACCAAAATAACCTGAAGAGGAAGTTGAAACGGATTTAAGAATTACGCAAAAGTAACTGTACGTGGTGCCAATCATAATTGGCGCATTAGGGACTGTCCCGACGGAAAGATTTATTATTAAGTGCTTAGCAGAGATTAGTGTCACATGTCGTTTGGAATCATTGCAGAGAGCGTGCTTCCTGGTTACAGACAGAATCCTTCACAAAGTTTTGGACATCTTAATTGTCACGGGAGGTGACTTGATACTCCAGCAATCCATCTAGAAGGTGTCTTTAATGAGGATAATAACAACAATAAAAAAGCTTTACCTTTAGTTACTTACTTGGTTTGTTATTGCTTACTGTGTGGTTATTTTCCCGACCCGAGCTGCGATTTAAGTAATTTCCTTTACCCACGAGTTTTCACAGAAGTCTTTTATATGTTCGTTTACGGTTAGTATTCCAACTTAGTATTACATAACCGTAACGGTTTTAACATCAATACTATCAATATTATCGTATCTTATATCTTTCTTTTTAACTATATAATATCCGGGGTAACTGCATGAATATTTCTATTAAATATGGAAGAGGAAAAGTGCCGCTGAGTGCAGAATGTAATATTCTTCTCAATTGGGACAAAGAATAACCCTCGACCTTGTTATAGCTGTATTGCAATGGCGCATGCGCAAGCTATTTATTTTAAAAACATACACTTTATGGCACCGTCTATAAACACTTTTTGAAATACTTCGGCCGACGAAAAAACATTTTTCGCCCATCGATAGGTCGCTCGATGGATTAACCTTTGGAAAAACCTAATATGTAATGACTGATATGCATTGTTCTGCTGAAACTCCGCAATAATATACAAAACACGTAGAAGCGTTTAAAAATGATCAGCTATACATCGATTCCTAGCAATTATAACCTTTTTTGCGCTTTTAGAGTCATAGATGACTTCACAAGTTTCTCCTCGGTCATCCTGACTTCTTTGAGGAAGTTAAATTCGCTACTGACCACTCACCTGTCATCAGACTTAATATATTTAGTCATTGACCAATGGGATATTAGCATTTGACAGTAAGGGCAAGGTATGCTTTATTACAGACGCGAAAGCATTATCAAGTACTTCCAAGCTAGGCGGAAATGGATCTCGCCAGCATTTTTTTGCTAAATCTTGCTTTTTCTTTATTTTTCGAACTATCTTTATGCCAAACGGATTGCAATGGTTGCTGCGATCCAAAAACCTATAGCGTAATCAACGAGCCTCGGCGTAGTATCAATAGTATTTGGAAACGAGGTCAAACAGCAATTTGCGATAGAACTCTTTCATGGGGATGGTATCGATTCACGAGCTATGTCGGTGGACAAATGCCGACTTCCCGTGTCAACCCGTACCACTGTGGCACAGTTGCTCCGATTTGGTTACGTGGACAACACCCGTCATCTGCAGATCTAACCGTAACTGTCCAGGCGTGCACAAACTTCTTTAACATCAGTAATGGTTGCCATCAGCCATTCAACGTAAAAATAAGGCAGTGTACTGGGTCACCGCCATTCTACGTGTACTATCTAAAACCAACATATTCGTGCGCTGTCGCCTATTGCGCCGGTAAGGATACTGTCTATTGATAACCGTTCTTTGTATTAGTTCTCTTGTGTTAGAGGGAAATTCTGGTTTGCACTTTCTGGTTTGTGAAACTTCTGATATTCCGAACCGGTAGTTTGTTTCCATGGGCAAAAAGTCAAGTAAACATGACCCTTGATGCAGTTCCCATTCTCGAACCACGAACTTTTCAAAACCGATTAGAATTTAAATTTTAAATTTTATTCGTTTAATTTTGGCAATAACCTAAGTACTTCCCACCGGACAGGGAAATGAACAATTGGAACATTCTATTCTTAAAGAAATAAAGGCAGTACTTCTGTTTGTGTTATTATTCAAATTAAAAGCCAACTGATGATATTGACAGTTTCCAAAAGGGGCTGAAATAGAGAATTCATTGATCAAAACTTCATTCGTGCTTGTACCGGGATCCTTTTTGTCTTTTAAACTAACTGGGATGGCATCGGCACCGGCACCTATTGCAAGCTTGTCAGGTCATGGAGACGGTATTATGATTTATAATTCAGTTATAATATGCGTTAGAGTATAAAACACGGAGCTATAGCTGTCATTCCATCGATCAATAGTTTGTTTTGAAAATTAGGAAGTGATGCGTAGGGAATTTAACAGATTCTTTATCATGAAACAAATAAAGAAAAGCCTTGACTGTGCTCCGGTTCTATTAAGCACTTAGCAGGCGGCTGCAGCACTCTAAGAAGTAAGGAGAAACACTCGATTACGTCTCTTTGACTGCTGTTTCCCCCTGGTATTCTGCGTGCTTCAGTTATGTACAAGTTAAGTGACAGTAAAACCCTGTCATTAAGAATAAAACCTTATGGGACCTCATTTTTTCATTCCGAAAAGGCTGCTGTAAGACCAAGATGAACACCGGGTTTTTTTTCAAGCTGGAGCATCAACAACAACAACGAGCTTTATTTGCATGACCATACAAATACATACAGTATTGCATTTAGGACGCAAAATTACAACACTGGGCAATTACGTTACTTTGATAATAATTTGTCACGAACATCAAAACAAGTTGAAATATATTTTATGAATTGTATATTGTTCATCAGTTCATTGATCAAACCGTTTATAGGTAACTGGGTAATATTTGGAATCAGAGTCTTGACTTTATAGGACATTGAAAAAGAAAGTGAACTTCGTCTTCTATTACATTGCATCCACAAAAAGCGCAGTGCCTATTATCCTTCGTAGTTTGATTGTATCTGCCTATTTCTTTCATTAGTTTGTGATTGCTAATTCGTAGTTTTACTATTAAAAGCCCTTCTCCCAGCTGTTCTTCTTGTTAAGTCTAAGTAACTAGAGGTATGATCGGTTTTAAAAGATCTATAAAATTCATGTTTTTGAGAATGTTGAAGGGTGTTTTGCCAATATGAGATATATTCTTGTTTCATTGAAATTACATAGCTTTTACCAAGGAAGCTTAAAGAATTGTGACATATTCATTAAATGAGAGTGGAAGCTATTTTTGCCATTACAGTGTAGGTCGAATGACATTAAAAAAACTTGTTTGACGAGAGATTCCTCATCTTTAGACTGTATATACAAAATGTATTTGAGAATTTTTTGATTGATTGTGATACTTCAACGAAAACGAGCAAGCTCTGCTCTACAAGCTATATTAGAAGCTTCGTTGTTTACCTCTAAGTATCGTTTATAAAATTGAAGGTGTGCCTACTCAATTTGTGAGCTGTCCCAGGTCTTAAAATCTGGTTTGGCATACACACCCCAAATTTCACTGTTATATGTTAGAATAGGGGAGATCATAGTATCAAATATTTTACAGGCGAGAGCTGCTTTTAGTTTGCTAAGGTTCGTGTGTCGTCTCAAGCTGAAGAGGGCATGAAGAGCTTTCTCCTCGAGATGTTCACTGACATGACACTGAAAAATTTCCCGATGACGACATTCGAGTTTCTAAGTAAGTGTACTCTTGTACAACATCAATTATCTGACTATTGTTTATTGTTAGTCTCGCTTGCTTGAGCGGCGAGACTCTTAAAATGCATTCGTTTTTTTTTTTTGTCGGACCTAGTTTGTAGGCCTCGCGTTCTTAGCGAAGACCGCGGAAATTGGGGATAAGAATCGTGACGACTTTCATTGTATGGAAATGAGTCTCGTGATGAGAATGCAGTTTATTTCGGCGATGACTGAAATGACGCATGTAAGTTTGGCAATGACGTAATTTTCCTCGAATGGAGGCCCTTGATTTTCGTGTAATTATGCACGACATGCAGGCACATCCCCAAGCAGGATGAGAATATATTATAGCGGGGAAATCTTCAGGATTTTGTGGGTATTTAAGGTGTTACGTTTCTCAGAATATTGTCGCAATTACAGGAAATGTACGGTTAAATAGATTCACTTTGTTTTATGTATTTAATTGATAGATTTTCGCAGTTGTTACGATTTGAAGTCGTGTTGCACTTCATAAATACTTGAGATATGAAGTATCCACTGTCACGTAATTTTTACGTGCGCACGTACGTAAAATTTGCGTTCGCAAATAAAATAAAGGCAATGTATGAAAGGCTGCACGTACAATTATGTAAGCGTAAAAGTAGAAACTCGCTTAATTTGACGTTTAATCTCAATACTTTATGTCTTACCTCTATTTGATTTACGTGATTAAAATTTACGTGCGTTAACGTGCGGAGCCAAAAACGCATCAGTGGAAATCCACCCTAACGTGTTACGGATGTCTTTAAACGGGTAGCTTTGAACTTGACTAACCGCACACTCTACTTGCAGCACTTCATGTCCATAGTTAATAGAAATCCCATATCGAGCTTTTCCGGAATGGGTTGGTCCAAGAATTCTATGGCTTGAAAGCGTTGATTATTTTGGAACAACTGATCACTTCAGTGGTCGAAAAAAAAGAATAATCTTGATGAGCAAAACTTCAAGGTTTACTGGAAAATCAGGATCGAGGATCGAGGATCGACAAATCAGGGATCAAGGATTGGTTAAAAAGAAATTGAAAATAAAATAAATAAATAAATCGTGGATCAGTGATGATGTGGGCCGCAGACTGTAGATAAATTTCACAGAACATAACCCCGTTCGCTGTACTGAACGCTAAATTCAAGTAAACTAATCCGAGTCTGTCTGAGTCAGTAATTGTTTTGACGAGAAAGTGAAATTTTCCGGGAAAATGAAACGCTTTATCCTGGTGATACTGTAATACAAGAAAAAACTTTTAACAGTTTTTAATTTTTAAGTTTACATTTGCTTTCAGTACTCCTTATTTTTCTTGTAATTGTTGTATGCACGATCCCACCAGCAATGCTGATCTTTTTATCGAGCCATAGACTAAGGTTCTTACCTACCCACCTACCTACCTACCTACCTACCTACCTACCTATCTACCTATCTACCTATCTATCTATCTATCTATCTATCTATCTATCTATCTATCTATCTATCTATCTATCTACCTACCTACCTACCTACCTACCTACCTACCTACCTACCTATCTACCTATCTATCTATCTATCTATCTATCTATCTATCTATCTATCTATCTATCTATCTATCTATCTATCTATCTATCTATCTATCTATCTATCTATCTACCTACCTACCTACCTACCTACCTATCTACCTATCTACCTATCTACCTATCTATCTATCTATCTATCTATCTATCTATCTATCTATCTATCTATCTATCTATCTATCTATCTATCTATCTATCTATCTATCTACCTATCTACCTATCTATCTATCTATCTATCTATCTATCTATCTATCTATCTATCTATCTATCTATCTATCTATCTATCTATCTATCTATCTATCTATCTAAAATGCATGCTGTGTACAACTCTAAACATTGTACTCTGAGACTGTACGGAGATATTAAAAGTAGATACTATCTATCTATCTATCTATCTATCTATCTATCTATCTATCTAAAATGCATGCTGTGTACAACTCTAAACATTGTACTCTGAGACTGTACGGAGATATTAAAAGTAGATACTAAGCAGCTATGGAAAATGTCATTACTTTCATGCGATATTGATATCTTATAAAACGGACAACAAATTCAACAGGAATACGCGCGAACTGAATTAACTGTGTGTTGTATAAGGTTCTGTTCAACTTACACTTTTTTCCTGTGCTGAACATATACTGTTCCGAGCCGTATCTTGGTCCGGCACAAAGAAGCTATGTATATTTATACTGACAGAGTCATGGGCGCCTGATACCGATAAAAAAACATCGTTCAATTTTTCGAGTGTACAATCCCTGAAAGAGTACTCCTCAATGGAGCAATATCAATATGTAGAAGGTTTTCAGAGGTTTCACACCGGTTTGAGGCTAAGATGTGCGGCCTGTCTCTCCTTGCAATTTTTACTTTTTGCGTATATATATTATGACATACAACACTCGTTTTGTACTCCAAACGAAAAAGTAGTAATATATAGATTTAGCCAGGGCTAAAGGCGAGGCTCCCATTAATAAATTTATAATTTAAATCAAACAATAAATTTGTATTCCACAATTCAGTTAACTTTAGAGCACATTTATGTGACTTCTCCGGGAAAGGCTAAGTGATTTGAGAGAAAAATAATTTGAAACAGCCCAAGAGTGAACCAAATCTTACATGTACACCCAAAAACTGGTAATCGTCTTCGATCACATTTAAGAGCCATAATGGCTCTTGATCACGGTAGATTAATTAGGCAATCTTGCCAACAAATCTGGGTGCGCTTAAACCAACCTTTTACACCATTTATACATCACATCTGAGGTGAAACAGTGCTATGAGGCACTGTTTTTATCATACAGACCTTGGACAGGAAGCAGTATTTCACAATTTTGCAATACAAATTGCACTCATTCAATATTAAGGACGATGGAAGTAGCGTGGACTTTAGCTAACCCGTTAAAAAAAAATTCCAAAATCACCTATACGGCCATCCGGTTCTCACTTTTGTAGTGCGAGCTGTGGCAAGAGTTTGAATGAGCATTAACAGAGTAACGCTCCAACATAATAAAGAATTTATCATGTTTATTTTTTATTTTAAAATGGTTTAACGCGCGGCATTTTGATTACTCCTGCAAGCGATGTTCACTGAACTACTGAAAACAATCGACACAGCGATTAAAATTACAAGAGAGGCTACTAACAATCAATGAAAGAAATATAATTCGGTGAAACATATACCGAGACACCAATTTTCATTCAGTAAGACAAGTATTAAAGTGTCACTAAAAATCCTGACCCTTCAAGCGTAAAGCTTAAGTGTATGTTTTTAGCCGAGTTTGCTTTTTTCAAAGACGAACTCGCGGCAAGAAAATCGCTCAAAGCTTTCTTCTATAGCCAGAATTATAACTAAATATTCTTTGGAACCGTTTCTTTCTATTTGCAGTGAGAAACTGTCTAAAGGCTTTTTAAAGTTCTGTAAGCTTATTTCAAACCTGATACTCGGTCAGATCATGTCTCAAATCTTACATCGTACATAAACTAAATACTCGCATAAACTACGCTCGACTTCATTGAATTAGATACAAAAAACAAACATCAAATACAATAATTACTCTGGCTTACCTTCGAGATGCAGCTCCTGAAAGGTATCAAGTAAGGCCAGTATCGCTTCAGACTTTGCAACCGTCTTACGCATCAAGCAAGGTGAAAACGAAAACGATGCCATCCGAAATCTGATATCCTATACTTTGACAAGCGACGTATTTCTCAACCAAAAACCCAATAAACAAACTAGCCATGAATAACAGGAGACTCCTGATACCAGCTAGGCTCGATTACCAGCCGCTGTTCGGGAAAATGAGCCCGCACTCATCCCCCGAAGGAGCGGCTGGACGTGTGTGATTTCCTTTGTTAGTTAAAGCCAATCATGTTACTGCCTGCAGATTTTCGTCTGGCAAAGATTGTCGCAGAAATTATCACATCAAATCAGAAAGTCCATCCTTGATCCATCGCATGGGGAAAAGATTTCGACGGCGCGGAGACACTAGGCGAAATTCTTAGAGTCCGAAGGAACACAACGTTTTGTTCGATTGTTCGTTGTGAACTTTTCTTTTAATGATTGTGGTTGGAGAAATTTTTGCATCTTCAAGGATCTTTTCAAGGCGCTTTAGGCCTCGATAACTGCGTTCGTTACAGATGTAACCGTCCACGTTTATATTTGCCAGAGGAACATTCAATACGCTGGAAATTCTGTCTGGTAAATAAGAAACTTTTCCATTTAATTTTGTCCGCATCCGAGAATCAGTTAGTTCGGACCCATAGAAGACGAAATCCAACATTCGAAGATCAAAGAAAATTAACTACCTGTCGCCGTGTACAGAAATGTACCGAAGAATCTTCTTCACAATGTATGGAAATGTACCGAAAAAAACTATTTCGAAAGTCATTTGGGTGGGTAAGGGAGCGCTTGATGCAATTTTGCGGCAAATAACAAGAAAATTGGAGACCGGTTTCACTTCCAGTGATATCGGAGACGCCTAAATTATCAATTTTCCAATTACGTCACAGACAAGGTCAACGGGTCACGCGTCCAGCCGTCTCTCTTCGGGGAGGATCAAAGACCGGACCCAGGAGACGGCGGAAATCGAGCTTAGATAGCAGCTGAATTTCATTTTCGGGTACATCCAGTAGAAAAAGACAGTTAAAAACATCACAAGTTGACACAAAACTCTGTCAGCTTTAGCTGCCAAAGCAAACAAGATTCAAGATGCTGCATAAATTTTCCGCATGAACTCACCTGTCACATTTTGACCAAATTTTAACCAAATTTTGTGACCAACGCGTGACCATGGTGAGAAAAGTCAAAAGCAACTGACGCAACTGTCTTCCCTGCCGGTAACAGCTGGCTGAATTTTTGCGTCCGGGGTCAGTTTGAAATCAAAATTTTATTTGTGCGGCGCATAAACACAACATATTTCATATGAATTAAAAAAAATGAAACTTGAGCCTCTGAACACTTGAAAACTAGTAACTTGTCAGCGGATAACTTCAAAAAAATACCTGACTTCGATGGGTCGACACCTGAGCCCGCGATACGGTCAAGTTATACTGGTCAGTGGGTACCCTGTTTTGACAGCTGTCAATTGATCAAAACATTGATGTCCAATATGTGCGCATTATCAGTTTTCCTGTAAGCTAGAGAGGAATGAGATTGAACATAGTTCGCGATGTTCGCGATTTAGTAAAACAATTAACTGGTCAGCGGACTGCTTCCCAATAAGTCACGTCACCTCGATGAGTTGACACATGAGCCCACGATATGGTCATGGGATACTGGTCAGTGGCTATCCTGTTTTGACAGCTGTCAATTTTTTGAATGTCCTATATACAAGATGTGGACTTGCCAAGACACGCCTGAGACACCCCTCCCTTCCTTTTGATAGCCTCCCCTACCCTTCCCCTACACTCTGTAGACGCGTACGTACGTACGCTCAGTCAATCGCGTGACAACCAAACGAAAAGAGCTTGACCATATTCCGTGAGTATGGGGCTCTCTCCCATGCGCGCTTCGCGCGCGCGGGAGCCCCGCTATAACGGTACCGGGGCCTTTGACAACGAAACTCATCTCCAAGCAAGCGAGACTCAACGCTACTAAGAGCGTTCTTGTTTATTGTTTTGTTTGCCATAAGTTGTACAAAGCCGAAAAAAATCTAATTATTTAAACTCTCGTGGCGAGGAAGCCCAATAGAAGCCACCGGGCTTATAAGGAATGGGCTCCCTCAGTTAGATAATTAGAACAAAATATTATCATAATTACACATGGGAAAATCAGTGGTAGAGCTACAGTAAATCTTAAAATAAGTTTATTAGATAGTCGTACTAATCATAGTTCTAGGCTAAAAAGTGCGAAATGACAAAAAGAAAATAAAATAAAATAAAAGAGCAAAGGTAAAAAAAAAAAAAATAAAATAAAAGAGCAAAGGTAAAAAAAAAAAAAATATATATATATATATATATATACATATATATAGACCAGTAGGTGAACTACTCAAATCCTGAGTGCTTGGGTGTTTAATACAAGCCTGTTTCGTAGGCCACCGAAAAGGTGACCCACTCTTCAGTTAAACTCCATTATTACACTGAAGCGTCAGGGTCTACATCAAGAAGAGTGATCGCGTGATAAAAACGGTTACATATAACGTTTGAAATTTAAATTTTTAAGAAATTTTAGAATGAAAAGCGCGTGCTTGCTCTCAATCGCCTACAACTCTTACACGAAACCTAAGTCGCACGAAAGCTCGCGCTACAATCTCTGGCTTTCACATGTCCGATTGTACCTTAGAATGAACTTGCGTCGATGTCTGCATGTAGAGACAAGTTCGTTGCGCTTGTTCAGTGTTGCCATGTGAGGCCTACAGATTAAAAAGAACTTCTCTGTTGTACATAGATTGCAACGTTTTGTGAGGTTGGTGTAAGATTTTGCTTTGGCGAGTATTTTCCACGTGATGTTGAATTCCTTATTTGCCTCCTTTAGTTGCCACAGGTGCTTGCTGAGCTCAGTCTCATTCCTTCTCTTTTCATGTCTAAATGACATCAGGTGGTTTCTGTATCTTGCCTTGAACTGAGTAGCTGTGAGACCGATGTATGTCTCTTTTCCGTCTCCGGTTGTGACTGTGGCTTGGTACACGACTTCACTCACCAGGCATTCTCCGTTTAGCGGGCAGTCTGCTTTTTTCCTACAGCTACACGTCTTCTCTTCGTTTTTCTGTGGCTGCGCTGTTTCTGCTATCTTCAGGATAGCTTTGTTGTGGCCATCTATTATTTGCTTGACGTTGGGCATGCAGCTGTAGCTGAGCTTTATGGTGTTCCTGTTGAAAATTTTCCTCAGTTTGTGGCCCGCTGGGAAAGATCTTTCAATGAGGCTGATGAACGCTCGTCCGATGTTGGTTTTGACGCTTTTGTTATGTTTTTATTCTATTCCGCTCCTTCACTGCAAGTAGAGCACTGTCTTGGCTTCGCCGGTGAACATCTAACTGAATAATATATATATATATATATATAAATTACTACTTATGATAAGAGGAATGCTTTCAGCTTACAGCAAAAGGAAGCGGTACTTGTTGCATTCTACTTTCAAAACTAAGAGAGTTAAAAAATTTAGGACCTTGGAAACTGATGGAGAACTTTCTCATATTAGTCCTACATTGTGGTAAATAAAAAACCTCCGAACTTCTAGTGCCATAAGAATGCACCTGGCGTGTCACCAAAAACATGTTATTGAAGCTACAAGGAAGTAAGCCAGATCTGTATTGATACATAAATTTTCCTATTTGAAGTTTGTAGATACTCTCAAGATTCAGAATTTTTAAATTTTTAAATAAGGGGTCAGTGTGAGCATCGAAAGCACTCCTCCACATTATTCTTACGACCCGTTTTTGAAGTGTGATTAATCTTCTGAGGTTTGATGGGTAGGTCGATGCCCAGACGCTCACGCAGTAGAATAAGTATGGGTAGATAAGGCTAAAATAAAGCATCCGTAAGAAGGAATTATTAAGGCAAAAACTTGATATATAAGTTATACCTATGGCTTTAGACACTTTCCGAGCAACATTATGTATATGTGATTTCCATGTTAAATGTTCATCCAAAATTACACCAAGAAAAGTAGCTTCCTTAACACGATCAATCGAATAATTACTAATATTAAAAGCTAGATCAAGTGTTTGCCTGTTTTGTCTCGGTCTGAATATGCTAAGAATAACAGGGGACCTAAGAAAGATCCCTGAGGGACTCCGCAAGTGACTATCTATGAGAAAGTGAAAATCAGCATTTTTTCTCGCACGTTTCTGAAAACCATAACTTTTGTTTTCTTGGGATAGACTTTCATCATCCATGAAGTACAGAATGAAGATAATTTATCGAGGCAATTTTGTATTCCTGTTTTGGGTCCCTTGGTTAAGAATTGTTTAATGTCATTCAACTTGTAAGTTAAGTGGTGAGGAGGGAGTAAAGAAGCTTGTTGACTTTGTTTCCGACTGTGTGATTGACTTGGTGCCTTCTGCGTCCTTAAAACACTACATGCATGGCCGTTTTCAGGATCTTGTTGACGAGAAAAATTAACACAGAACTGCAAAAGACGCGCACTATATCGGTCTATCGGCTTCGCACTAATTTTCCCACGAACGAATGCGCTTAATCTGTACTCCGTTGATTAATCCCCTATTCCATAGCAAACAAACATGTTCTTGACTTATGTACATTTCAGAAAGCAAGAAAATGAGCTTCTCTAACTGCAGTACTTGTCTTACCATGACGATGAATGTTGTCACGAAATTTAAGAAAATGCAAACAGTGAGGGCTGCCACAAAATTATGTGAAACATAACCGCTTAAAACATTAATAAAAGGTATAAATGAACCAGGCTTAAAGAAGATTGGAACGGATGGCAATTGCAATACTTGAAAACCAGTTAGCCTTACAGTTTTTCAAACTTCATTTTTGTTGAACGTTTGACATAATGCTTTGGGAAATGTTTGTTTGATACGAAACTTGCGAATTTCTCATTTACAGGTAAAATCCTCGCAAACATTAACTTCTTTTAGCGAATTAAGAAACGCATTATTACAATGAACTAACAGCCGTGACACAGCCCCTTTAACAAAGCTGAAGACTAACGATAGGCGTCTCACATGGGAAGTTTGTGGGGGTTTTAGCGTTTTGTTTTTATTTGAAACGGGGTATGCATTAAAAATACGGCAACTTTACGGGTTTACACAGTAATTTTTAGGGAGTTATTATAACTCCAAAAATGGGGTAAAAATTTTAGTTACAGGATAGCCCCTTTTATAGGGTAACTCCAAATCTGGGCTCATTTTTACTCCTGAAAAAGAGTTCCTTTAACTCCCAATCTGGAGTTAAAACAACTACGAAAATGGGGTTATTTTTAGTCCTTACATGGGTTGTTTTTGCTCTTTTTGGAGTAACTTTAACTCTGAAAGTGGAGTAAAAATTTTAGGTACAGGATAACTCCTTTTTTGCGGTTATTTTAACTCCTCAATATCTGGGGTGATTTTTACTCCCGAAAAAGAGCTCTTTAAACTCCTTTTTGGAGTTAAAATAAGTCCCCCAAAAAGTAACTCCACTGTAAGGAGTTAAATTAACCCCAATAGAGGAGTTATTATAACTCATTGAAAATTCAACGTACATGTATAGTATACCTGTGCACCTAGCTAGGCCATCGTAGTTTTCAGTCATTTTAGGCTCAAGAGTTACATTTGGCTGACGCTATAAAAAAAAACGTGTATCAACTCTACACAGGCCGCTTTTGATATGTTAAAATCCAGCATGATAGATTCCTGGAGGATAAAAAAAAGCAAAGTAATTGAATAAGCAGGTTTATTCACTTTCTTTAATTTGTTGGTGTCATCCAAGACTGGCTATCACGCTAAATTTAAATATATCGAAACTTATTTGGTTCATGTTTCTTTGCAGGCACTGTAAAACCATGCGGTTATGGACAAGTGTATCTTATGAATCAATGCGTTGGTAAGTTTCGACTTTGAATTCTGCCTAGACCGTATATTGCTTGAGTCCACTAAGAAAGTTTGCCAAAATCTTGGAGGTGAATTACAAAGGGGCGCCGTCCTCACGAATCCACGGCCAGGCTAACGCCACAAATAACCGGTATCAATTGTCTAACGAATTCGCCGATCATTCGGATTCAAAAGAAATTACTCTAGAGTGATGCGGTTTCAGAGGAGGGTATTCGCAGGTTTCGTGTACACGGAAGGCGGGTT
>OZ037999.1:24510280-24525280 GCA_964035705.1 Porites rus | reverse complement strand
GATTTTTAATAGCGATATCAAGATTATAGGCCCTGATTGAACGTTATCACCCAAACAACAACAACAACAAAAAACAAATTTGCTCACCTTTTGCATAATGGTAGCTAGACTTACGAACGCCCTACAATTTTATATTATTTACATGTACAACTAAACATTACTTTCTTATAAAGACTTCGCACTTACCTTCGTTTTCAGAAAGAGGCTTTGGGTTAACTCGGGAATGTGCTATTAAACTTTGCTTAGCCTGCTCCAGTCTCCAGGATAGTGGAGAGAACGGATCGAAAAGATGCACGAAAAAAACGCGTTAAGACTGGGGGGAGAGGGTGAGCTCGCGCGGTCAGTTTTTCTCTGCTCTCTCCCTTTTTTTCTCTCGTCTGCACTGACCGAGGCTAAAACTGTGTTTACAAAACTTTTGAGTGGAAGCTAGTGAAATATTTATGTACTCGTTATTTAAATGGCATTTTGCGTATGCCTTTAATGCAATACCTCAATAATTCAATTACTTTAAGCAACCTCTGTTGAAAAGCCTTAAAAAGAAGCCATTGATAATAAAGGGACTAGAATTCCCTCAATTTAGGTTCAACAACAGCCTCAAATAAATTTTGAAAGAGAGTCATCTAAGCCGGTCAGCTTTTAGTTAGCTACAAAAGGCATGGATAACACGCCCAACAGAATTTTAAACGCATATTGATCTTTTTTTTTAAATTTATGTATCTCCTTTTTAACGAAGCTAAGTGCAAGGCGCAGCACATAACTAAGAAGACAAAGCCGATTTTATCCTCTTTCAAACTCAACAACAACGCACTTGAATTATTTGCTGCAGAAAAAGATCTGGGCGTATGGTTTACTAAGGATCTGACTTGGCACAAACAAGTAAACGAACAATCTTCGCGTGCTGATAAACTACTTGGATACTTAAAGAGGAACACTTGGTTCATACTTAGAACCGAAGTAAGACCAACGCTATAACTAGCCCTAGTTAGGCCACATTTGGGATATGCCACCCAAATTTGGGCCCCGCAGTCCATCGAGCTCATTGCGAAGTTTGAGCGTCTCCAAAGACGCGCGCCTAAGTTTATCTTAAAACTGCCTTATTCTTCTAATATAAGTTATAAGTATCGTCAAGAGAGGATAAAGAGGACAGAGAAGGCATCCCCCATACACACCTTATTCCATAGGTAATTCGCCTTGAGTTATTTTTAAGACCACAGATCCCAAGGGGGATTAGACAACAGCCAATCACATAGCGTGAATGTGTTCCGCGTGGATGACCCACGATCAGAGCCACGCGTCCTTCAAGAATTGACGCAGAACAAAATGGGGCAGGACGCGGAGAGCGATATTGCTATTCGTTTTGTCGAAGAAAACGACTACAGAGAGATTTCTGCTAAAGCTGTGTCAGCGAAACGGAAATTAAAAAAGAATCGCTATTCCTGGCTTGTTTCTAAGCATTGTTACGACGTCGATTCGAGCGAAGCTGAGAGTTCTAGCGAAGAAGATGAAAAAGTCAGTGAAAGCGAGGAGGAAGCTGTAACCGAAACGGAGAGTGCCAATGAAATACAAGAAAACGTAGAAAGCTTCTATTCCGATGATAGTTCAGCAGATGAAGCGAAGAGGAGGAAAAGTGTAGGGAAGCCTAAACCTGCGCCTTCGAGTTCGACCGTCACCAAATCAAGCAAAAAGGCGCCGAAGAAATCAAATAAATGGAACAAGAGTCTTTCGGAAGAAGAGATGGAGCGATTCCCTTTTCCCAGGTGAGCGCCGACTCACTTCGCTTCAATATTGAGGAATTCTCTCGATCTCTTTACGCTTTCATTACCTTTCGCCCGACATGTTTTGCACGGAGTTTAGTCATGCGAAACCTCCACGAAACATCCACGGAGCGCGCGAGGTAACTTAATCCCGATTCTAAAAATAACTCGAGACGAATTAGCTATGGAATAGGGTATGTATGGGGGATGCCTTCTCTGTCCCTTTTATCCTCTCTTGGTATCGTTTACAAACTCTAAACCTTATACCTATTTGTTACTGGCATGAACGTTTAGATCTAACCTTATTTTTCAAATTGACACACGGTCTTGTTAACGTGAACTCCTCTGTCCTACATGAAGTTCGCAAACACGGTAGACGCACTAGATCCTCAACCAGCAATGTTAATAAATACATAATTAAGGAATGTAAAACTTCTACGTACCAGAAATCCTTTCTCATTAGAACTAGTAGAATTTGGAATTGTTTAGCGGAGCTTCCTTTAAATCGGTTATTTTTAATTATTATAAGTCCGCGTTAGCTGTTTCCAATGATTGTGAAGACCCACGTTCGTTCAAGTCTATCTGTTTAAAATGTAATAGTGCTCCTCCCTTGTCCCGTCGAATAACTTGTTGTATGTAGCTGTGGTTTTTCTTGTATCACTGTGTTTTTTAATATTTCTTGTTTCTCTTTTTTAATTAGTATCCGGGCCCGCTGTAATTGGCCACAGCTGTTGCGGTGTCCCTACCAACGTTCTTTCTGTTTGTTTGCTAGTTTGCTTTTTTTCTGGCGAAGCTAATAAAATAAAATAATAAAAAAAAATTTTCTCTATTCTCTTTGTCTTAACAGATATCGTGTAACGTGACTGCGCGACATTTTAAATCTCCTTTGAGTCCTTGGTGCATCCCAAAGACTGTTCGAAAGCCTTTCTTTGCAGGAATAAAGGCAAGTGATAAAAATACCTTGTTAAAGGGGCTGTTTCACGGCAGTCCAGTTCATTTTGTTTAATTTTGCCAATTACTCGCCCTAAATCGCAATTGAACTTAAAGTAAGCAAAGAAATTACAGGTAAATTTTTGACAAAATCTGAGATCCGAGACAAACAAATATGTCTCCTGAGCATTATTTTTGAAGTTGCAAGCAGCAGGGATCAACTTTGAAAAACTGTTAGGCTGAACAGTTTTCAACAACCCTAATTTCAATCCGTTCAGTCTTCTTCAGTTTTGCCTATCCGTGGCATCTGTTGTTTCTGTTATGTTATTTTAACCTTCCTTTAAAGATTTAAGCGGTTATTTTTATGTTTCTCTTAATTTAACGAGCATTTTGTAATTTCCTAATTTGGCTGCATTTCGTGACACAGCTCCTTTAAGCAAGCATGTGAAAATCTTGACTTTTATATAAAAAAGATTACAGGTCGGTTATTTAAACGAAGTCTAACTTAACAGGCTGCTGTTTAACAGATCTTTGGACCTCCAGATATCTTCTTTATTAAGTTAGTTTAGATAAATGCTTTTCTAGTCTACTCCATATGTTTTCAAACTGTTCGTGGCGAGAAATGATGTTTAGATAAAAGCGTTGGGTAAACTTAAAATGGCTTAGGGCGCGGTTTTGTTAAACCCCTCCTAAACTCCCTTTAAGAGCGACGGTCAGGAAATATCGACCATCGCGTGGCAAGGGTTGAAAAATCGATTGCCTTCATTTTTTGTCCATAAATAGCGTTTAGGTAGATAAGTAATCTGATGTACGTTGTTCTCGCAAAAAGCCTTTTATTTTCGAAAAAAGTAAGAATATCAGTTTTCGCGGTCGGAGTCTCAAAATGGCCGTATTTTCAACCCGAAATTTGCTAACATCAACTCTTCTCGCGTTCGCGAATAAGGCCGCAAGGAGAAATTTGGACACTTTCCATCAATAGAACAACTCTTCTTCTTTCACTAGAAGCTACGTTCAAAGAAATATCAAGACTTGTTGAACTAACATAATTCAGAAACGAAGAACAGGTTTTTACGTTGACAAAAACTTTAATTTAGTAGTTGTTTTCTGCGGCATTTTTCTTCATGTGGTATACCTCCAAATTTTCCCGGTCCTCGTTTATTCACACATTTAGACACTCATCTAAAGCATACCTGAGAATTGGCTTGGGTTCCTTTAGGCAGCCTCCAAACGAAAGCAGCAAAGTTCGGTAAAAATAGTGAAGCGTGACCAAAATAACTTATTTAACGGCTCCAAGTTTCCTCGATCGTAAAGTAAGAAGACGAGATATCTTCCTGTTCCGTCATCCTTAGCGAATTACCATTGTCAAAGTCCATATTTTTCGATAAAAAGTGAGTGCCAGAAAAAGCGCGTTTGACTTTTTCTTCTTCAAAATACTGTCGGGATCGAAAATGTTACTCTTTCAAGAATTGCGTTGCGTTACTACCGTGATTCCGTGACTGTCATTTTAACGGCTTCGACTCTTCAAATGTACGTTATGTCACGTACAGTCACGGATTAGCTTGTCACGCAGAGTCGCCGTCTGGTAGGGTTTAGCGTTTCAAAATGGCTAAAATTGACCCAGTTTCACCTTTTTACCCCACTCTTTGATTGAAAAAAGAAATTTTGCAATGGGAAAACCTACAAGAAGTACAAAAAAATGAGCCTTTAGGCTGTAGATATCTACTTTTGCGCGTTCGAAAGAGGAAGTGTTTACACAATTACCGCCGGCCTACCATGAAAATTCCTGAACTTCGATGGTGTCTTACGGAGATTACGTTCAATAACCCAAGCCAATTCCCAGGTGTGTTTTAAATGAATGTCTAAATGTGTGATTTAAATAGCATTAAGAGAATTTGGAGTTATACCACATGTTAAACATTGCCGTCGAAAATGAGTAACGAACTTAAGTTTTTGTTATCGTGAAAACCTATCCCTCATTCTTGAATTATTTCAGTACGACAAGCTTCGCTATTGCCCCGAAAGTATCTTTTAGTGGAAGAAAAAGAATTTTTCTGTTCATGGAAAGAGTCCAAATTTCTCCATGCGACTTTGTTTGCGAACGCGAGGAAAGTTAATTTTAGCGAATTTCAGGTTAAAAATTAGGGCAATCTGAGACTCCGACATCGAAAACCGATCTTCTAATTTTTCTCACAAACAAAAAGCTTTCGGCAGGAGCAATCTACTTTAGGTTTCTTATCTACCTAAAAGCTATCTATGAACAAAAAATGAAAGAAACTGATTTTTCAACTCTTGCCACGAAATTAAGATTTTGGTCGATTTTTCCTGACCGGCGCTCTTAAATAATTTAAATAACCGGCCCTACGAGTTTGGGTTGTGAATCTTACCAGACGTTTCTTTCCCTTATGAAAACCCGTTGATCTTGAAGTGCTAAAGCTTCACGGTTTGTATTGTGTGGGTATCAATTAGTTTGCTCCCTAGTTGTTTAAATACGGTTTGATATAATGATATCCATTAACCTGACAGCAAGCTCTCCATTTGGGCGATTTTGTGAAAAGTAGACGCGAAAGCGGTGTGAGAGAAATATTTGAGGTTGCTCGCAGGTTAGATATCCACTGGTACTTGATGGTTAATGTCAAGTGGTTTTGTAATTTACTCAAAACGAGCACGGCTGACTCAATAATTCCGTTTGAAGTAGATATTTTATAGATCATTCATTTCTTGTTTCAGGTCTCTCCCTCGGTACTGACCGTTCAAGAGTGCTCCAATAACGAATATACTTTCAGTATAACACCTACCATACCTGTAGGGACGATGCCACATACCGACCACTTGAAAATCAGTTTCTTTCTTCCACCGAAAATTCTGCTACGAAACACCAACTGCAATGTGGAGATAAGAGATACGCAAACAGTCACCGTGCGCGTAATTGCGCAATGTACCAACAGCATAAATGACGCTACCAAAATTGATAAAGTTATCATTCCAGAGATCAGGAACACTCACAGTGGGTTTTGGAATAGGGATATGTATTTGCCTGCTGTTTGGGTAATCCCGTTTTTGGAATTTTAATCTTAAAAAGGAAATATGCTGTTATTTTAGTTATTCATTCAGCATTCTTGACCAGAATAACAATAATGTTATAAGAGATCACAGTTTGCCCAAGTTCGAAATATGAGCATCGGCGAGCATCAGCATTGTTGCGTAACATTAAAAATATAAGGATTTGTATGGGGAAAAAACCTACCGAAATTAAAATCCTTCTATTTTCGTAGGTTACAGAAAAGATAGGATTTTTCCCCATACAAATCCTTATATTTCGAATGTTAGGCAACAATATCGATGCTCGCCGCTACTCATATTTCGAGCTTGGGCTACCTGTGAAGAGACTGAGTGGTTAATATTATGTAGTTTAAGTTCTTTAGCCGTTGATTTTTAAAAGGAGGAAAACAATACAAAGAGCAATATTTGACCCAAGATCAAACCCTAAGTGTCAAAACCAATGCTCACCATCTCTCTGCTTTTGACACACAGTGGCCAGAAGCCAACATCCTACTCCAATCGGCCCGTCCCTAAATTACTGCTGGGTGCTAAGCTTGTCGTTAAATCCCTCCATTTTTAGCGGCTGGCCTGACTTGAGGGCAGGTGATGCCCACCTCCAAACGAAAGCATATCTATAGTAGATCAAAGAGGCCAAAAGCCTGAGTCCGTGTCGTCATAACGGACTTCACTCTCAATTGAAAGGTAGCAAATCTCAAGTCGCAATTTGGAATTACTAACTAGTGAGTCGCAAGTTTATTAGTAACTTGTAACTCTTATAATAATCGACTCGCAAGTAGCTCACCTGACGAAAAAAAAAAAAGGATTTGCACACATTTGCCCCTTGCAAATACGTCGGAAATTTGTAAAAACGGAGGAGTAAATATGGCGCAAAGATGGTAAATGCCACAGTTTGCATACCAAAAAACAGAGGGGGTAAAAAACTAGGAAAATGTGGCATTTGCCATCTAATTTAATCCTCAGTTTTTACAAATTTGCAACATATTTGCATGGGGCAAATTTGTGCAAATCCATTTTTTCGTCCTGTGATCGATAGCCAAACTGACGGGAAAACTGTGTGTCCGTTATGAGTGCCGAAGTATAGTGAACAATGTATTCGCTTTTTCTCCTGCTCCCTTTTCTCTCCACATGTCAGTGTATTTAAAATTATCAAGATCGCCTATATATTGATATATCTGTTTAACATCCGGCAGTTGTCTATTAAAGCAGCACATGAAATCCATTATTGTGGAACTTACACGGATCCTCACTACCAGCCACTACCTGTTCGATCATCAAGGTATTACTATATATTGTCTCGTGATATGTCGACCATACGAAAATGAGTATTTTGTGTCGCTAAGAACGTAGTGGTCGTATTTGTTTTGCCCCTGTTGTACTCGCTATATCCATTTATCGATAGCCATCTATCCATCCATCCATCCATCCATCCATCCATCCATCCATCCATCCATCCATCCATCCATCCATCCATCCATCCATCCATCCATCCATCCATCCATCCATCCATCCATCTATCCAACCCACCCATTGATCGTAGGCGTCCACGAATTATACATATTTTGAGTTTTTGATGGTTTCACTTTATTCAGCTAAAAATATAATTTCTATTAAACGTTGTTATTCTAATACATTCACTTTCCTTTGGTCTTAGTGGCAGCTGGGATTCAAGGTCCTCATTTACCTTCATGGGGCATGGAGACTTTGTTTTGTACAAAAACACTGAGCGTAACTTTGAGGTATAAACGTGTTTCGTTTTACTGGTCGCAGTCTTAGATAGCAATTGCGTGTTTTATTGCGGGGTTTATACTTGGCTGCGAGGCTTGGGGAATAAAACAAAAGAAATCAATCTTGAGGCTCAGCAATGAATAATAAACATCTTTTGTTTTATTTCCCCAAGCCTCGAAGCGAAGTATGAATTTTAATCGAAATGGCTCTATTACGTTTATCACTGGTTTCGTTGATGGCGATTTTTGTTGTGAACTATCCATTCACGATTAAAAATCGTTTGCACTGTTGTATCCAACTTTTGCACTAGCTCTCTAATTTCTTCAACTTCTGGCTATGATGAAAGTCTAACCGGCTTCTGGTCAGGTGTTCGCTTTCTAAGTTATTTGGGCCCCGAAAACTTGTTTTCTCTGTCTTGATCTGTCATTTTTGTTGACCTAAAACTGAAACTCAAAGTTCGAAATGCCGTTTTAAAATGGTATCGAGCAAAACCTGGGATTGATCTGTTGACTTTTAGCCATTTCATTTTTGGATCGTACTTTCGGTCTCTTTTCTAACAAACAAGGTTCTGTGGCGAGCAAAGAAATCTCTGTAACGTAAAATCCTCAAATATTTTGCCTGAAACTCGATACTAATAGAATGATGTAACCACCCAATATCACTTAACGTGTGTGCTGAAAAATTGCTCCATACTACTTGCACCGCTGGGCCAAGCCCTGGTAGGACAATAGCGAACGGGAGCGCAGAAACGTTTCATCATAACTATTAAGTTTCTTTAGATGCAAAGTCAAGAAAACAGCCCTCTCTATTAATTGCACCAAGAGATATTCATCTATTCTCTTTTGTTGTAGCGTTATAAATGTCCCTTTGCAATTATTGCTATTCCTTTAATTTGTTTGAGGTGAAAATTTATTAGCAAGACATGCTTTTTCCTTTTGGGTATATTATGGCAAAAGAAATGCTTTGATTGACTGACACTGGTAATCCCGAAAGTAATATGGAAAAGTTTTGATCACCTTCTTGTTTTTGCCCTCTACCTTTTGTAAACACTTCCTTTACCAATAGTTTGAATGACTCTTACAGCGAAGAAGAGAACAACAAGTGTATGAACGAATGCAGAAATCAAACCGAAGACGATAGCCATGAATACCTACAGGATTTAGTTCAAAAACTTGCTGCCAATGCAAAACATCTTAAAATAGTACACTTCGACGTCTGTGGCTCAAAGAAAAAAAGTGGACGAATTACGAATCCTATTAAAGCTATGCCATTTCGACGAAACAGAAACGTACTTTTCAAATCTCACCCAAAAAAACAGACCAGACAAACAAGACGGGGGCTGGGTGATATTTTATCACAAGTCGCTGAAAGTAATCCACCGACCGGACTTGAAAGATGAAAAAGTGGAAGAGATATGTTTGCAAGTTAAGGCTGACTCAAGAGACATCCTGATAGGAACTATATACCGGCCACCAAACCAAAACAGCCTTTCCAAAATTACTTGAAAATATCTGGATAAAAGTCTCAAATGTAATATCTACTTCTTGGAGATTTTAAAACCAATCTACTATAGGACAAACGTGGCGACCCACCGTACGAAGGAAAAAAGATGAAAGGGATACTCAAACAGTTTAATATGAAGAACGTGGTAGAACGACCAACAACAATTACCAACCACTGCAAAATATTGATTGACCTCATTTTCACGAATAGAAAAGAGCTGGTCCATCACAAGGGCACATGTCCCCTGGGTATCTCAGACCACGACATGATTTATGCAACCTCTATTGTTTATTGTTTTGTTTGCCATAAGTTACACAAAGCAAAAAAAAAATCTAATTATTTAAACTCTCATGGCGAGGAAGCCCAAGAGAAGCCACCGGGCTTATAAGGAATGGGCTCCCTCAGTTAGATAATTAGAACAAAATATTATCATAATTACACATGGGAAAATCAATGGCAGAGCTACAGTAAATCTTAAAATAAATTATATATATATATATATATATAAACAAACATATATATATATATATATATATATATATATATATATATAACTCTTATGCGAAACCTAAGTCGCACGAAAGCTCGCGCTACAATCTGTAGGCCTCACATGGCGACACTGAACAAGCGCAACGAACTTGTCTCTACATGGAGACATGGACGCAAGTTCATCCTAAGGTTTAATCTGTAGGCCTCACATGGCAACACTGAACAAGCGCAACGAAGTTGTCTCTACATGCAGACATCGACGCAAGTTCATCCTAAGGTAACCTGTGGGGCTCACATGGCAACACCGAACAAGCGCAACGAACTTGTCTCTACATGCAGACGTCGACGCAAGTTCATCCTAAGGTACAATCGAACATGTGAAAGTTACTTGTGTAACCTTTGTTTATGCGAGTTTTTATATCGCATTTGCTAAATGAAAATGATATAAACATCTTTGAGATAATCGAAACGTGGCATTTCGATACTTCAAACTACATCAGTAATCGGAGAAATCCATCTTCTAAATCTAATAAATGAACTATTACTATTTCTGTTTATTTCTTTAACATTTGACATAAGTATTCATGGGCGAAAAAATAAAAACTGCGTAACCCGACTTTGTTCACCAATTTCACCCGACGTAATTGCTTCCCCAAGTATGGAAGAATTTGTTCATTATTCTAAAAATATGATCACATAAAAAAAAACTTGCATTTTTGTGAACTGAACATGAAAACAAGAAAATCTTTGCGTGTTGTTTCCCTCTCCGCCTCTTCTCTCGTAGTCTTCTGTCTGTACTGCAATCTTAACGTTCTATATTTGCACGACTTAACCCAGTGCTACAAACAAAGGACAATGCTCATCCAGCCGTAGTTCGTAGTCCGTAGTCCGTAGTCGCCGTATCTTAAAGTCCCTATTTACTGGCCTTATCCAAGCTCTTCGACTTGGCAACAACGTACATCATAAAGTGGACAACCTCAGAGAGACCCATTGGAGTATAAGTTGATAACAAGTTATCCTGGTCAGATCATTCTGCAAATGTAGAGAAGTCCTTCGCAGCCAAGTTAAGTTTACTCCGACGCATGCGATTCTTCCCTCGGAAGTAATTAGAAGATTTCTTCACAAAAGTGATACTGCCATCAGTTACGTAAGGTCCTACAGTTTGGGGATCGTGCAACAAGAAGCACATAAACAACCTGGAGAAACGCCATGCAAGGGCTGGACGGATTGTATATGGGTTGCCATGGGACACTAGGGCTGAAGATGTCTTAATGCGAACTGGATGGGACAATTTGGAAGCAATGTACAAAGTGCGATTAACGGAGTTTGGATTTAAATGTATAAAAGGTTACACCGTAATAGAATTTGAAGATTTGTTTTTACGGAGGAATTCAGGCCGCAGAAGAAATGACAATATCATTCTCCCAAGACTAGTAACGAATTTTATCAGAAACTCCATACGCTTTAGAGGAGCAATCGTATAGAACAGTTTAACGAACAAGGAAGCAAGGGTAAAAACCTTGAAAGATTTTAACAGCTGTCTTGCAAAATTTGATACTGACAAAATGAATTTCGAACCTATTTCAGCTACAACCAAAAACAGAAATATCGGGTAACAATATTTTTAACAGTTTTAATTTTCAATTGTACATTTACACAACCTGTTTTTAGCTACAACTAAAAACAGAGATATCGGTTGCAAACATTTTTAGCAGTTTTTAATTTTTAATTGTACACTACATTTGCTTTCAGTACTCCTTATTTTTTTGTAATTGTTGTATACACGACCCCTCCAGCAATGCTAAACTTCTTATGGTGCTAAAAATGTTTTTATCTTATCTGTTTATTGGACGTTGTCTCCACTTAAACGTTTTGCTTAATCTACGTATCAAGCCTTGAGCAAACGGACGCAACATTGTTGGATGTTACATGTTGCGTCCGTTTGCACACCCTGTTGCATGCTGTTGCGCAAAGTATGAAACCGGTCAAACGCTTAGTAACGAGCAATTGGACTCAATTGCGCCCGTTTGCACGTATTTTTAATGCCCTTTTTTGCATGAAGGCTCAATGTGATCCATACCTCTAGGCACATACACGGCAGTGGGCATGCAGTGTCTCCGGTACCTTAGTGACGTGCAATTGTGGATTGGTGCTACGAGATCATAACGATGTCATAGAATTTAACTGCTGTAATGAACGCCTCTATTACGACCTTGTGACACCCATGCGCGTGAAAGTGAGAAGCAAACAACGCCTATCGCCTGGAATTTCTATAACGCAGACCCGAATAACTTTTAATTCAGAGTATAAGGTAAGTTTGTTATTACGAAGTACCACACTCTCTCTGATTTGTGGGATGGATCAAATCTCTTTAACTTTCGCCGCCGGTTTTGTCGAACAGTCGCAATTCACTTCTAACAACCCAACGTTAGGAGAAAATATATTTCAAATGTCAATTTTTTTCAATTTCAACTGTTATTGTGTCCAGATCCATAGGAAAAGATGATTACCTTCCACATGCAGTGATGGTAGAATACCACGTTCCTTTAGTTGCGCCTGAGAAAGCTAAATCTTCTGAAAGCTAGCTAAGATTCCTAAGATGCCGCAGTCACGAAAAAGTTACTCACAAATAGATTTAATTTTCATTCTGATTAATTGTCAAGTTTTCTATGCAAAAAATGAAACTTTGGCGCGTTAAAAATAATGTGAAATTTGCAGTGCGAAATTAAAATATTGAAATTGTTGGTCCTAAGTCGTGTAGTACTCCGTTGTTTACAAGGGAAAGGTTGCAACTACTGGACGCACTAGCCAATTCTTGCCCAAAGTATGGAGAAATTGTACTTGCTTGTTTGAGACTAAAATTCTTACATCGACAGGATCGTATTTCACTTTTTAACTAGCTGATTTTTTTCAATGAAACGCGCTTTGCATTTTACCAGTTAACCAAATTCCAGGGATATTCAAAAATGTAATCGTTTTTGGGTACCCTCCTATGATGTTGACGAAGTCTGTACAATTTTTGTTACTTGAAGCACAAGAGGAGGATGTTCTAAGGGTGCATCCTTTACGAGTAGAATGCAAGTACACGGTAAGGGCTAAGGATGCAACCGCGACTGGCGGCAGGGGGTGTGGGGGTGGGGGGGGGGGGGAGGGGGAAGAAGTAATTTGCCACAAAAAAGTTCAGTCCTCTCTGAACCAAAGTTTGGACCCCCCAATAAAAAATTCCTGGATCCGCCCCTGCTTTTAGGAGATTTTCAGCGCAAAGGGAGTGTCAGAACACGTGAGGATTGTGCCAATAGCGGCATACGAGGATGCCTACTATCTTCGATCGTATGACAAAAATGACGAAAACATGAAGCTAAAAGAGATAGAACATCACCAGTCATGAAAAATGGAAAAATCCCTGAAAATTGGCCAGGGAAGCGTCGGATAACATTCATGCTGAGCCTGGATACCAAAAGAATGACTCATAAAAGCACACCTTCTTAAGCTCCTGGATAAACCCCTGTTGTGTTAAGTGGAAATAAATTAAAATATATGAACACAAACCGTGCAGTAGAAAAAAGTAAGTTAAGAGGGAAATTTTTTGTAGGAAGTTAGCAATGCATTAACCACAGAGTTTACGCACAACAGCGAGAGAGAAAAAAATAAAAAAAAAAGAAAAAAGAAAAAGAAAAGAAAAGAAGAAATGAGGTAGCACTTCAGCACTCCGCTCATTTCACTCGTCTCGCCGCTGGTGAGCGAGAAGACCTCTGGTATCCATGGTATAAAGTTTGAAGTTTTTAAATACTAGACAACGCTTTGGGTTGAAGAGAAGACTGCGTACCTTTAAGAAAAAAATACCCAAAGTTATTAAAAGGCTCAGTAAGACAATTGCAAGAAGATATCATATAAGCGTCTTCATCTAGACTAGGTTAAACCCTGCGAAGATGACTTTTCCTGTGTTGTTTTGCTTCTTCTGCTACGGATTACCGTTTACATATTCTTTCGTTAATAATTCAGGTGCTGTTTCCTTCCGGGGTCAAAGTAACAGTTTATCGCAACAATTACGGGCTGAACATCAAACTGTATACCCCTCGAGCTAAGCAAAGGGCTAAAGAGTCAGGACTTTGCCTGTATGACAACCAAGTAGAACCAGATGTTAATCAGTATGGGTCTAGATTCAGGTAACTACGGTGTCAAGGGTACGCGCGCAGGGAGTACCAGCAGTCACGTGACTGTGAGTACGTCCAGACAAATACTGAGGAAGGGACGAGGGGAAACTAGTTCCAAGGCATTCAGCTTTACGACTAAGTTGTTGTCATTGTTCCGCGGTTGCGTAGCTCCTTTCATTACCCAAAGCAATTTGAGCTAACTTTACCGCATCATAGAACAGTTCACCCAAACTTGAAATTGTTTACAAAAGAGTAAAAATGGATTCTTCCAGTTCCCCTTAATGCAACTACCTACAGATAGACATAAATTATGTTAGGTTGGACTTTTTAAACCATAGAGGAAAACAAACAAACAAACAAACCAGACAAAAATTTATACTCTGTGGGAGAGAGGATAGGTGGCTGGCTCCATGGCTAGCAAATTATCTTTTCAAACACGAAAAAAAACCCGCGAAAGATAGTTCAAAGCCTCTTAAATTGAATTTAAAAAAATGGGAAAAAACTGTAACCCTCGGTCCCGGACGAAAAGTTAGACTCCATGTTTAATTTTACGTGGGCGGCGATTTATTTAAGAACGCGTTCTTTCATGAGTTAAGTGCAGCTTTCTTCCTTTCTCCGATTAGCTGAACCGTAACGCTTTTTTCTTGTCTTGTCTATCTTTTTCCTTTTTTATGATTATTGTTTCCTTAGGTTAACTCATTTGGAGAGCTTCTTTGATGTACTGCCAAGTCCAATAAATGATGCTGGTGTGAGATACGATATACCTTGTTCCTGTGATCAAAAAGATGACCAAGGTAACCCGGAATGCAAAAAAGAACTTCCTACGCATTATTTCAATATTCTTGATAAGCAAGGAAGAGTTGTCGTACCCTCTCTTCCCGCCGGATTCGGAAGGAAAAAGAGGAACGTGGAAGAGTCAGATGATTTAACAGATGAAGATTTTGACCTATTTCAACGCTTAAATTTTGGTTCCTTTGTTCATAACCGTCTCAGACGAGCAGCGCCAGCTATATCCCGATTTTCAAGGAAAAATGCAACGCATTATTGCAGGAGATTGATTGCAGATACCGACATCGGCAAGAGCTGTGCCAAAGTAGGAAGTAATGTCCAAGCGCTCGTTAACTCCTGCTCTATAGACTTGGAGGTAAAAAGGTTTCCATTTTGTTTCTTTGGTTGCTGTTACTGTTGCTGCTGTACTTTTTTCTTTTTTGCGATACTTTTTAAATAGTTATCTGTGGAGAAAATTGAGTAAGCTATGAAGAAGAGCACAATAGCTTGAATGTCGATTCTGTGACAATAGACCTTTTATATCCCGCGTTACTCAGACAAACTTTGCAGACTACTCAAAAGCGTTATTTAAGCGGGATATGTTTTTGGGCCGATAA
>OZ037999.1:24445280-24505280 GCA_964035705.1 Porites rus | reverse complement strand
AGATCTTGTGGTCAATAGTGTCAAATGCCTTACGTAAGTCCACAAAAATGGTACCTGTTAGGTGTCCAGCATCCATGTTTCTTCTAATGGAGTCACTAAGGAAAGTAATTGCTGTCTGTAGAGTACTTACGACGGAATCCGCATTGATATCTTGATAACAGGTCACGTGACTCCAGATAATCTACCAGTTCCTGTTGAACAGCCCTTTCGAGAATTTTTGACTCCACAGGCAAAATTGAGGTCGGGCGATAGTTATCAATATAACCCCTCGCGCTATCCTTTAAAGTGGGATTACCTTGGCATGTTTCCTAATATATATCCTATAAATTTATAATTTAAATCAAACAATAAACTTGTAATCCACAAATCAGTTAAAATAAGGGCACATATGTGACTTTTTAAGGAAAGCTAAGGCTAAGTGCTTTTAGAGTGAAAAAAAATGTTACATCGAATTGATAGCCGTATATATACACCCAAAAAATAGCAATCATCTTCGATCGCATTTAAGAGCCATAATGGCTGTTGATCACAGTAGATTAGGCCTGGAAAACGAATTCTTGGAAAACAAATCAGGCCAAATTTTGGGGTTCGACAAGTTTACTCAACAAAACCTTGCCAACAACTCTGGGTGCGTGTAAACCAACATTTCATACTTTTATACATCACATCTGAGGTGAAACAGTAATACGAGGCGCTGTTTTTATCATAAAGACCTCAGACAAAATGCATTATTTCACAATTTTCAAGACAAATTGCACCCATTCAATATTCAGAACCGTACGAAGTACGCACGGGCTTTTAGCAAAACCGTTCAAAAAATTTCCAAAATCACCTATACGGCCAGCCGGTTCTCACTTTTGACAAGCGCCAAATTTTCGCTTCAACATAATAAATAATTTACTCTGTTAATTTTTTTTATTTAATGGTTTTATAACGATGTGTAATCTTAAAAAGCGTTTGATACGGGCGGCATTTTGAGTACTCCTGCAAGCGATATTTATGAACGAGTGAAAACAAACGGCAAAGCGATTTAAATTGCAAGAGACTACTAACAATCAATAAAAGAAATGTAATTCGGTGAAACATTTACAGAGACAACAATTTTCATTCTCGAAGACAAGAATTAAAGCATCTCTAAAAATCCTGAGTCTTTAAGCTTAAGCTTTTAGCCGGCTTTCTGGTGTTTACTGTTTTCAAAGATGAACTCGAGGCAAGAAAATCGCTCAAAGCTTTCTTTCTACAGCCAAAGTTATAACTAAATACTCTTCGGAACGTTTTTCTTCCTATTTTCGGAGAGAAAATATAGACTAAAGGCTTTTTAAAGCTCAGTAAGCTTATATCAAACCTCATACTAGATCAGATCATTGCCTCAGATCTTAATACAAACGTGCATAAACTAGCCTCATAAACTGCGCTCGACTTCGTGAAATTAGATATTAAAAAAAAAACAAACACATACACTTTATACAATAATTACTCAGGCTTACCATCCGAGATGCAGCTCCTGAAAGCTATCAAGTAAGGCCAGAATCGTTTGAGGGACTTTTCAACCCGCATCCAGCAAGGTGGAAAACCATGAAAAACGAAAACGATGTCATCCGAAATCCAATTTCCGACTTTGACAAGCGGCGCATTTCTCAACCAAAAATTTAATAAACAAACCATTTTTTTTTTTCATTTTATGCATCCAGTGGAAAAGACAGTAAAAAACATCACATGTTGACAAAAAACTCTGTCAGCTTCAGCTGTCAAAGTAAAAAAGTTTCAAGATGCTGTATAAAGTTTCTGCATGACCCACCTGTCAAATTTTGACCAATCAGAGCATAAAAATTGGACGGTCGTAGAGCGTGATCAACGCGTGACTATGGTGAGAAAAGTGAAAAACCTCTTTCCCTGCTTGTATTTTTAAATGACTGCCTGAATTTTCGCGTCCGAGATCAGTTTGAAATCAAAATGTTAATAGCGCGGGGCCATAGTGACATTAACACAACACGTTCTGTCATCATGTCATTATTTTGCTGCCGTTCTCTTTGCCTCTGTATTTCTCTTTCGCGTTGCCTTTGTCTATTGATTCTAGCTCTGTCTTGTTCTGCTTGCCGGCGTTTTTCACTATAGTTTCCTCTCCTTTTTCTCGCCCTGACTCTTTCTACTTGCCGACTTTCTTCGCTAAAATTTGGTCTTCTTCTTCTACTTCTAACGCACTCTCTTTGACGATCGTCTACGCTTGCTCTACGCGTGTTGACTCTTTCTCTCTGCCGTTCACTTTCTCTTTGCTCTCTGCTTAAAACCTGTCGTCTACACACTCAAATCTCTCTGCTTTTATTTGTTGACATAACACATTTCGTAAGTTGTAGTAAAAAGTTATAAAGGCTCTGTCGAAAAATCGTTTTGCTAAGTTGCTTTGAAAATTCTTTTTTCAAAACCAGTTGCGCGATATAATTGGGCGACGTTGCGCCATGCGATTTCCTGCCAAAAAAATCTCTACTTTCCGCTACCAAAGAGTCCATGTGGACTACTTTCCACTACCCGGAAAGTCCGTGCGGACGGACGTACGCTGACGTCATAACCAAAATTTCTCGGATGGATAGTTTACCAAATTATCTTAGTTATGGGGCTCCGCTATCAAGCGGTATACATTGGGTAGTTATAGACAGATTGACGATATGTGTTAAAAATACGCTGATAGTTACAGCACTATCCTTAAGCAACCTGGACGAAAGGCCATCAAGACCTGTTGCCTTTGATGCCTTTACCTGTACCAACTGTTGTAAATGAAGCCATCAGTTACTTAATTGTGCCAAGTGAAATTTATCATCAGTAAATTTGGAACAAAACGAAGTAGCAACGGTGCTTCTCTGGAATTGATTTGAAAGTCTCAATTTTATCTCTCAGAAGCATTTACAAAATAAATCTGCGATACTCTCTTTATCCGTGATCAACTCCCCATCTAATTTCAGTTGGTTTATTGATCCGGAAATTGACGATTTATTTGGAAAGAGTTTCTTTTTAGTCTTCCAAAAGTTACGCGGATCGTCGAGATTTTCTTCAATTCCAAATGAATAAGAAAGAAAGAGTAATATGCGAACTCGAGGTGGATTTTAAGAAATCTCTTTGTTGGCGTTCTAGTGTAAGTAGTGATAACATTTTTTTCTGCCTACGCCGGGTCTAAAAAGGGGAATGGATTTCAGAGACCAGGTCTGAAAACGGGTGTGGAAAATAACAATTTTTTGGTTAGGGTCAGGATTTGGAGAACCGACACGCCCCCACCACGAACTCCCAGGAATACCTCTCCCCCCCCCCCCCCCCGAAGGAGGTAGAGACAATATGATATCACTTGTAGGGAAAAAGAGAGGCAAACACACTTTGAGAGTAATGCAGAATTTTATGCTAGGACCATAAGTGACCATAGTAGAAAAGCAATGTGTGTTTTTTAATGCGATTATTATGATTATTATTTATTCATTTTTTTTAGATAATGAACTATGGAACAGTATGGGAAACTGATAAATTTTAGTCTGTTTATAAATACATCTATTATTAACCTAACAAAATTCAAAGGCAATATAGTTCATGCACATAGTAATACTTTATATTTCTAATGATATAATAATAGTAAAAATAATAATGATGATAATAAACCGGCTAAAAGATGTTTTCGAAGTTTCGAGAATTTGGTTTTAGATTTACCGAACAGTCACAACTCAATCAGCATTCGCAAATAATTCGGGGGTTACAATTTTCTGAGCTTGTGATAGTTACTGATAAAAGGGATTGTCTCCTTTCTATTTCAGCTGTCCGGCGATACCTCGTTTGCTCTTTCTGCTGTTACGTTGCTGATGGATGAATGTGGTGAAATTATTGGGAGAAACATTTCTTCATCCGTTAATGAAAGTAGTGAAGAGAAACCTGAAATCCCTTCCGAAATGTCAGAAATTGTTGAAAACTTATGCCCAAGTGACTGCACTTTTAACGGGAGATGCGTCAATAGCACTTGTCTTTGCAACCACGGATTTACAGCAAATGACTGCTCGATATCGATCTATCAAATACCAGACATTTCAATGTGAGCTTTAAATATATTTGAATTAACTTATTTAGTGGTTTATAAGTTCTAGGAAAGAATCGAAACATTTAAAGTAAAGACCCGTTTTCACTGACATTAAGTCAAGTTCAAAAATGTTGCCTCAGGAGAAATTGGTAAGCGTGGTGAAGGAATATCTCCAAGCTAAATGCATCATTCCAGATCACAGAATTTTAAATCAAGTCTTGTTCAGTTAGCACTCGAAGTGCCAGCTTTTGAATTCTTCTGGCATTGGCAACTTAAATCTACTATTTAAGTTAATTGTCGTCGTATTTAAAGGCGACATACACCGAATGCAAATATGACGGACCTTTCGGTCGGCCCGGGTCTAGTTAAGCGAAAGCGAGGCTAGTGAGGCCTCAAGAGCTTGTTTTGACTGCGCGTCTTAGCGATTGAGCCGATCGATATGGTTTGCTTCGAGTTTTTACGTGCTTAAGAGCCATTAAATTGGAGATCTAACTCTAGCAGAAACGAAAGATGATTATCTTCCCTTTGCCAAGGTTCTTTACGAAGAAAGAAATGGATTCAAGTGAATTGAAGCACTTTACTATTACAGAGTTAAAAGAACGAAAGTGTGCTCGCTTCTCTTCAGAGGAGAAGACTCAGAACACTATTTGAATGGGAGAATCTCCCGAGAGATGGTTTTGTTTCAGGTTCGCTTTGTCCTACCAAGACAGAGGTAAACATTATCGAGAACGAGTGACTACGCAGTCGCGACACGACTTAACAATCATCAAAAGTTCTCAGGGACACTCCTGTGCATGAACTGTTTACAACGAGGCCGAATGTTTTCAGTCTTCACGATTCTGTGTTCAAGAGTTAGAGGAAGCCATAAAAGTAGCAATTTTTAGAAAACCGTTGTTAGTTTATCTCGAAACCCTTCAACCAGTTGCTAAAATTAATCACGCACAAGGGCAAATGCTAGAATGCTTGCACGCTCTTTCCCTGCCAGAACCTTTTCCCTTCTTCTTTAATACTTTCTTAGTTCGCGACATTTCCTTTGTTAGTTTTTTTCAGTACACTTTGATCAAAGAACTGCTATTCAAACATGTCGCTTTGTTCTGGTTCTTACATGGTTTCACAGGCCACGCTAGTAGGATCAACAGGCACTTGTTATTGTTGTGTTTTATTCACCCTCGTCACTACTGTTGTATTTTAATGCAGCTGTTTCCAGCGTGAAATCTAAAAGATCTTAAAGTCAACAGCGGATGCTTCCGTTCTCGAGAATGTTTACCTTTTGTTGGATGAATGACAGACCATGCAAACATCATGGAACAGCACCATCTCTTGCGAAAATTCTTTCATTCAAATACTTTCGTGAGTCCTCTCTTCTAAAGCAAGTGAGTGAAACAAGCACACTTAGGTTTCAACTGTAAAGTGCTTCCTATCGCCGCGCCGAATCGCATAAATCCGTAAATTTCTTTGTCAAAAGATCTTGGGAAAGTGAAATTAGTTTCAGCTAGAGTAAAGTCCTCTTTTTGGTGACGCTCAGGCACGGAAAAACTCGAAGCAAACCATATCGATCGACTAAGACGAGCAATCAAAACAAAACTCTTGAGGCCTCACTAGCCTCGCTTTTGCACAACTACACCCCGGCCGGCCGAGAGGTGCGCCGTATTTGCATTCGGTGTATTAGATGTCCATTTTTTTCAATTTTTTGTTACATACCTGGTCACTTTTCTAAAGACGTATCCATAGGAATAATTATTATGCTGTTTATCCTATAGGTTACAAGGAGATGGTTTGTGCGATAGACGTAAACGGCCATGTAAGAAGGTGACTGTATTGGGATCTGGTTTTCTAAATTCCACAAACATGACCTGTCATGTCAAAGAATTTACGGTAACTCTTCTTACTTTCTTTACTTTTTTATTTCAGTGTTTTATACGTTGCTGTTGTTGTTGGTGTTTTTTTTTTTCATGGCATACATATTGACCCGGGTTCTTCACAATCTATGTATCTGCTTGTAAGGGCATAGACTTTGATTACAAACACGACATATCTTAATTTGTCGTTTATCGTTTTACGTTCTTTGTTTTGTTTAGGTCACAAACAGCTCTTGGACACCAAAACAAACAGAAATTAAAACAACTGGTGTAATGACCGACTTGGTGTTGGCAGAATGCCATTTACCCGAGTCCCCAGTGAAGCCGGGATATTACCATGAAGTCACTTCAGGAACACCTGCTGCTGGATTGGTTATATCAGTGTCTAATGACGGCGAACACAAGAGCTCTAGGAATCTCACATTCATATCATATGACTCTGCATGTATGACTTGCAATGTCACTACCGGATGTGTTTTGAAAGTAAGTGCAGTTTGGCATCAAGCGAACCAGTCGCTAGGATCTTAAAAAAAAACTGATACGAATTTTTTCCTTCTCCATTCCCTCCAGATTTCCAAGGCGACCTTCGATTGCTTTTGGGAAAGACCCGTCTTCGTTTTTAAGTGCTTGTGATCTGTATTTTCGTTACGCAAGATAATAAGTTTAAACCTTTTTTTCCTTTTTTTTGTTTGTGCATGTCCAATTAAAATAAACATCCCATTGAACGACACATGAACGAGTGGCTGTCACTCAGCAGCTTATGATGATTTTAGAACTTCTTAATATGTTTATGGATGATACGCTCCAAAGACTTCACTAAAATACTTGTTAGAGAAACTGGTCGTGTTAAACGTTCGAACTCACCTCTTTTGTTCCTCCACAATTCAGCCATTGGCTGCAAAGGAGGAAAAACTGCCATTTCGGTGTCTTTTATTCTCTAATTTCCCATTCTTTTCAACCATTACTTTGGGACTTTGATCACTGGCCGCTTTTATAGAGGGTGTACCTTTTATAGGTGACTGCTTAATGGAGATGCAATTGTATTGAGACATTATATTTCATCATATTTTACAGAAAAACTCTTGCTTTATCAATAATTACTGCTTTGCCACAAATGAAGCCAACCCCATCAACTGGTGCCAACAGTGTATTCCAAATATGAGTGAAAGAACTTGGACAAAACGACAAGGTATTTGCAGTGAAATATCAGTACATGTATCTTTCAACCTTCTATCGAGGAGAAAACCCTTTAATCAGCTGTTTAACCTTCATATGTTTCACTTTAGTTGTTTTAGAAGCGTGCGCTAAACTAATACAAAGTTCGCTAAACATACCACAATATTTGTGGAACACAGCACACTATTTTCGAAACACAACACAAAATTCTCGAAAAAAATACATATTTTATGTTGTTTTAAGACGTACTAACTCATCATTACTGACTGCTGGCACGTAGAGGGCCTTGCAAAATCATGCCTTTTTGTTTTCCTGACAATTTCTTTTCTCGCAAGGGGTCTCGTGATTACCAAAAACTGATACAATTTATAATTTATATTCATGAAGCCTAACAGAGGAGTTTACGATTATGACGAGATTACATTTAACCACCCTTGTATTAAAAAAAGTCTTTTGTCAGAGGCATTTCCTCAGCCTGACCAGAAAAAGAGGGGAAAAAAATGACGCTATGCATGTAAATGGCAACAAAACGGTAAAATGCGTAGTTTGATCACAGGAAGCCCATAGCCAGACGTATCCATACAAGATTTGAATATTCAAGCTTAGGGACCGTGCCCGCTCGACAAAATAGTACCTTCTACGGGAGAGACGGTACGTATACTTTAGCCTCCTGTTCATCACGGTAACATTTTATATCTTCTAGTGAACCTTCCACCTCAGTTTTTGTCAACCAATCAGTACTTCGCGCTGTCTCAAGAAGATCTAGAGCTGGTGATAGACGTTTCAGATCCAGAGGGCATGCCTGTCACTTTAACATTAACAGACGGAAGTCCAACAAAAGCAGTCATGCGGGACAACATTTTATTATGGAATGCGACCGATGATGCCAACAAAAGGTTCTCTCTGAAGGCTACAGATGCATGTGGAGCCGTATCCACATTAAATATAACTGTCAACTTGGTTGCGTGCCAGTGTCAAAATGGAAGTTGTGTTCCACATAGAAACAAGCCAAGAGGCTCTGGTTTCTATGAATGTAATTGTATTCCTGGTTTCACTGGTGCTAAGTGTGAAACTAATATCGATGATTGCCAGTCATATCCTTGTTTGCAAGGTAAAAAAATAGTGCAGGGATTTTCAAATTACCTGATCAGGAGGCAACGTGACCGAGTTACCAGCGCGTCGGACACACAGTCTGGCGGTCTCGCTCTGGTCACTTGCTGGAATTGTTCTCGATCGTCCCGAGTTGAAATCTTTGGCCATGCATCTTTACACAATTGAAGCCTTGAACCTTACTAGCTCTTTTTCGTATAGCCAAGTTCTCGTGTTCCAAGCACTCAGAAAGTGGGAGCGGCGTGTTTAGATAGTGCTATGGGCGCAAATATTGTGCCCATGGACTCCATCGTTGGATCAGTGCTTCGGCAAACGGACCTTTATACACGGTAGTATGAAAACTAATAGTAAGATTGGGAAGAAATCCATTCTTGTAACGGTCTTGTAAGTTAGTTAAAAGAAAAGTGCAATCGTATTTGCTGCTTTCGTTTTCTCCAGCGGAGATACCTGTTGGCAAATAAACGTAAATACAAACAGGGCACTAGAAGAAGTAGAAGAAGAAGAGAGAGAAAAAAAAAATCAAACCGCTTACTGGTTTCTCATTTCACTTTGACGATCTCTTCTACTTAATTTGTTTCTTCAGCGCCCAACTTTATGAATTCACTACTTGATACATTCTAAATCACACTATATTTTTCAGTCTATTTATTCGGCATTCACAGGGTATTGTATCGACGAGGTTAACCAATTCAAGTGTGTCTGTAATCGTGGGTATGTTGGAAAGAAGTGTGAAATAGACTATGATGACTGCGGAGTGTCTCCCTGTGCCCATGGTAGGTCATTATCACCGGACGATTGGAATAAAGTCATTAAGTGAGATTTATAACCTCTCATGTTTTTTCAATATTACAAATACACGTTTACTCTCAAAGAGTCATCGCAAAGCCAGATACATTGAATGAACTGACCTGAGTTCTGAAATAATGGCAATTACGTGTACTTCCCAGTCACTGTGGCTTCGCGCCAGGAACTTGAATCTTAACGTTAATGACTGAAAAAAAGGGACGCAAGACGTCACGGAAGAACCGGCGCGGTGGCCTAGTTGTTATGGGAGTGCAGAGCTGGACTGACATTATGGCGGAAGATTTTATACGTACTGTGAAGTCGAAATAGCCTAACTACTGACTAAAAAACATAACAACAAATAAAAGACAAAAACCTTAGAGCCAAAGTTACACGCATTGATAGGTTACTAGATTTTCTTGCCCATTTTGCTCGCTGCAAGTTCATATGTAGCTCTTAAGTCGAAATAAAACGGTCAAATTAAGTTTCGTGCATTAGCATAAGTAGTTAGGCTTTTGAATTGGGCATAAACTACGAACATATCAGAAACTATACATCAAGAACCAATTTATACGTGAATCATCTTCTGTTACTAGGCAATTGTACCGACTACCCAGGAACATACAGGTGTGCCTGTGATTCTGGCTATGGTGGACAGAATTGCTCCATTGACATAGATGAATGTCAGTCGTCACCGTGCCGGCACGGTAAGTTAAGTCTTTCAGATCAAAACAATTGTATTCAGACAAACAGGGACTATTTAACCCACGAGAAGACAATAAGTCACTTACTAGATACTAGTTAAACGAGGGAACATAGCAGTAATTATAAGAATCGAATTAAAACATTTTTATACATGTAGCTAATAAAGAAGGTTTTAAAGGTCTACGTCATGCTATATGCTATCTTTTGAAAAAACTAAAACTATTTTCCATCAATTGAATTCCATAAATAACGGTCCAGTTTTGTTTTCTGAGACTATATTTGGGCATTGAAACTGTTTCCTGTGGTCTGTTGCAACGGATTTCAAGGACGGACATGGATTGAAATTTGAAAAAATTGGGCCAACCTCGTCAAGTTTTAATGCTACGCATGCAAAATCACTAAAACAAATTGCTATGCTTATTGCTCCCTGATGGAAGTTTTTCGATATCTTCATAAGTTTACAGGAGCATTTTATCTATGGGTAAAGGCAATAAGTAATGACTTCAGAACATAACTGATCTAAAACTGCAGCAATATCTTCTTGACATAGCCCGTTTAAAACCACCATTTAAAAGGCCTTCCTATAAAATGATCATGAAATGCCTTTTTCCATATGAAAACTTTTTCATGTATGCAGTATACCTGTGTTCTTTATTTTACCCCATTTCAAATACAGGGACCTGTGTTGATCAGATAAATGGATACAAATGTCAGTGTCAACCTGGTTACACAGGAATAGACTGTGATGTAGATATTGACGAATGCCAGTCATCTCCTTGTATAAACGGTAAGGTGCAGGTGATTAGAGTAGAGAAATCAGATAAATGGATACAAATGTCAGTGTCAACCTGGTTACACAGGAATAGACTGTGATGTAGATATTGACGAATGCCAGTCATCCCCTTGTTTTAACGGTAAGGTGCAGGTGATTAGAGTAGACAATCAAATTCAAACTGACAGGGATCAATCCCTTAGAAACAGCAGAGGGTCAATGAACCAATAAAGAAAATAAATAAATACATAAGTATGTAAACGGTAAACTTGCCTCCTTTACTTTCACTTACATGTTTTTCATTCACCGGTACGTGTTATTTCCTTCAATTCTTTACAAAATGTTTAAAATCATAGATTAGGCGCTGTTGCCTGCCACACCTAATCATATAGATCTCTAATCGCTCCTTTCGTAACAACATAGGCAAACCTTCATCGCCGCTTACGCAGGCTAGCGGGGCTGGCGATCAGTGCTTTCACTCAAAAGCCAATAAACTCTAAAAAAAAGTTAGATTGTTTACTGCGTGCCATGTTTTGAGCCGATGATTGATTTTTTATCTTTTTCCGGTATGTTAGCTAGCAATTTTTGTGTTTTGTTTTTTTTTTTGTTTTTTTTAAATTTTGTTTTGTCTTTGTTCGTCACCGTCCATCACTTTTGTAAAGGTCGTTTTCACACCTAATTATCAGAGTCCATTTTATCAAGAGGGAATGTGACTTCTATTATATGATGTAATTGGATGTTCGGAGAGGGGGAAATTAATGAATGCGTACAATATAATTCCCTGTTAACTGGATTCTTTGCGTTCCACCGACCTTGGCTCGGGTCTGCGGAAGGCAAAGGCTCTTAGCCTAGGAATTCTGGATTTGTCAACTACAATTCATCGTCATTCAAATAAGAATAATGGCTTATTAACCCTTTAAGCCCTAAAAAGAGTTATCAGCATCGAATTCCTCCTTGTAATATTAATGCTTTGTAAAACAGAGTGGTCATGAGAATTACAAACATGATCGTACAAGATAAATTTGTTTGATATTTTATCAACTTCTCCCCACTTCTTCTATAGGAAATGAAAAGGGGCAACAAATGAGAATTCAAATTTGCATCTTGGGGTTTACAGGGTTAAACGGAGTGCTCTTACTTGATCTCACGAAAGCTTTAGACACGGTGGAACATGAACTCCTTCTCCAAATGTTCAAACTTTAAGGGATTGGATCCTGAAGCTTACAATGGTTTCAATCCTATTAACTAGTCGCAAACAGAGAACATAATTATGTAAATAGTGCTTTGTCTGACTACTGCTCATTATTTTTGGTTTCCCTCAAGGATCCATTCTAGGCTCGTGATCCTCTTGACTTTCAATCAAAGCTAAACAAGGCTTCGAGTTTTATACAATCTGGGCTTCAAGCAGACAAAAGTTACTCTTGATGTTAAAAAACAAAATATTCTATTATTTCTAATCAATGTAAACTGGTTCATTAAGCTCATCACCGGATATAAAAAAAAATGGACATCAAATCGACAGTGTCCAAAGTCACAGATATTTAGGAATCGAAAAAGATGACACTCTAATTTGGCACTCTCTTATTGACCATCTAGTCATAAAAGTGTCAGGTAGCCTGGTCGCTTGCGAGCTAAAGCTTTAGAACAACTGGATACCTTAATAAACATGTACGGCGCTCCTATGGTACTACATTTTGACTATTGCAGCCCTGTATGGGCATGCACAGGAAAAGCGGTTACTACATATGTATGTATAAGGTCATAAAATAAATAATCGCTTCCCACCTCGCGTACATGACTTTTTTAAAATACATCAGAAATTCGTTCCCACAATTTATAAGGAGTTCGGCTCATAATTAACCTATACCAAGGCCTCAGTCGTGCTACGCTCTGGAACAGCCTTGCCGCTCAAACAAAAAAATCTAAACAACAAAGAATGCCTTTAAAGAATCCCTGCCAGGAATTTACACATAATAAATAAACGCTCCATAACTTTTAGTATAATATTCTACTCATGGTAAGATTTAATGTATCACACGGCTCAACAAAAGAGCATATCTTATTTGTGAATATGAATTGATAGCGTGTTTAAATGAAGCTTTATGTAGGTTATAGTCAAAGCCCATACAGTTTAATGCAGGTGGTTTAAACAGAACCGAAACAGCTTTTTATAATAATTGAATGATTTCATTAGTCGTCTTGGCGGCCTGTTTGGCTTGAATGTGGATATATACGGTTCGTCATATAAATGTAACTTAACGACCATTTTTTATCGTCTCATCTAGTAATTCAGTGTATGTTCATTTATTCTCAGGGACGTGCGTTAACAAAGTCAACGGTTATAACTGTGTCTGTCAAGCTGGCTTTAACGGAACAAGATGCGAGAATAACATTAACGACTGTCTTTTAAATTCCTGTGGAAATGGTGAGATATGAGTTTTCGGACGTATGAGCAAATTAATAAAGAATTTTAGAATCGTTTACTACAAACGTTAAACGTCAATTTTTTTATACCACGTGACGGTTTATTCAGTTCGTTAATATATCTACACAAAATAAGTCTTTTTCAAGTCAGATTCATCCATAAAAATCATTATGGACGGTTTTGTATCTGCTCATTTCCTAATTTCATAAATTGTCCCCAAATGTAACTTTAAATCTCCTTATAATACTCTCACTGGTGCTTCCCAACTCAGTCTTCCTTCTTCCTTTAAGCATTTCGCAAAGAAATAGCTTCATCAAAGTTTACGAAGAGTATACTGATGTGAACTTTCTTTCAACAACTTAAATAATTTGTTCCTTATCTGTTAGATCGTCTTTAACTGCGCGATTTCTTCCTTTTTTTATCAATTAGGAAATTTGTTATTGTTGTTGTTTTTTTTTTCAGGAATTTGTGTTGATAAAGTTAACAGCTATAGCTGTATTTGCAACGCTGGATTTACAGGCCGACAGTGCAATGTTGCTATCACACACTGTAGCAGTGACTCGTGTTACCCTGGCGTACCTTGCACGGAAAAAATCAGTCATATCGTATGTGGGCCTTGTCCATCTAGTTTCACCGGTGATGGTAAAATCTGTAAAGGTAATTAATTAAAAGGGAATTAATTAACTAATATAATTAATTTTTATGCAGATCGTACAGATAACATAACATACGAATCATGTAATTCTTTCTAAAGTGCTTAAACATGGCAAAAGCCAGTTACGGATTGCCCTGAGTTTCTTTCTCAAAAGTAAGGCTTGGTGCGCGTTCATTCATCAAAAATGAGTTTCATTTGCGCGTGAAGAAAACTTTATTTTACAAGAAGGGATGAGCACAACGACTTGCTTTGAAAAATAGCCTTAGAGCAAATTGGGAAATCGCCTATTGCAGCGGCATAACAGACCTTTTCACGGTTTTTTTTTTTCAAACTTTCGACATGGACAAGTTCGGGAAAATCTGTCGACAACACTGGAAAGAACGCCTTAAGATCAGTAAAGAGAGAGATTTGTTGAAAACTAATGGAGATACAGCTCCTCAAAGTCGCGAAATTTAGCAGACGTTTTTATGGAGGGGAGGAGGGGGCAGGGGGGTGGGGGTGGCGCACACACTTGACCCCACCAACCGAACGTCTTTGAATTTCCGCAACTTCCCGGGGCTATATCTTCGCTCGCTTAAGACGTATCACTTTCAAATTTGGCAACATTACTAATTTTAAGGCTACTTCTATAAGAAGTTTTATTTACTACTTCTATAAGAAGTTTGATAATCCGCCTTAACCTTTAATTACAGATACAGTAAAACCCCGCGTATAAGAACCTGTTTTTTTTTTTTTTTTGATTTAGCCTTAACAGGTTCTTATATAAATGGTACTTAAAGCAAATTTAGACTACCAAGGTTCTCAAAATAGGTTCTTATATACATTTTCATATGAATTTCATTTAAATATATTATAAATATCATCTCATAGTACAATATAAATCATTTATACCATACAGTAATGCCTAAAGGCAGTACAGCGCAGGTATGTCCTTAACAAAACATAACAAACAAACTCATAGTCAGTTCCCTGAAATGCCATCTCAAAGTTGATACCAAGAAAATCTTGGGACAAATACAGTACATTCATAACCGGTTCCACTGATAAGAACCTGACTTAAAATTTTAGCCTTAACAGGTTCTTAAAACCCAGATTCTTATATGCGGGGTTTTACTGTATTGATGACTGTGTCAATCACAATTGTAAAAACGGTGGTTCTTGTGTGCATGGCATCAACAATTTCACATGTAACTGCCTTAAGGAGTATACTGGAAACGCTCACAGGGGATCAGCCAGAAACGTTCGATGAGAAATGTTACAATTGAATACTCTAGGACTTATACCTTTTCACTTAAGTCAGAATGGAGGGAGAACGTAGATAACTGCACAGTAAAGTCGATGATTTTCCATGAAAATGATTTTGTTTTCACACGAGATATTTGCTTCACATATTTATTAACCATTAGAAACACTATATGTATTTCGTTGTGTAATCAATAATAATGATATCATTATTGTCATCTTGTTGTGGTTAAAAACCCGACAAATACCAAAGAATTTTAACATTCAAAAAGAAATAGAGCAAAACAAAAGAGTTTCTAAATTTGATTTACTTCTTAATATTATATAATGGTCTTTTCATAGTAGCCGTTCAAACTCCTAGGACCTTTTTATCACTCTTGCTTGTTGTCAAGTTTTGAAAGAAAATAAATTAAGTCTTATTAACTTTACAGACATTAATGACTGTGTAAATCACACTTGTCAAAACGGCGGTTCTTGTGTGGATGGCATCAACAATTTCACGTGTAACTGCCTTAAGGGGTATTCTGGGAGTCAGTGCCAGACAGGTATGCCGCTTTAAAGCAAAAACTTGGTGTCTTATTGAATACAAATTCTATCATTAAAATACTTCTGTAATCAGTAATAATTATATTATTAGTATTGCCTTGTAGTGGTTTAATACCCAAAAAAGACCAAAGAATTTTCATATTCAGTAAGAAATAGAGGAAAACAAACACGAGTTCTTTATTTGATTTTGTTATTAATTTTATATGGTAACCATTCTTTTTGCATTGAAGCCGTTCAAACTGCTCCTTTTATCACTCTAGCTTGTTGTCAAGTTTTGTAAGGAAATAAATAAAGTTTTATTGAATTTACAGACATCAATGACTGCGTAAATCACACTTGTCAAAACGGTGGTTCTTGTGTGGATGGCATCAACAATTTCACGTGTAACTGCCGTAAAGGGTATACTGGGAGTCATTGCCAGACAGGTATGCCGCTTTGAAGGAAAAATTTAGATTTCTAATTGAATACCAACTTAACCATTAGAATACTTGAAACAATTTGACTCGCACTTCTAAAAGATAACTTACGTTATAAATTATACTTCTATGTTTTTGGCAGACATTAACGACTGTGTTAATCACACATGTTTGAACGGTGGGTCGTGTGTAGATGATGTAAACAATTACACGTGCAGATGCGTTCCATGATTTAAAGGAGATCGATGCGAGAAAAGTAAAATTTTATGGAATTTTATTGTCATTAAATAACTTTCATTTACTGTAAATAAGGAAAATAAGGAAAGTTACATAAGAACTCTGCACGAAACTTTCGATGAGAAATAATATAACTAAATGCTCTTGGACTTACACCTTTTGACTCCAGTCCGAGTGGAGGAAGAACTGAGATAACTGCACTGATAGAAAAAGTTGATGATTATCCTTGAAAGCGATTTTCTTTTCAAAAGAGAAATTTGCTTTATATAAGAATTAACCATCAGAGACATTATTTGCATTTCCTTCTGTAGTCAATAATGATATTGCTATTGTTGTCTTGTTGTGGGTAAATACCCCAAAAGAACAAAATATTTTCATATTCAATAAGAAACAGAGAAAAACAAGAGCTGTTCTTTACTTGATTTTCTTATTAATTTTATACGGTAACCATTCTTTTTTCATTGTAGCCGTTTAAACTGTTCCTTTTATCACTCTAGCTTGTTACAAGTTTTGTAAGGAAATAAATAAAGTTTTATTGAATTTACAGATATCAATGACTGTGTAAATCACACTTGTCAAAACGGTGGTTCTTGTGTGGATAGCATCAACAATTTCACGTGTAACTGCCTTGAAGGGTATACTGGAAGTCATTGCCAGACAGGTATGCCGCTTTAAGGGAAAAATTTGGTTTTCTCCTTGAATACTAATTTAACCATTAGAATACTTAAAATATGTTGACTTGCAATTCTAAAAGATCACTTACGTTATCAATTATACTTCTATGTTTTTGGCAGACATTAACGACTGTGTTAATCACACCTGTTTGAACGGTGGGTCGTGTGTAGATGATGTAAACAATTACACGTGCAGATGCGTTCCAGTTTTTAATGGAGATCGCTGCGAGAAAAGTCAGATTTTATGGAATTCTATTGACATGAAATAACTTTTTCATTTACTTTAAATAAGGACAATAAGGAAAGTTACATAAGGCCTCTGCAAGAAACGTTCGATGAGAAATGTTATAACTGAATATTCTTGGACTTACACCTTTTCACTCTAGTCCGAGTGGAGGGAGAACTGAGATAACTGCACTGATAGAAAAAGTTGATGATTATCCTTGAAAGTGATTTTCTTTTCAAAAGGGAAATTTGCTTCATATAAGAATTAACCATCAGAGACATTACTTGCATTTCCTTCTGTAGTCAAAAATGATATTGTTATTGTTGTCTTGTTGTGGTTAAGTACTCGGAAAAGAACAAAGAATTTTAATATTCAATAGGAAATAGAGGAAAACAACATGCGTTGTTTATATGATTTTCTTATTAATTTTATAAAGTAACCATTCTTTTTGCATTGTAGCCGTGGAAACTGCTTCTTTTATCACTGTAGCTAGTTGTCAAGTTTTGTAAGAAAATAAATAATGTTTTATTGAACTTACAGACATTAATGACTGTGTAAATCACACTTGTCAAAACGGTGGTTCTTGTGTGGATGGCATCAACAATTTCACGTGTAACTGCCTTAAAGGGTATACTGGAAGTCATTGCCAGACAGGTATGCCGCTTTGAAGGAAATATTTGGTTTTCTTATTGAATACCACTTTAACCATTAGAATACTTGAAACAATTTGACTTGCACTTCTAAAAGACCACTTACGTTAAAAATTATACTTCTATGTTTTTGGCAGACATTAACGACTGTGTTAATCACACCTGTTTGAACGGTGGGTCGTGTGTAGATGATGTAAACAATTACACGTGCAGATGCGTTCCAGGATTTAATGGAGATCGCTGCGAGAAAAGTAAAATATTATGGAATTTTATTGACATAAATAACTAGTTCATTTACTATAAATAAGAACGATAAGGAAAGTTACATAAGAACTCCGCAAGAAACGTTCGATGAGAAATGTTATATCTAAAGACTCTTGGGCTTACACCTTTTCACTCCTGCCCGAGTGGAAGGAGAACTTAGATAGCTGGACTGATAAAAGAGTTCATGATTATGCTTGAAAGAGATTTTCTTTTCGAACGAGAAATTGCTTTATATAAGAATTAATCATCAGAGACATTATTTGCATTTCCTTCTGTAGTGAATAATGTTATTCCTATTGTTGTCTTGTTGTGGTTAAATACCCGAAAAAAACAAAAAAATTTAATATTCAATAAGAAATAGAGAAATACAAAAGGTGTTCTTTACTTGATTTTCTTACTAATTTTATACAATAACCATTCTTTTTGCATTGTAGCCGTTTAAACTGTTCCTTTTGTCACTTTTGCTTGTTGTGAAGTTTTGTAAGGAAATAAATTAAGTCTTCGTGGGTTCGAATCCCATCTGGGGATCAGCTTTTTCTGTGTCCTCTTATGGTTGATTCTTTACATCTCCCTTTATTTCCTTTATTCTTATTAAATTTACAGACATCAATGACTGTGTAAATCACACTTGTCAAAACGGTGGTTCTTGTGTGGATGGCATCAACAATTTCACGTGTAACTGCCTTAAAGGGTATACTGGAAGTCATTGCCAGACAGGTATGCCGCTTTGAAGGAAAAATGTGGTTTTCTCCTGGAATACCAATTTAACCATTACAATACTTGAAAAATTTTGACTTGCAATTCTAAAAGATGAATTACGTTATAAATTATACTTCTATGTTTTTGGCAGACATTAACGACTGTGTCAATCACACCTGTTTGAACGGTGGGTCGTGTGTACATGATGTAAACAATTACACGTGCAGATGCGTTCCAGGATTTAAAGGAGATAGATGCGAGAAAAGTAAGATTTTATGGAATTCTATTCGCATTAAATAACTGTTTCATTTACGATAAATAAGGACAATAAGGAAAGTTACATAAGAACTTTGCGAGAAACTTTCGATGAGAAATGTTATAAGTAAATACTCTTGGACTTACACCTTTTCACTCCAGTGCGAGTGGAGGGAGAATGAGATAACTGCACTGATAGAAAAAGTTGATGATTATCCTTGAAAGCGATTTTCTTTTCTAAAGAGAAATTTGCTTTATATAAGAATGAACCATCAGAGACATCACTTGCATTTCTTTTTGTAGTCAATAATGATATTGTTATTGTTGTCCTTTTGTGGGTAAATACCCCAAAAGAACAAAATATTTTCATCTTCAATAAGAAACAGAGAAAAACAAAATGCGTTCTTTATATGATTTTCTTATTAATTTTATATGGTAACCATTCTTTTTGCATTGTAGCCGTGCAAACTGCTTCTTTTATCACTCTAGCTTGTTGTCAAGTTTTGTAAGGAAATGAATAAAGTTTTATTGAATTTACAGACATCAATGACTGTGTAAATCACACTTGTCAAAACGGTGGTTCTTGTGTGGATGGCATCAACAATTTCACGTGTAGCTGCCTTAAAGGGTTTACTGGGAGTCATTGCCAGACAAGTATGCCGCTTTAAAAGAAAAATTTTGTTTTCTCATTGAATACCAATTTATAACTATTATAATACTTGAATCAATTTGACTTGCACTTCTAAAAGATCACTTACCTTATAAATTATACTTCTATGTTTTTGGCAGACATTAACGACTGTGTCAATCACACCTGTTTGAACGGTGGGTCGTGTGTAGATGATGTAAGCAATTACACGTGCAGATGCGTTCAAGGATTTAAAGGAGATAGATGCGAGAAAAGTAAGATTTTATGGAATTCTATTCGCATTAAATAACTGTTTCATTTACTTTAAATAAGGACAACAAGGAAAGTTACATAAGAACTCTGCAAGAAACTTTCGATGAGAAATGTTATAAGTAAATACTCTTGGACTTACACCTTTTCACTCCAGTGCGAGTGGAGGGAGAATGAGATAACTGCACTGATAGAAAAAGTTGATGATTATCCTTGAAAGCGATTTTCTTTTCAAAAGAGAAATTTGCTTTATATAAGAATGAACCATCAGAAACATTACTTGCATTTCCTTTTCTAGGCAATAATGATATTGTCATCGTGTCTTATTGTGGTTAAATAACCGGAAAAGAACAAAGAATTTCAATATTCAATAGGAAATGAAGGAAAACAACATGCGTTCTTTATTTGAATTTCTTCTTAATTTTATAAGGTAACCATTCTTTTTACATTGTAGACGTTCAAACTGCTCCTTTTATCACTCTTGCTTGTTGTCAAGTTTTGTAAGGAAATAAATAAAGTTTTATTGAATTTATAGACATCAATGACTGTGTAAATCACACTTGTCAAAACGGTGGTTCTTGTGTGGATGGCATTAACAATTTCACGTGTAGCTGCCTTAAAGGGTTTACTGGGAGTCATTGTCAGACAGGTATGCCGCTTTAAAGGAAAAGTTTTGTTTTCTCCTTGAATACCAATTTAACCATTAGAATGCTTCAAACATTTTGACTTGCAATTCTAAAAGATGAATTACGTTAAAAATTATACTTCTATGTTTTTGGCAGACATTAACGACTGTGTCAATCACACATGTTTGAACGGTGGGTCGTGTGTAGATGGTGTAAACAATTACACGTGCAGATGTGTTCCAGGATTTAAAGGAGATCGATGCGAGAAAGGTAAGATTTTATGGACTTTTAATGACATTAAATAATTTTTTATTCATTTTCGAGAAGGACAATAAGGAAAGTTACATATAAGAACTCTGCAAGAAACGTTCGATGAGAAATGTTATAATTGAATACTCCTGGAGTTATTAATACCTTTTCACTTAAGTCAGGGTGGAGATAGAACTTGCAAAACTGCACTGATGAAAAGTTGAGATTCTCCTTAAATGTGATTTTGTTTTCAAAAATATATATTTGCTTCACACAAAGATTCACCATGACACATTATAAGGATTTCCTTCTGTAATCAATAGTGACATTGTTATTGTCGTCTTGTTGCGGTTAAATACCCGGAAAAAAAATATCCAATAAGAAATAGAGCGAAACAATTCCTCTTATTTCATTTTCTTATTAATTTACTTTGCTTTTTTATTTTAGCCGTTCGACGTTTTCTTTATATAACTCTCGATTTTTGTCAAGCTTTGTAAAAAAAAAGAATAAGTCTTATTAACTTTACAGACATTAATGACTTGTAAATCTTTCTTGTCAAAACGGTGGTTTTTGTGTGGATGGCTTCAACAGTTTCACGTGTAACTGGCTTAAAGGGTATACTAAGATTCATTGCCAGACAGGCTTGCCGCTTTGAAGGAAGAATTGGGCTTTCTAATTGAATACAAATTTAACTAGGAATTTAACTCGTGTGTAGATGATGTAAGCAATTACACGTGGAATTCTATTAACATTAAATAACTGTTTCATTTACTTTAAATAAGGACAACAACGAAAGTTACATAAGAACTCTGCAAGAAACTTTCGATAAGAAATGTTATAACTAAATACTTTTGGACTTACACCTTTTCACTCCAGTGCGAGTGGAGGGAGAATGAGATAACTGCACTGATAGAAAAAGTTGATGATTATCCTTGAAAGCGATTTTCTTTTCAAAAGAGAAATTTGCTCTATATAAGAATGAACCATCAGAGACATTACTTGCATTTCCTTTTCTAGGCAATAATGATATTGTCATTGTTGTCTTATTGGGTTAAATAACCGGAAAAGAACAAAGAATTTCAATATTCAATAGGAAATGAAGGAAAACAACATGCGTTCTTTATTTGAATTTCTTCTTAATTTTATAAGGTAACCATTCTTTTTGCATTGTAGACGTTCAAACTGCTCCTTTTATCACTCTTGCTTGTTGTCAAGTTTTGTAAGGAAATAAAATAAAGTTTTATTGAATTTACAGACATAAATGACTGTGTAAATCACACTTGTCAAAACGGTGGTTCTTGTGTGGATGGCATCAACAATTTCACGTGTAGCTGCCTTAAAGGGTTTACTGGGAGTCATTGTCAGACAGGTATGCCGCTTTAAAGGAAAAATTTTGTTTTCTCCTTGAATACCAATTTAACCATTAGAATGCTTCAAACATTTTGACTTGCAATTCTAAAAGATGAATTACGTTATAAATTATACTTCTATGTTTTTGGCAGACATTAACGACTGTGTCAATCACACATGTTTGAACGGTGGGTCATGTGTAGATGGTGTAAACAATTACACGTGCAGATGCGTTCCAGGATTTAAAGGAGATCGCTGCGAGAAAAGTAAGATTTTATGGACTTTTAATGACATTAAATAATTTTTTATTCATTTTCGAGAAGGACAATAAGGAAAGTTACATATAAGAACTCTGCAAGTAACGTTCGATGAGAAATGTTATAATTGAATACTCCTGGAGTTATTAATACCTTTTCACTTAAGTCAGGGTGGAGATAGAACTTGCAAAACTGCACTGATGAAAAGTTGAGATTCTCCTTAAATGTGATTTTGTTTTCAAAAATATATATTTGCTTCACACAAAAATTCACCATGACACATTATAAGGATTTCCTTCTGTAATCAATAGTGACATTGTTATTGTCGTCTTGTTGCGGTTAAATACCCGGAAAAAAAATATCCAATAAGAAATAGAGCAAAACAATTCCTCTTATTTCATTTTCTTATTAATTTACTTTGCTTTTTTATTTTAGCCGTTCGACGTTTTCTTTATATAACTCTTGGTTTTTGTCAAGCTTTTTAAAAAAAAAGAATAAGTCTTATTAACTTTACAGACATTAATGACTTGTAAATCTTTCTTGTCAAAACGGTGGTTTTTGTGTGGATGGCTTCAACAGTTTCACGTGTAACTGGCTTAAAGGGTATACTAAGAGTCATTGCCAGACAGGCTTGCCGCTTTGAAGGAAGAATTGGGCTTTCTAATTGAATACAAATTTAACTATTAGAATACTTGAAACAATTTGAGTTGCACTTCTAAAAGATCACTTACGTTATAAATCATGCTTCTATTTTTTTGGCAGACATTAACGACTGTCTTAATCACACATGTTTGAACGGTGGGTCGTGTGTAGATGATGTAAACAATTACACGTGCAGATGCGTTCAAGGATTTAAAGGAGATCGCTGCGAGAAAAGTAAGATTTTATGGAATTTTATTGACATTAAATACCTTTTTCATTCACTTTAAATGAGGACAATAAGAAAAGTTACATAAGAACTCTGCAAGAAACGTTCGATGAGAAATATTGTAACTAAATACTCTTGGACCTACACCTTTTCACTCCAGTTCGAGTGGAGGGAAATCTTAGATAACTGTACTGATAAAAAGTTGATGATTTCCCTTGAAAGTGATCATTTTGTTTACAAACGGGAAATTTGCTTTACATAAGAATAAACCATTAGACACATCATAAGGCTTTTCTTCCGTAATCAATAATGATATTGTTATTGTTGTCTTGTTGTAGTTAAATACCCGGAAAAGAACAACGAATTTTAATATTCAATAACAAATAGAAGAAAACAAGATGCGTTATTTATTTGATTTTGTTAGCAATTTCATGGCATTCTTTTTTCATGGTAGCCGTTCAAACTGTTTTCTTTTTTTTTTATCACTCTTGCTTGTTGTCATCTTTTGTACGGAAATAATGATAATAATAATAATAATAATAATAATAATAAACTTTATTTATGTGTCAGGATATTTAGTTTACAAGGTAATTGGGGACACATCGAAAAGAAACACAGGAATGAAATGCTCACGGTTATAAATATAGTGGCGTAAATTAGATCTATAAAATGCATTATAAGAATGTATCGACATAGATAAGAATACAAGCACTAAGAAGAAATTAAGAGTGGCATAAATAGCAATTCTGACAGTTAGAATTATCAACCAGTTCCACTATGTTTCTTTTTTTTTAATTCTAGGTCTAAACTTTGTTAAAGATGAGATATTTCTAATTTCTTTCGAGAGTTTAGACCATAGGTATGGTTTGAAATATCTGATCGAATGTTTACCATACCTAACAGTGTTGAAATTCGGGATATTATTCTCAGTTTAAATGGTACTTGAGGAACTTAGTTACAAATACGTTATTCAAATATATACGTAATAGACCCATATGATATTTGAACATAGTTATTGAAATATCCTGCAGTCTCCTATTATGAAGTGTGCTGAGATTGGATTTCTTTAACAGTTCATCATTAGTAAACAAGTTACTGTTAAACACAATACGGAGCGCTCTTTCCTGAAGCTTTTCTAATTTTCTAATAAGTTGAGTCATATTGAATTTGCAGACATTCATGACTGTGTAAATCACACTTGTCAAAACGGTGGCTCTTGCGTGGATGGCATCAACAGTTTCGCGTGTTACTGCCTTAAAGGGTATACTGGGAGTCACTGCCAGACAGGTATGCAGCTTTGAAGCAAAAATTTGGCTTTCTCGCTGAATGCAATTTCAGTTAACCATTAATACTTGAAACAGTTTGACTTGCACTTTTAAAGGATCACTTACGTTATAAATTGTACTTCTATGTGTTTGTCAGACATTGACGACTGTGTTAATCACACATGTTTGAACGGTGGGTCGTGTGTAGATGGTGTAAACAATTACACTTGCAGATGTGTTGCAGGATTTAAAGGAGATCGCTGCGAGAAAAGTAAGATGGATGGTATTTCATTGATATTAAATAAATATTTGATGTCTTTTCGTTGAGTAGATTTTAAAAAAAGCACTTAAAAACTATATAAGGAGAGTCGACAAGAAATGTTATTAGTGATGGAGGAAATTACTAATATATTCTTTACCTTTCCGATTCGCTACTGCTTTATGTAAACTAGATTTCTACAGTATCTTTAATTATTCTTTTCTCTTCAGCTTCTTGTAAATTTGCATACCGTGCCTGTGTAGTTCCGGCAATGAACAAAACATAATGCCAAAGTCAGGTTTACAATAGAGCACCACCAAAATCTCAGTTAAAAGAAGTTATGGGCTATTCTGCTTTGGCCAATAGACTAAATAACCAAGGAGTTACATCATAGACAGACACTAGAAGGCAGAACTACGACATCGGCTTTGAAGTTAATATTTTCTTCCTAATCATTTTATTTTTCTAGAATTTATTTCTTATACTTAAAAAGTATCTAAAATCTTATGCTTAAATGGTATCCAAAATTAAATTATATCCTTTATAATGTATAATTCAAACTACTTATGAAATGACCACTTGGTTGAAACCTTTCCCGACCTTTCACATTATAACATTAGAAATACTAATATTAACGAGGGGCACCTTCCAGCAAGTGCCAACGAGGCGAATTCTTTTATCTTTTGTGGAATGTGCCTTTTTAGATCTTCGCGATATTTTTTTCATAATTTTAGAGGTTTAAAATGGATTCTGCAAAAGAAAAGGATGGCACCCACGTTCAAAACAACAACTTTGGCACATTCTAGGCTTTCACTATTATTAAAACAATCACAACATGGCTTGAAGATATGTTGGTAAATATTAGGAAGTTAGCACTTATGTTTCTTGGAAAATTCCATTGTATCAAAACTAAACGTTAGAAATTTAGTTTAAATGAGGCCTTTGACTGCTAAAATTAAAAATAATAATTAAATTCCGAGCAACAGCGTCATCAGGGATAAGAAAAATATTTCGCGTGGTAATATACACCAGAAAAAATTGGTGTAAAGTAAAATGTGTGAAAAGCGCAACAATGGGGCGGAATGTATCAGAGGTATAAAAATATAAACTTGAATAAAAGACAAAGATCCAATGAGCGAGTGTCACAGGACAAAGAGTCTCTTGAAAGGCATAATGATAGTCTTCAAAACAAAAGTTCCGCGAATTCGTTGCATTCCTCACGGGAGTTTTGGGCTGTCTCAATGTAAATCGAGCAGCAAAAAAACATGCTGGTTGACAAAATCTCTCAAAAGACATAAATAAATTAAAAAAAAAAAGGTCCGCAAATACGTTGCATTCCTCACGGTAGGTGAGGACTGGCTCAATTTAAATCGACCTGGGAAGAACACGCTGGTTCTGATAAAAGTTTTGAGAATATAACCCTGTGCCTTGATCAACCACCGCTTAAAATTCAATTCACAAAGGAAAGCAGAACACTGAAAACCCTGGTTCTGAGTCGAGAAGCGAACACGCTACCTCAATGTAAATCGAGCTGCAAAAGACAAGCTGGTTCTGACAAAAATTTGAGCGTAAAACCCTAATCATTGGTCAGCTGCTGCTTTAAACGCAATTTATAAAGCAAACCAGAGCACTAATTGCCCCTTCTTTAGGTCCTCTTGAACAGACAACGAACAGCTGCACACTGAATCACCCAATTTCCGACCACGCGTTGTAAATACAAGACATCACTACCCAAATATGGGGTCTTACTTACACCCAAATATGGTCAAAAATGCAATTTTTAGAGGGTTACGCAGAATTTTAGAGTTTTGGCCTACATTTCGCGGCGTTATAATTCTGCCGCCGAGGCAACCTCGCTTCTTAGCTCGGTGGCAATAAATTATTGTTAAAAACAGCGAAACTAACAGGGAAAAAAATTATATAAACAATTTCAGCAAGCAAAATGTTCCTATAAATTGATTTTCTTCCTGTTCAAACTGCTGTTGTTACACTTACGTTTTTAGTTGTTGTTTAGTATGATATCAAAATCAGTAAAAGCACCTTTGATTTTTTTAACAGACATTAATGACTGTGTAAATCAAACTTGTCAAAACGGTGGTTCTTGCGTGGATGGCATCAACAATTTCACGTGTAACTGCCTTAAGGGGTATACTGGAAGTTACTGCCAGACAGGTATGCCGCTTTGAAACAAAAAATTGCCCTTCTCATTAAATACAAATTTAACCATTAGAATACTTGAAACAATTTGATTTGCATTTCTACAAGGTCACTACGTTATAGATTATACTTCTATGTTTTTGTCAGACATCGACAACTGTGTTAATCACAGATGTCTAAATGGTGGGTCGTGTGTAGATGGTGTAAACAATTACACGTGCAGGTGTAATGCAGGATTTAAAGGCGATCGCTGCGAGACAAGTAAGATTTATGACATTTTTACTAACATTAAATAAATGCTTTGATGCACTTTCGGTGGGAAAATACGACCAACGACGTCACACATGGTACTTCTATCATTAATACTCTAAATAATTTGACTTGCACTTTAAAAGATCACTTACGTTGTACTTTTTTGTTTTTCTCAGACAATGACGACTGCGTTAATCACGCATGTTTGAACGGAGGGAGGTGTGTAGATGGTGTAAACAATTACACGTGCAGATGTGTTGAAGGATTTACAGGAGATCGCTGCGAGACAAGTAAGATTTATGGAAATTCACTGGCATTAAATTAGGGTGCAAAGAAAGTCATTTTTACAGTTTGCATTCGGGCAAGCTGAAGCTAGCATCTACTGGCCCAAACGTCATTTCAAGTAGCCCTAAAAACGTTTTGATGAGCAGATTGATTTCACAGTTCTTCTGTAATTTGAATTCCTCAAAAAACTTCACTTGCCCGTCGCGCTAGTTAATAACAGAATTCACTAGCCCGATAGCAAAATCCACTAGCCCCGGGCTGTCGGACACTACTTTCTTTGCACGCTGTTAAATACATTCTGTAAATTTTTGATGCAGTTTTAGTGTGGACAATAAGAAAGCCCGTACACTGTGAAACTCTATAAGGAGGTTTCAAAAGAAATATTACTGGCGAAAGTAGAAAGTACCATAATATTCTTTACACTCCAGCTTGGCTACTGTTTATGTAAACCTGACGTTTGCAGTATTTTAATTATTCTTTGAATTATTCTTTGCACATACGACGTATAAGCTTCTCGTAAATTTGCATACCGTGCAAGTGTAGTTTATGCAATGAACAAGACAATGCAAAAGTCGGGCTTATATGAGGCGCCAGCCAAAAGCTAGTTTAAAGAATCATATGGTATTTTCCGCGTTGGCCAAAAGACTGAATCTCCAAGAACTTGCATCATAGACTGACATTAGGAGATAGAGGTATTAAAGTTAAATCTTTTTCTTATAAATGATTTGATTTTTCTAGGATTTTTTTCTTATGCTTAATTTTAACAAACAAATGTAACAAATATAGAGATAAATGACTAGGTCAATTACACTTTTCATAACGGTGGTTCTTGTGTGGATGGTATCAACAACTTCACGTGTAACTGCCTTATGGGGTATACTGGGAGTCACTGCCAAACAGGAATCAGGTTGCTTTGAAGCAAAATTTGACTTCACCATTAACTAGAATTTTTAACCGGAAAGAAAGAATAATCAAAAATCTACTTAAATCCCCGAGGCGAACTTGAGGAGATTATTCAACAATATTAACTGAGCCTAAGGTGAATAATTGTTAATTAAACCATGTGTATAATGTATTTAGCTATTTAACGGCAGACAACATGATACCCTTTGGAGAAAAGGCTTAACTTTAAAAAAGTGGATATTTCTAATAAAACAATGTATTTATTTAAGTGATCTCAGAAGAATCGGAAAGGAAACCATTAAACAAAAAACGATTAGTTTGACTGACGGGTTTGATTGGTTCGTGTAGCCATAAACAGTAGATGCGCAAAACTTAGATCTTTACAGTATTTTCAAACATGGGAAATCAGAGTTTCGATCTTTTTGTAAGCTGTAGCATCAGTGGTTTAAAAGAAAACGTCATAAGTTTAAATTACTATTCCTTCCGAGAAGAAACGCAGAGCTTTATTTGCTTCCGTCGGCAGTGACAAAGCAGCCTCGTTAATTTTGCTCTGTAGTGGTGAACATTGCTTCGAGCGTATAAAAAGTCAGCTACAGTAAGCTTAAATCACTTCACAATAAATCACACTGTTCAAACAACATGACGTCTTTTCTTACGTTCAGAATCATTAACACTAGGATATTCTTGTATTTTCAAAAAATTCTTTTTCTGAAACTTTGGCAAAACACCCAGTTTACAACAGCGATTTTGTTTTGCTTTATAGTCACCGCCTCGCGCGGTGAATATAAGGTCATAGTCCGAGATAGCGAACCTATCAGATTGCTTGAATAACCAAAGGCACTGAGTATGTATATACTAATACATTTAACATATGGTTATACTTATTTTTAAATTGCAAGCAATTCTCAAGGCTGATGGGAGCACTCTGATGAATCATTTTCTGATCAGAATTTTTACATTACGAATCGCTAGCACGAGGAAGGGTCCTTTCCCATTTTTTGAACATATACAGTTTGAAATGTTAACATAAACGCTGTTGACAAAATTAATATGAGCCATTTTGTCACATAGATGTAGTACATGTAGGTATGTGAAATATATCTGAAACATATATTATATAATTTTGACATATCTTTCTTTTTGTTAAACCCAATAATTGTGCAGAATCAGTAATAATCAATGCAGCATATTGCAAATAGTAGTCGGTTAGATAAAAATGCATTCAGGCAGCACAATAATATATACATGTATATAACTTAATAAAAATATTTTATTAATGCGTATAGAACTGTCTCCTAATATTTTTTATTTTAATGACTAACTTAATACATGCAGTGAAACATTTTTTTTTAAATTTAGTTTACAAAATTGACACTTAAAGGGCTAAACGCTATAAGAATTATTAAGCCACATACACTGTAAAACCATACAATTAAGAACTTCGACTAGTCGATCAATTCCTGTGTAAAAAATAAAAGCTCGCCCTGTAAATAAGATAGGATTTGTAAAGGATTTTAAGAAGTCATTCATCAAAATTGATTATTGCAATACTAAAATCATTTACTTTCCAAAATAAAGCATGCAGTAAACAAAAAAGCAAGCCGCTCTAAAGGCTCACTGAGCACATCAAGGGTCACCATCTATTAAATTTCAGGTCAACTGAAAAACAAAAGTCACGAATACATTTTAGATTAAACAAACATTTAGCAAAACTGACTCTTGATTCTATTATATCATACACATCCTTCATGTAGCCATAACAGTCTCAGGTTTTAACCACTTGAGGTATGCCTTTATATTATTTGCTAATACACTGTATCATGAAATTTTAACCATGAGTGACTCTGAGGTCATTCAATGCACTGTCAATCAAAAAAAAGTCTTTAACGTTTGATAGACATATACATGTATGATGCACAAGCTTTTTTATACATTTATACTGTATAATAAATATGTGTAGTGGCTTTATTTTTGCCTTCAGTTTATCACCAAATCTCTCACTGATAGTGATGCCTTCAGGAACTTTTATTTGTCAAAAAAGAAAAGGATTGATAGGCATTTGGAAGTGATCCAGTTAAAACAGTGCGGGGTTGATTCAGATTTCTTTCTTCCAATTAAGCAAACCTGTCATTACATGAACTCTTCAAAACAATATACTGTCAGTTATGTTATGAGGCTTTTATTCAGAGAGGAAGATATTTTTAATGTATCAAGCACAAAATGTGTACATAAACTTCTATGATACTGATTTTCTTTACATGTACTGTTATGTGTTGAGCCACTTTCCTAATCTTACCAGAAGTGACTGTGGTCAAATTATAGAGAGATTCTTTGGGGGTTGAGGATGCTGATTTGATAGATTATTTATCAGTGTCACCTTGGTTTAAGAGATAGCTGAAGAGTGCTATGCTTTGGTAAAGTGTACCAACTATTGAAATTTAAGGACTGTTGTATTCATTTTGGCATTCATCTTCCTGGATGTGATGGTTTGCTTCTTTCAATTACCAAATTCAATAAATAATTCTTTCCACAGGAGGTATTTCTCTGTGGTCTTTGTAATATTAACTCTAAAGCCTGGGAAAACTAACTATGAGAGAATGACTGGACTACTGGCAATGCCGATAAAGGACTGTTTAACTGAGATAATAGTCAGATCAAAATGCACCAATGACATTACTAGTCTTCATAGCCAATAACATCAGCTTAGCTGACAAATGACCATTAACATTGCCACTTAATTGACCAGTCAAGTCAATAACCAGAGTTTACACCATCAACTGATGGGATAAACTCATTTTGACTATGAAGATGACTACCGCACAGGTTGTCGAAATGTCAGTCACTGTCAACAACAACAGTCCTATTCAGGACTACGTTACCCCGCACAATAATACTCAACCTACTATACAATATTTAAGAAATCTGCACATCCACATATCCACTTCAATATATATTATATTATTGTCTACTTGTAGTTTTTGAAGCCATTGACGATAGAAAAGCATGTACCACTCAATTTCAGTATTAAACTGCCCACGTCCACCCTTCCCCCCCACCCACCCCGCAAACTCCTGGGCATTTGACTTTTTGAAAACTTTTGGTCAAATTTTCCAGTATATATGTTGGCAGTTGAAATGGTAAAATAACCCACCTGCTAGATCCTTTCGATTGTGATGCTGATCAGCGTTTTGACTCAAAAGTCAAATGCCCAACCGAGAGTGCCTCATTTTGGGTCAAATTCCCCAATTGTTGATTCCAGAAAGTCCACATTTAACAGGTTTTTTCAAAGGCTCTCAAATGCTCCAAGAAAGAAATGAATACTATGGGAGCAATGATCCATGAACACAGTGCACATGCTGAATGAAAGAATGATGACATTCTTTCACTTGCGATGCTGAACAGCGTTTTGACACGAAAGTCAATTGCCAGACCAAGCAGGCCAGGCAGGGTCAAATTCCCACTTTAAGGAGCAAAAATCTAGTCAAATGCCCTGGTATGCCTGGAATGGGGGTTTATGGCATATTTAAGGATTATGTATCATTCCTCGCCATTGGGCACATCTGATCTGGTCTCTAAACAATACTTCTTTCAGGTGTATTTTTTATACAGATAGCAAAAAATCAGATTTTTTTCGTAAATAATAAACTGAAAATCGACATGTTAAGCAAAAAACAACAAATTGCGTGGTTATCGATCTCATTTCACAGAATGTACATGCTTGCATGCACTAACATGCCATAAGCATAAAAAAAACGCAAAATTATTTTGAACCTTTCGCTTAACAAGAAAAAGTGTCTACTCTTCAACTCATGGCCACTTAAGAGTGAAAAACAAAAGAACTGACCTTAAACTTTCCATTTTCTTGACGTCAATGCATTGCATCCTAACCAGAAGTTGACCGTACGTAGCACTCCAACACAAGGCAAGTGATCGATCATCCTTAATCCTAATACAGGTGTACACTGCAGCTACAATAACTGTTGTGTAAACCCGTGCATTCGAAATTGAAAAACTCTATTCCCAAGAAACTCTTCCTGACACTGAAAACACATCGAAGTCCGGCTGACGATTTAAATTGAAACACCCGCTCTGTACTATGCGACCGCTCCTTGTAATTTGGAATTGAACACTTCTGCTGACCAGGTTTACGCGTGGGCACTTAAGAGGCTGTCCGCGTAAGAACCGATAAGGCAAATTTCGGTCTATCACGGATTGCCCCGATTTTCAACTGGAAGATAACTATCCTTTCCCATAAAGAAATATCACATTTATTTGGACGAATTCAATTTTTCCTTGACATTAAGACGTGATATCACAGGCAGCCCAAACTCACGTAACGAGGTGACGCGTGACCTTTCTGCTGGACTTGTCGGTGTCGCGTTACAGGTGACTGTTGAAAATAAGAGACTTTGTATGAGAAATAAAATACTGAGATCTTCGAACGCTAAGTAAGTCTTTTTAATTTATTTCATAGAAGGAAAAATTAGATTTAACGTTATTTAACGTTCGCAGATCTCAGTATTTTATTTCTCATACAAAGTCTCTTATTTTCAACGGTCGCCTGTAACGCGACACCGACGCGTCCAGCAGAAAGGTCACGCGTCACCTTTGGTAAGTAAATTACTTTACACCCTTTCCTCGTAACGTGAGTTTGTTCTGCCTGTGGTGATATAGGTAAATCTCGCCCCCTGTAACGGAATCCGGATTCCGGAATCCGTGAGAGTTTTGCTTGTGGAATCCGGAATCCGGTAAATTTTTTCTAGCGGAGTCGGGAATCCTGAACTTTGGAATCCGGAATACAGCTCAAGGAATCTGGAATCCTACTAAAGACTGGAATCCAGAATCTAAGTTCCTCCAAGTATCTGGAATCCAGAATCCAGAACTGTCTTGGATTCCCTTACATGGGGCGATCAACCTATTGGTAACCCCCTATTTCATCACTGTTTTATGAAGTATGGATATATCGGGACACTGTTAATAGAAAGAGTTTGATAACAATCTTCCTCTTCTCATCAGTGTATACAAAGTGGCTGTATTCGTCGACGGCTTCTGGCCCAACACAAAGTAACATTTTAACCTTCAGTTTGTCCCCCTTATCATCTTTACGTTTTGCAACAAGGTAGATCTCAAATTGCATGGGCAATTTCCGCCAGTTCTCAGCAGCATTAGCTTCAAGTATCGAGGGATCGGGCATCCTTAAAACTTGCTAGGTCGTTATGAACACTAAAAAATGGGACACAACAAGAAAAATGAAATGTTTGTCCCTGCAACCCACAGGTTCAAATGTTACAACTGTAAAGTATCATCGTACATACAGTTTTGTAGGTCACCGCTGAAGCTTTGATCCGGTAGCAAAAGCTAGCATTTCCCTTAAAGGCTAGCATTACCATATACGTAATCTCCTTTGATGGTCGTACCAACGGACTAGAAAAAAAAGTCAATTTTTTATCGCTCGTCCGCAAGCTGGATTTGTTTCTCTGTCGCCTTTATTTTAAATCTTGAATTTTAAATTTTAGTGGTCGTGCTGGAAAATAGCCACGAGACTGCCTAATGCCAGTTGGGGTTTTTAATCCTGTTAGGCTATATTCGCATTGGTAGGTTTTCGATCAGCCTGTAAGCTGGGTAGGGGAGCTGGGCAGGAACTTCCATTACAAACAAAGCAAGCAAGGCATATGTTGACGTGGTCGGTGAGTCTGGAAGGCGAATCGCACCCTACACACTAACAGTAACATTAAGCGCAATAAGTTACCAAAAGAAATGAAGTGTCATGTCGCTGTCGCCGTCGTCGGTTTGTATTTAGTGCCTAATTTGGGGTCTTGCGTACCACGCGCTGAACGCAGAGGACTCCCCCGTCCAGGGTAGGTGTGGTGATCGGTTTTCCCAGTGTATAGGCGAGGGGAATTTTTGGTTGTTGCTCGCCAAATCGTAAGTTTACTGCACTAGCTCACTGGTCCCTCTTTTTTTTTTCTTCACAGAATTAATCACTGCTGAAACTTCAACTGCAGAGAGTACCACACCGCCGTCGACGCGGGAGGAAAATGTACCTTCACAAACTACAACAAAAGAAGTCTCCTTTGAGCACAAGACAGGTTATTGCATTGATAATAATAACAATAATGATAATAAATTATTATTATAATCATCATAATTATTAATAAATGTTATCAGTAGTCTCATACGAAATGGCTCTGCACCTGATAATACATGTACACGACTGCGAGTTTTTTGAACGGCTTCAAAATATCTGATATAGATCAACTCATTCCTGCGCTAATATTAAATTTGAGGTTATGTACGTTTGTGTAAGAAGCTGGACGTTAGCCGTTTCTTTATCAGATATAAAGACAATCATTAAACATTATTTTCTTTTTTTTTTTTCGTGAACTATTAATGAGTTTTGAATTTAATTTAAAAACGTACTTTAGGTATGGTTGATTAAATAATGAGGCTTATAATAGTACTGTTACTTGTAACATCTAAGTTATGGCCCAAAATTATTATTTGATAACAAGTTTCTGATTAAGTAAAGCAAAAATGTAATAATTACCGCAGACATTTCACATTATTTATAGCATCATGAGGGGGTATCAATCCAGACACCCCACCCCAACTCGAGGGGGAGCGAGTTTTCCCGCCCGTACAAAATAACTGAATCCAGGGCGTCTTTATCAAAAACCGGTAATTGTAGACTCTTATTCGTATACGTTGTGGGTAAATTAATAATCAGATTTTGGTAGAGGAAAATAACCAAGGATAAAATTTCTCCACGACATCTAAAAATGGCTTTTATCTCCTAAAACTTTGTAGACGGTTTTTATTTTTTATTGTTGTTTTTGTTTTTAATAGAGTTAACATGTGAAATTCGTATCAACGAAGAGTGGGACGATCGATTGAAGGATGAAACCAGCGAAAGATTTAAGAGACTTTCAGCATTACTTACGGAAGAGGTCTGTTTCAATTATATACAGCTGTAGAACTAACTGTCAAAAGCTGTCACAACTATGACGTGCGTGTGTGCGTGTGTGCGAGTGTGCGTGCGCATTGTTATGAATTCCTCAAGACGTCATTGAAAAAGATCGATTGGTGATCTGGCTTTTTTCACTGCCACATGTCAGTGGGAACGTCCTGTAACAGGCTATTGTTTTAGTTAAACTATCTTCTGGAGTGGAAGCAACCTTTAATTACACCTATTTTTTTTCCTTTGCAGATTCTAAAGGTATATTCTGGGAACTCTGAACTAATAGAGGTTGAAATAGTTTCATTGAGGTAAGGCTTTTTATTGAAAATAATAATAATAATAATAATAATAATAATAATAATGATGATGATAGTAGTAATTATAATAATAATAATAATACACCTTTCAACGCTGAGACCTTTTCTATCAACATGAAATGTTACATAGAAGCGTTTTTTTCCTAATTAAAACCATACATAGCGACCATAATGCTCGGAATCGAAATCATCAGTATTTTGAAAACAACTTTTCGAAGAACGTAAGAATTACAGCCACCGTTGCCACAATGATTCATTCATATGGTTGAGATAGACCAACAATTATGACAGCTACTTCCCGCATATAACTAACTACGATTATAAAACGTTTTTCATTTTCCAAAACGATCACATTCAATAATAAAAAGAAGAAGAAGAACAGGAAGAAGTATAGTGCAATAATAAGTATACAACCCAGCCTGAAATCTTGATGGATGTCTTTTGCAGGCCTGGTAGTATTATAGCAGATTTCCGGCTGAAATTTAACACAAGTGTTAGTGCCGATGAAGCTTTGGCTCCCTTAAAGAAAGAAGCGGCCAAAGGGAAGCTTGGGATATTAGAGGTGGAACCAAATTCTCTGAAGCTAAGAAACACTGAAAAAGGTTAGGTTTTAGTACCCCTTGAGTCCTATGTATTGAACAAACAAACAAACAAACTCCTCCGTAGAGAACTTTATTGATCTTGCATGGCTTACATGTCAACCGTACCGATGCTCTATGGGCAATAAAACATGTCAAACTACGTTGCCAAGGATTTTTGTCATGACTCGACGCCAGGCCAAACGAACCCCCTTCCATGAAAGCCATATAAAATTTAAGAAAAGGTGACATTATTTGTCGATAGTAACACTTAATTGGAACTTTTGTGAAAATTCCCAAGTGATATGTTGCGATGCAAAGCGAGAATTTTTTTTTCTTGCTCCACATATTTTTTACACATCAGATATTGCAGAAAAGGTTTTCTATTTTATTTAGCTTGCTAGAGTTTCAGAAGTTAAAGAATATCATTTTAATTTATAGATCTCTAAACTAGAAGCATAATAACGTTTCTTTTGGGATGTTTGTTACTCCAACGGTTAAAGACAATTTAATCCTCTTAAAAAATCCTAGAAGTTAATGAATGCTGAATATAGTCAAGTACGGTGTCCTTGGAGAGGAACTGGAATGTCTCTATTACTGTAAATGCCGAGAATGGGCGAATTAATCGTGACGTCATTGTTCACATTTTTGCTCATTAGTATACGAGTTGACTCATAGAAAATGTAGCCGCGTACATACCAATTAGGTTCAAAAATACACCTTATTCATGATGCCAGCCTTCTTTGCACACGCTTAAGGACTGATGGGATAAAAGCGATGTCATGTGATTGCTCAGGAGGCAAACAAGTGATACAAGAAATGGCGGTCGAGTTTGTTTATTCTTGACAACAGAAAATGAACAACTTTTTATATTAAAGACGATAATGACAACTTCTGGGTGGAAGTCATCATCGTCACTTTGATGCAGTGACGACCGTAAATGTCCTCACAGCAAGCAATAATAACGTTAACTTTGTCGAAACTCAAACCGTACATTTTGCATGACTATTAAATCGTCGTTCCGTTTTGAGAGAATAAACAAAGTCTACAGCGATTTCTCGCATTGGCAAATTTAATCTTTTGTTGGCCCCTGAAATACCATAGTTGAAGCAGCAGTTGAAGTGAGATCAGTTAGGAATACCGCGTGCGTCGAGAACAGTGGCGTCGGGGAAAATATCCTAGAGCACAATCTTCTCTCAGCAAAAAAGTGTGGTAAAGCACCTCAGTCTGTTTGAAAATCCCTGATTTCCAACAAGTATTTAAGTAATGATCCGGGTAAGGTGGATAGCAATTTCTTTTGTTATGCGGCAACGGTGCTTTCCCCGCATAGGAATGTTCTCATTTTTACACAGAGAATGCATGAACCTACATGAAGGCCGTCTACGCTATAAAATGCATTTACACTCCACTTTAAAAGGGTGCTTTTTTGTGTTAAAAGATTTTGACCAATCACAAGAGTTGAAAACAATAGCCAAGAAAAGTTTACAATTTTACATGTTCCCCACATAGGATTTCTTTGTTATTCAAACTGAGACCAGATTTTGTTATATGGAAGATGGTTGGAAAGTAAGGATGAATATATGTACCGCTTTATGAAGTTTTGTTAACTTTTGCTGTTTAAGCCAATCAGAAGTAAGAACAGACAATAGAAAAGTTAGCACCTTTTTGCATTCCAACATATTTGTTGCCGTTGTTGCTATCGTTCTTATCTGGACCGTTTCTTAATTCAAGCTTGTTGCTTAGGAACAGTCAAACAGCTCACATCATTGTTGTCCTTATTATTATAATGATATAGACAGATATCACCTACAGCAAGGAGCCCAAAAAGTGTGCAGATTTAATCCAATCAGAAGCCAGCTGGAAACTGTCCTCGACTTCTGATTAGTTAATGTGTACATGAAAGAATGTGAATTAATTAAAGGAGGCCGGTCACACTTTTGGGCTCCTTGCTGTAATATTATAATTAAAATAATTATTATCTTTTAAGAAAAAGAACACAAACAGCGGTGATTAACATATTTAACTTACTAATTTTTATAAACTTGTATGCTACTCAACATACATTTCCAAAAGTACCGTTTCAGTTTTGAAAACTATACTTGTATAATAGTGAAAATTAAAGAATGGGAGCGAGATTAAGCAGAGATTAAAAAGAACCAACTAATTAATAAAGCATCAGCTTCTCGCTACTGACGTTTACATTGAAAGCTGGCTTCAATTCCTGTTAATGCCTGTTACTTTGATTTTACAGTGATAATCAGTTTCTCCCGAAGCTGAGATATCAAAATGATCCCACTTTATGCTGTGTCTGGTGGTTTTGACATGGTCAGCAATAGAGCTCTAAAGAAAAAAACAAAAAGGGATTTGTCAGGATATTCTGAAAGAACAACACCCAACGTTTAGATCCAAGTCAATTTACAAGGATTTGTATGGAGTCATAGGAGTATAACTGGGCTAATATCTCAGACACAATTTGCCCCGAAATGCTAAGTTTTGGCCAGTAGACGTCATGGGCGTTGTTCTTTCAGAACATCTTGACAAATCCCATAATTTCACAAATTCAATTTTTATGAAGTCGTCACTTTAGAACTCTATGGCTGATGTGCGGTCCCAGTCCCTTTCACTATTCTGTAAGTAATAATTTTTTAATTCCTTTAACAGAAGAAAAACAAAAGGAAAAGGAGTCATCCAGTGAGACCAAACTGCCATTAATTATTGGTGTTTCTTGCGGTGTGTTTGTGGTCATCGCAGTTTTCACAATATGTCTTGTTTACGTGTTCAAATGGAAGAGAGCCACCCAACTTGGCAGCAACAACGGTGTTTGGAGTGACATGCCTGCCGATGAGTGCAACTCAAGACGTGAGAAATACGAACTGGAAGTCAAGTATTCGAAGGACAAAGAACTAATCTGGGTGGAAGAGAAAGGCATTTGTAACGAAGGGATGGATTAAACAAGCCGTTGATGGCTGAACTAAAGACTGACTTGACGATACATATACTAAACTGAATACGTGCTAAGGAAGCTTGCATTATTGTTTTGTAGCATATAAAAGCTGGGTGCTCGCTGATCTTGACTATTATCATATTACTAACTATAATGTTTTCTTCATAAGTTTAAAATAATAAGTTGAGAAACTCTCGTAAGTAATACAATTGACATAGTGAGAATCCCACTTAATAGTAGATTCCTCAAACACGCCACTTTATGTACTTTTCCTTTGAAAAAAAAATAATAGAACAAAATTAAAAACCAACAAGTGTTTTATATATCTGTTCAATAATTTTAAATGTTTCGGTAAACCTTATAATGGTAAGGCTACTGACACCCAGAGCAGTTATACGGGGAGGCTCAATGCTGACATACTACCCTTAGCATTTCCCCCTCCCCCTTTCCTTTATGAGAGGGAGCCTTTTTGAACACCTTACATTGAAAAATGGTATCCCCTATACATACCTAGTTAAGAACACTGCATCTTTTTATATACAACCTTGGAATGTAGTTGGTGAAGGATATAGCCTACGTAGAAGGCGCTTGGAAGTAATGGGCGCAAGAAAAAACGGGCGCGCGAGAAGGAGACACGCGTGACTCCCTCGCGCGCGCCCGTTCTCTCTTGCGCCCACTTCTTCCAAGCGCCTGTTACCCAGGCTATTAAGGATATAGACCTTGTTAATGACAGATTTCCGTACCCTTTCCCTTTCATATAATTTAAATTGTAAAATTGTAAAATTCCCCCTCTTTTCTATGACGGTATCCTGTTTATTAAATAGTTACCCATTCCGGGTGGAGCCTCTTCGTAATTTAAAGCGTACCCCCTCTGCCCCTTTGTGATACTTAGTAGTCAGCAGTCAAGATATCGAAAGCGATAATTATAACCTATTTCCGAATTACCTTTTGCTTCGCTTTCAAAGTGCATTCTGCAAGGATTATGTACTGGAAGATTGGGCCCCGTTCAATACATCCATAACCTGATTCTAATCATTTTTCACAGTTCTTGGTTTGTTTGCGATCACATATAAGGAATGCCTGGCAATGTGACCTGTCATGCATGGCTCGCACTGAACCCCCGAATAGTAGGCTTTCTGTGACACAAAAATGTTCGAATTTAGAAAATATCTTTTTGAGCGACTCTCTCCGGGGTTTTAAAGGACTTTTTTACGTGGGGGGATTAAACCTTCTTCTAAGAAATCGTAGCACTTCGGATGTAGTATCCCTTTCCTGTGCGCGAGTCCTTTCACATCGACTTATGACATAATATATAGATTTAGCCAAAGCTAAAAGGGAAGCTCTCGATAATATTTATAGTTTATTCAACAAATTATAAAACCGTATAATGCTAAGCGGCGAAGGCAACGCCGGAGAACCGTGAAAAAAAAGCAACTTTGCATGTGCAGCACACTTTTTTTGTACTAACATTTCTTTGCGGTTGTTTTTGACAACTACAAGGTGAAACTTCCAGAAACGCCCTACAATGTAGTTACATGTTTTATGGAGGAAATGTCGTACGTGTTCTCGTTCACTTTTTTCAATGCCGCTCATTTTCACCTTGCATTGGTGGCTGCTAGCATTTCTCGTTTCCTCACCGCCGTTACAAAAGTTTCATGTTGTTCTTCCAACAACCCTAGCTCTAGACCTCTGTCGCTATTTTTCTCGTTGAGCTTCGCTGGCCTGCCGCCTACATTCACTTTTCCCCTGTCTTTCTCTTGCTCTACATTCCAAATTTCTGGACATGACAATTAATCTAAGCTTAATACTTTACACTTGCCGTTTCGTCTTTATTTACTCTTTAGTTGTCTCTGCATTACAAGACGCGGGTGGCTATGCGATTTCCCGCCAAAATAACCTGGAGTTGCATTTGGGTTGTCATACCTGTTGATGGAGTTATTTTACATTGGTATGCCTGTGGTGCGGAGGGATGGGCGCTCGGTCGGTGTACGGTCACGTGATTACCAAAATAATTTTCTCGGATGGGTAGATTTACCTAGCTATGGTGCTGCGCTCGCGCGCGCGTGGAGCTCCGCTATAAAACCCCCCAGCAGTGGACTAATCCTATCTTATCGTAATCTCAGGAAGTATTGACACCTTGGTTCCAGCTCGTTTTGCTCAGGTACGTTCGGTGATTTTATGGCTTCCATTTTCTAACTAAATTTTGAATAAAATATAAATATTATAATTAGATAATTAAACCAAGGAGGTAAAAACAAATTTATAGACCTGAACTTTAATTTTAGACAGGGTAGGCTGGGTGGGAGGCTGCAAAACCTCTCGAGTTGTTTTTATTGTTACAAAAGTTAATTAGACTGCTTGCAGTCCGCCTTTTCTCTTAAAAGTTCTCATCTCAGCGAGTGCGATTGCAAACCACGACGTTACGTTGCAACAAGGGATTGGGACGAGACGATATATTTTCTTCTCGGGCTTGCGCCCTCGTTTATCGAGGCTCGAGTGCGCTTGGGTTTCGCGTGCAGTAAGATTGAAAGAAAAATAGGAAACTGCTCGCAGTCTAAAGATCGTATTCTGTTACACATGTAAGATAGATAAACAATCATTTTCACCCACGTGGTCAGCAGCTAAGCACAATTCATGGAACAAAGAAAGTTTCTGCATGAGGAAAGTGTTTAGTTGGATTCCGGATTCTCTGTCACTGGAACTTGGATTCCAGATCCCGATCACTGGTGGGATTCCGGATTCCTTGAACTGTAATCCGGATTCCAAAGCCCAGGATCGAGATTCAAAGCAAAAATATTCCGGAATCCCTAACATGGGGCGAAATCTCCTCTGAATTTTTTTTTTTGGTACACCAACATGGCCAACGTAACGAGAGGATTATTAATCGGCTTCTTTCCACCTTTCATTGTTTTGTACAACAATATAGCCTCCATTTTAATTTTTTGTATCATAATATGGCCACCGTTTTCTTTTCCTCTTTTCAGTAGGGAACTTAAGATGGAGACGTTTTCGGGGCGACGGCGACCGGACTGGCAGAGAAAGCCTGGAACTAAGGCAGCCGTCGCTTCCCGTCAAAAATAGAACATTAAGATCGCAGTGAACTCAGAAGGACGGCGCCTTTAATTAGAAGAATACCGAAGAGGAAAATATGGCTTCACATAAAGAATTAAGAGAATAAATATTTGCTATGCAGACAACATGTATCGGATGAAGAGTTTCTCGTTTTGTGGGAAAATTATGAGTCCAAAAATCCCGATTTTCCTCGGGACAGTTACGATCCGTTCACGCTAAAAAACATGCCGGATGTAGCTGAGTTCAAGGCAGAATTTCGTGTTGAAAAAAAATGATCTCCACAGGCTTGCCGAAGCCTTGCAAATTACAAGAACATTAAAATACTACCAAGGAACCGTATTCTTAGTTTGGTATTGAAATAATTCCCGGGAAATACTTGCATGCAACAACAACAACAACAACGGCAACAACTTTATTTCAGTATTCCCACACCGAGTTAGTACATGGTATTACCTACTATTCTACATAATTTTCAATGCGTTTCATTTATACGATATTCTAACGAAAAGAGCGAACTAAAAACACACAATTGAAATATCGGAGTTCATATTTTTTGTCTGGATACTTTTATTTGGCTCGTAGGAAAATTTTGTCCATGTCAAGCTCACTTACGGTTGGCTGTTTGCCAAGTTGGATCTTGACCCTGTGACATGAAAACATAGAAACATTCAAAGATGTAAGTTTAGATAACAGAGCTAGGAAATCGAGCTTCAAATGTGCCTCAAAGAAAACAAGGACAATTTAAGAACGATAATCTGCAAAATGTTGGTTGCTAAACGCAACAAACCTGATTGAAATGAAAGTTAAATACTCACGTTTTCGCCACAACGCCAAACAGACCAGTTTCACGTCGCCGACGGGACTACGACGGCAAGGTGGTGAGCACGAGCATGCGCAATATCCAACAAATGATGATGTCACGTCCGGTTGAAGTTGCCGTCGCCCCGAAAACGTCTCTATCTTAAGTTCCCTACTAACAATATAACGGGGGTGACGTCATGTGATTTCAATGTTAGGTTTGTGCATTTCTGCATTCTTCTGGCTTTTTGAAGCCTTGTATGACCTGTCATGCACGTTATGCTAAATTCAGTTGAGCCCTTTTCTGATATGACGTAACACGCGTCACTTCCACGCCATTCCGGTAAATTGATCGGATAATAGGCTTTCATTAACACGAAAATTTAAAGAATTCTTAAAACTAATTTTGCGTGACACTCTGTCCGGGTTTTTAAAGGACTTTTTCTGCTAAGAAATTGCAGTAGTATCGTTTCCTGCGAGTCCTGTCCCATCCGCTTACGATATCAAAAAATACTGCGGGGGACTAATTTTATCTTACCGCAATCTCAGGAAGTGCTGACCTTGTTGTATCACTTCGTTCTGAGCTCGTTTTCTTGGTAGTCAGCTCCGAAAAAAAGGATTACTAGAATCCGAAAGATTTCCTTAATTTTAAGCAGGGTCAGTGATGATTCCAAGAACACCGACTAAGGCTTTAATTCTTCTCTTATTAACTTTAAATTTTATAACTGAGAGCCAGTCTTGGAGGCGGCGTAGATGTTCGTCAGTGAACTGTCGGGTCAGCTCTTGGTCGACTTGGTCGCAGTGCAGCGCTTTGCAGTGTGGAACCCTTGGTAACCAACAAAGGACAAGGCGTGTGATTACCAATCCAAGCTGCGGTGGGGCCAGCTGTCCCTCCAAAATGGTAGACAAAAGAATATGTTACGGAAATACGCCAATTAACTGCCAGGTCAGTTCTTGGTCTTCTTGGTCAGTATGCAGCACAGTGCAGTGCGGGAAATCAGGCTTTGAACAGCGATCGCGATACATAATAAGGCATTCTAATTGTGGAGGAACAGCTTGCTCCTCCGCGTTGCAAGAAACTAGGATCTGTTATGGAACTAAAGCGTCTGCTTGTGTCTATTCCACATGGTCGACATGGAGCTCGTGTCCATCATTCCGGTGTGGAGATACTCAAACTAGCAGTAGACAGATTCATGAAAGAGAGCAATGTGGGGGAACACCATGTAATATCACGGCCTTAAGGAAAACGCGAGCTTGTAAACAAACATTTTGCGTCAACCAGGGAAAGTTATCAGACGGGAAATGTTACTGCAAGTCGGGTTTTCATGGTAGCTGCTGTCAGTATAGTAGTAAGTATACTTGCATAATTTATCCTATTTTAAAAGGCATTTTCAGTTTTCGAATTTCTTCGGTGAGGTGCGTTATAATCCGAAACACTCCGGTACTCACTTTTAAAATCGAATGGCTGTTTTGAAGCATTTAGCATCTCGAATATCTTGGATCTTCAAAGCAATTAGTAGTTTTAGTTCTGCATCATTCAAAGGCAACACTAAAATATATAGTACTATAGAAAACTTCGAAATGACGTGATCTCTTTTCTTTAATCCACGGCGGATCTGGGAGGGAAAAATAAAGACAAGACAAAGCAAGTTCAATCTTATCATTTTTCTAACATGAAGTGATTCTATTGTGGGGTATATTACGATTGCAGGATCAGTAAACAATTCAGGCCCCGTTGTTGAATAAAATACCATGACCAAATTAGGGATAAAAAGCCATCTAGTTCCCCCAGCCCCTCGTGGTCTAATCCCACCCATCCATTGGGATAACGTAAAAGCGCCATTCGAATTACCTTACATTAATCACTTTAATCCTAACTCTTTGCGAGTACAAATATACGAAAACTTTGACCGACAGCCGTATAGTAAGTTGACAGGAATATTATTTTAAGGATGTGTAAAATGCCTGCTTTGTAAAACCGCACTTTACCAATGTTTTTTTTGTTTTTAAATTAACATTTAACTCATTGCCATTCCTCCGACCTTTGTGTTTCCATATACATTACTTGGTGGCTTCTAAGTTCTGTCAAAGTCGTTGGGTTTCTTTATCGTGTCTTTTTTCTTTAAATTTTTTTTGTTTAAATGGATAAAAAAGGAATTCAATTCTCGTTCTTGAATGGCCTTGCTGTACCTGACCTTTCCTTTCTTCACTGATTTATTTTCATTTCATTATCAAGGTTCATAAAAAGGGGAAATCAAAATAAAAAGAGAAAACAATAATTAACCAATTTGCTCATACCGCGCTAGCACGCTAGTTGATGATAGCACACTCATCTCAGCAGTCAATTTAAATTTAATCTTATGAAGACTATGTACCACTTGAACTACACACTGTATATGACACAAAGTTTGAGTTGCGTATATATAGCATTCCCAGACACGTACTGATTTTTAACCTGTTTTATTATAGAACTGCGGGTTGGAGACATTTAGTTTCCCGCATCAGGTCACCACGAAAAACGGAAAATATTTTTGATCCAGAAAAATCCCAAACCCTGTCAACCCTAGTTTGCTGACCCGGCGCGGAGTTGGGAGGGAGTAAAAAAGTTTTGAAATGTCAAAGACCGTCGCAACCTATCCTTTGCCGTGTGTTTTTTTTTAATCTTTCGGGAAAAAATTGAACAGAAAATAACCGGCTTGGTAATAATTCAGTTTCGTTCATGCTTTCTGAGAATAAAATAGATTTGAGTACGCTATGTACATTACATAGAATGTATGAGTTGTGACTTTCTTTTCAAGTTATTACCACCATCTAATCAGTAATCGGCTCAACTAGCTCAATGTATGTTAAGCTAGTGATAAATCTCAGAATGGCTCGTTACCGTGACGTGACTAATATCACGGAAAGATACATGTCCATGCACATCGATGTCCGACTGGGAGGTTTTGTTTGTACCCCACATTGAAGTCACGTTTTACGAACGTATGATGGACGTAACAATTGCTGCTGATTGGCAGCAAACAATGCCAAACGGTCAGTGTGGTCTGAAAAGCACAAATTTGCGCTTTACAATAGTATCATTGACCTCTAGCTAAATAGCTAAAGAATTTCGATGTAACCGCTCTCAGGTCCGTTGTCTCGAAAGCCGCTCAATCATGTAAATTAGCTCTGACACAGATACCAGACAGTAGAATCTTGACCTTTCCGGGATGTCTTTCATGTTCGGCAATTGGCTAGTTTTTTATAATTGCAAGGACAAATTACCATTTTTTTCTGAATTTACACCTTACGTTCTTTTTTCTCTTTATTTGAACTGTTTTAGTTTTGATTAATGCTTTCATTTAAGCCCAATGTAACTGATAACGGCAGCAAAGAACAAATTTCCTCTAGCGTCAATCCGGCGGTGTCAATCAATAAATTATGCTTTGACAGTGTCAAGTAACAATGCATTTTACACAATCCGTTTACATCTATTCTAAAAAGATGACTATCTATTTCGCTCTTCTCGATCTCCGAGGTGCAATTCTCTTTCTGGCTCTCGTACGTATCTCATCTGGTCAAACCATCCCGCCATGCAACAACAATGACTGCTGTCAAAAGGCAAAACATCAAGAACTTGACAATTCTCGTCGCAGTACGCAGAGCCACTTCAAGCTTGGCCAAGTTCCGCTGTGCGACAAAGACCTGAAAGCAGGATGGTACCGATTTATCAGCTTTGTCGGTGGCGAAATGCCTACCACAAAAGTCGACGAAAATCGTTGTGGAACCCTGCATCCAATTTGGTTACGAACCCGGACTGGCACACATCCCCGTCCCTCTAACACGGCTGCTCCGGTGACAGTTACGGCATGCGTCAACATTAATGAAAGAAATGGTGGTTGCTTCAGTTCGTTCAACGTAGGCGTCAAATTTTGCCCAGGCAACTATTTCGTCTACTATCTTGCACCGATGCCTTCATGTAGCATTGCTTATTGCGCTGGTAAGATTTCCTTAAAAGCAGTAAACAAGTCAACAATGTTTGAGGGCGAAACGTCCACAGTAAATTCACGGTAAATTACTCGCCTGTAACGGTTACAGTTTGGACTGTGGACAATTTTTTTTTCCTCTATTTTCCCGTAAGATCGTCGAGATCGAGAGCTTTTCGTTACGGGCTGCCATCTTGCACGAGTATCAAAACTGCTTAAGGGGCGGGGGCGGTTTGGGAGGAAGCGAGAAAAATTGAGAGACTGTAATAACATCACTGCAGCTCTCGTTCAGGCGGCGTGACAGGAATTTCATGCCTTTTACCATTCATTGATTAAGAAACTCCGCCGGTGATGAGAAACATGCCAGACACATTTAGCATCGACTACGCATGTTTACAAATATCTCCTTTCGAAACAGTGATTTTACAATGTTTCTGGGCCATTCCTCAAAATAAAATCGGCAAACATGCACAAGAAAACATTTTCCTAATCAAAGTACTAAAAATCCTTCGTGTTTGCGCCAGATGTGCCTTATGGTATGAAAGCGTACGTTTCATGGAAACGTCGACTTGTCAACGACTTGTCAATGTCAGCAACATAAACTAAACCCGTTGCCAACATCTATTGTCTAATGACCAATCAAACGCCTGCGTTGCTGGTACAACGCGCTCCGTGAACGTGACCTGAAGTGATGTTATTACAGTCCCTCTATTTTTCTCGCCCCCCCCCCCCTCCCCCCCCGCCAGCTATAATCCCCGACGCCCGCCCCCGCGGTACATTTAAAAATCAAGATAGCCGTGACGGAAAGACGCGGTATATCTAAACGATCTCACGAAAAAATAGGGGACTGTGAACAGTCTACTTCTATCGCTGATCCTTACCTGGATCAAGGGCGATGTTCCAGGCAGAAGCCGCGATTACGCTGTTGATCGGGATATGGTCCATATGTTGGAGTAGGCCCTGCCCGGAGTTGTTCTCAGATAAGCTAATTAAGAGATGATTTTACAGTGTGCCCGGAGTGTGACTTCGTGTGATTTTGCAAACGTTCCTCAGGTCAACCCTTAACATAATTAATAGTTGGGTTGATAATTACTAACTATTTGGTGTCCTTTCCTACTTCATGATCATGTAAAGTCGGTTTAATATCCGGAGGAGGGGGGGAGGGGGGGGGGGGTAATACTTATATTTTTCCTTTGATGAAAGGCGGTACAGTAGTAAAAAATTCGGCTTTTGCCGAGCGGAATGATACAATAGACCGCCAAGGTTTGTTCGACAGAGTCTGATTTCAAATGTTTTTTAAATAGAACGAGTTGAAGTATTGACTCAATGAAAAGCAAAATTGCAATTAGCATGATAGCTTGGACGTCTCGAGGCTTAAGTGTTTATCATTTCGCAACATCATTAACATATGGATGGCTTGCTATACTCCACTCGGATATCGTTTAAAGGGGGGTTTTTCACCGTCCAGGAATTTTTTTTCTTGTACAGCCCAATTCTTGGACACAGTGTACGGATTCATTTTGCGGTCTATCACAAGATGGGTATGGAAATTTCTAGAGTTTAACCCAAATGCATATAACAGATACAGATTCAAAAATTCCAAAAAAAGTCGAAGCTATGCATGCAGATTTCCATGTAACGCTGGCATTCGTTCTACCAATTTTAAAGATTTTCATTACTGCAAGTCGTCTATGAACAACTATATTGACCGCTTTGCAGTTAGGAAGGGGTGGAAAAACGAAGAAACAAACTCAACTCAGTCTCGCGTCACGCGCTCTCAGTTTCTCGTGCCCCAGAGTCGGAGGTGCTTGTACACAGCTGTAGAACTGCTTGCAGCGTAGCACAACATTAATCGAATGCATCGTGCTTGTTGAATTCTGAAAAGAGTACGTAAACAGCTCAACAAAACTTCAAAGGAAATGTTGATTCGTCTCGATGTGCTTCCTTTTTAAAGTTATCGCTCTGTAATTGCTCTTGAAGGGCCAAGGAGTTGAGTCCTCTCGCCTTGCGGAAATCTCGCTATGACAAATATCCCGACGATACGGCCACGGAAAAACTTAAAAAGTCGCTATTACATGGACACGCTCGCAATTGCGGGCTTCAGGTCTTAACCGCACAGTTTTATTTTGCTGACTCTTATTGGGACGGACATTGAGGGGGCGGGAGGGCGGGGGGGTGGCGGGGGTCTAGCGATAGACCTCTTTCATAATGGCTGCTCATTTATTTATTCTTTCGTATGTATATAAATGAGCCTTTCTGGTCTCGTTTGAAAGTAAGAGTTTTTTTGTATATTGCACCTGCTAACCGTCAGAAAGTGTTTTAAATACGAGTTTGCTTTTTACAGGGAATGGAAAGCCATGCCCTTATGGACAATCAGGAAATTCGCTAAAAACATGTTCGGGTAAGTTAAAGTTCATCTGTAGTTTAAAGTTCCTGGCCTTTATGTGGAAGCACGGCTGGAATAAAAGTCCTTGCATTTCATACATGTATGCGAATTTCTGGATTTCTGGCATTCATGTTAATACTATAAATCGCAAAAGCAAGAATCAAATAATGAAATAGTTTAACTCAAGGGTACAGAATTTGCGCACAAACCTAAAAAAAAAAACCTAAATACAACTCAAAACTTTCCCAAGTTTCCTTGAGTTAAAAGCCCACGAGAAGGTTGGTTCTGAGAAGACCATCATCTCATATATTCAGGCAGGAGCATACCCGGGAATGCATGACGTCCGACTAGCGTTGCAGACGTGCTGAACCACCTTCTCCCTCACGAAATGTTTGTACACATATCTTGACACACTCGAACATTCTGGAACTTAGGAAAAAATAAAAGTCTGAAAGAGCAATCATGTGTCACTTTAAACTTGTCATATCATTTTTAACTCGTGGGTAAGCGCGAGCGTACCACGAGTTACTGCAGGGACAGAAATATGCAAATGAGTCACTCGCTCACTCGTAGTAGACGCACTTCGTAATTAATCGGGTCCGAACTCGAGAGCGCGAAGATCTATCGTTTCCAAAGAAGCACGCGCTCGCCGAAGTTCGGTGGCATCAAATTACCCGCTGAGAGAGTGCATCGTGCGCTACAGCACGGTTAGGATAGAGGTCTTACCAAATTTAAGACACGCAGGAATCTTTCAAATTAGTACGATTCAAAAGCCTTTGATCCGTCCAGGCGTTAAACTTGACGAGAAGATGAGCATTTGCTCTTCGACTCCTTCAACTTCGACGCTGGCTTGATCTCCTACCTTGTAGTGGTGTAGTAGGTTATGTGTATGAATGAATTTATGGCGGTCAGTATAAAACACGGACTGCGGACTACGGACTGCGGACTGGGTATAAAATACGGACTGTAAAATACGGACTGGTAAATGTGTGGTAAATAAAGGCACTTCTTCTTCTTCTTCTTCTTAAGGACTCCCCAAGATCACGGGGGGAAATGGATGTGAGTTTGAGCATTACCTTTAAAATAACAGCGGAAATCGAGATAAGAAAACATAAGCTAATGTTTTGCGTTCTACTTCGCGGAGGAGTTGTGTCGGCTTTGTATCGCATATGTTCTTTCATTGCCATGAAATGCTTTTACATTGTTTTTTTACTGTCAGTAGCCTGGTTTCAGTTAGGGCCTTAATTCCTTCCGATTGCTTCGAGTCGTTTTTTCAATCGGTTAAGTATGGCTCAATCGTTTGCCCCGGTCGTTTGCCGGCGGAAGTTCCATGGAAAAGGCATTGAAGATGAGACTTTTCGCCAAATCACGTGTCTATCCTCAATGGCGTAGTGGCTATATGAGGTCGGGTCAACCCGAAGGTACCGGGTTCAAATTCTGCTAAGGACCTTATTTTTCCCTTCTTCCTTTTTTTTTCTTTTTTGTTTTGTCTCGTTTGCTTATTTGTTTTGCTTGTTTTTTTTTTTTGTTGTTGTTTTTAAATATATACTTAAATAACTGTTACTAAAGTGCAATAAACAGCAAGAAAAGTATTGTGTTTCCAGAACAAGGATAGTATATTTATAATCTGAATTTCTATCATTTTCTAAAATTCACTGTGGGAAAACCAGAGGTGATAACTAATTGATTATTTTCTAAACAACGTACCCACGAGTTGACGATAGTCTTTCTTTGATTGTTTTCAAAATACAGTCATTATTTTTGATTGCATTACTGTTTATTGATATAATATTGTTATACTTTCGTTCAGCTTCACCGGTGAAGTTTCCTAGAAGCTACTTGAGCCGCCCCACTATAACACATAAAGATGAAGAGGGAGCAGAAGTCACCCTGGTCTGCAAAGTACCCATTAATCCCACCATAATGCAATGGAAGAATGTTACATACGTTGTTCACTGGTACGCGGACGGTCGACATGTGTATACAGAGCCACAATTTTGTAAACCTACAAACGAAAGTGCGGGAGAGAACGACCAACCATGTCCAGGAAAGAACGAAATCCGCTCTTATCTCAGGGGAGTTGGTACAAACTATTACCCAGGGCAATGGGTAAGTAATTTTGTGTGGGTCATTTTTCCATTTTTGCATTGTTATAATGCTGTTTTTATCGTTACGTTTAAAAACAAGATGATCTGTGTAGGATTATGACGTCGTCAAAGTGCAAGGTCAACCACCGTTGTGGGCGAAATAGAAGGTTGAGGCACTCCATTTCAAAGTCGATTTTAACACAGGAACTGAAAAAAAATAATAATTGCAGGCGACAAGAGGAGCCCGCAATCCTAATCTTCAGGTTTTTATTACGCATGCTTCGCACGATTGTATGTAGCCAGCATTCGTTTGGATTTCCACTAACAATGTATGGAATACACAGAACGCACTTTGATCACGCGCGTTTGGACTTTCCATCACTCGTAATCTGATCTTTATTACTAGTAACAATAATAACAATAAAATAGTTTATACGCTTTACTTGAGAAGGAACGGCATTATCTTTGTGGTCATGGGAAGGTCTAGCCGTTAACAGGGCAAAATAAGTACCTTCTCCCTCGGTATTTTTTAAGACGCTGAGTATTGGTCTGATGCCTTGAATCGAACCGGGAAGCTCCCGCTCCTCTTTCCCACTCAGTCCCGGAAATTAAACCAGCAAACTCTTGCTCCTCTCTCCTTCTAGGTCCCTGAAATTGAACCACCGACCTCTTGCTCCTCTCTTCTACTCGGTGCCGGAAATTAAAGCAGCAAACTCTTGCCCCTCTCTCCTACTAGGTCCCGGAAATTGAACCACCGACCTCTTGCTTCCCCCTCCCAATCGGTCTCGGAAATTGAACCAGAGGCCTCTTGCTCCTCTCTCCTACTCGATCCCGGAAATTGATCCCGCGACCCCCTGCTCTTCCCTCTCTCTAGGTACCGGCAATTGATCTCGCGACCTTCCACTCCTACTTTCCACGCGTTCCCGAAAAATGAACCTACGGCTTCCTGCTCTACAGACCAGCGCTCTACCGACTGAGTTAATCATCCCACCGTATGATACATTTGGGGAAATCTAAATATGGTGAAAATAGAAGTTATTTAATTGCAGGCGACAAGAGGAGCCCGCAATCCGATATCTCTAGGTTGTTATTGCGCATGCGTCGCATGTATGTAGCCAGCATTCGTTTGGAATGCACAGAACGCACTTTGATCACGCGCGTTTGCGCTTTCTATCTCTCGTAATCTGATCTTGCGTGTTTTGACCATCTCTCACGTGAAACTTAAGCAAAGCACAGCCATGGAGCGAAAGCGTTTTGACCTTCGATCCTTGTCGCCCGCACTCCGTAACCTTTGGTTATTACTAGTAGTATTTATAAATACCAAAACCATCACTGTGTTTTGTTTGTTTCAACAGATACAATGTGAAGTTAAAGCAAAGTACACTACCATGAAAGCAAATCCGTGGTCGGAACCCATGTCCCTTTTACGGCCATTTTTTGCTGGTATTAAGGTAAAGAAACTGCTCTTTGTAGAAATTCCGGTCCAAATCCTGCTTTTAAAAGAATGAGAAAAAAAAAAGAAAGAAAGAAAGAAAGACCGGGTGCACTGAATTCAATGTCAGGCATGTTGATATAATAGCCCACGTTCGATATATTAAAAATGCTAACATGAGTCCGAGGCTGTCTGGTCACTTTCTTTATTTGGTTTGGTCTTCTTTGTGATCAAGTCTCTTCTGGGAATTGCGAGACAATGGAGTCTTGAAAAAGTTGCAATTTTGACCCTTAAGCCTCAGAGTCACGTTAGAGTTTTAATGAAAAATTTCGGCGAAGTCAAAAACTTGAACACAAAACCACGCTCATTTCACCAGTTTTAAATTTGAATTGGGTGCAAGCATAGTTGTTAAATGCAATTTTTCCAAAATGAAACACTCCTTCTTTTACGAAAGAAGGCTCACAAAAAGGGCTATATAAATGACTGGGAACTAACATTAAGACCTTCAAAATATAAATGTTTCGTTTTAGTTTAACCTGGATTACCTTGGCTCAAAAGGTCCGTTCTCAGAATACTAGAATGGATGGCGGTCTTTTTTCTAGGTGCTTCGCGCCTTGCTGTCGAGGCTTTGTGTCAATAATTAGGAATCAGGTGGCACCCATGGTAAACTCGAATTGAACAGAACGCCTTAATCCCCCTATTTTTCAGGTGACTCCTTCCGTTCTTACAATAGATGAATGCAAGGATCCTTATAGTGTAAGCATCACTTTAAAGCCCACGATTCCAGTTCGTTTTTTTGATGGCCTGTCTGTGAGACTTTACCTCTCTGCTGGTTTGTTGGTGGGAAAAGATGAGTGTTCCTTTATTCTTAAAGGAATGAAAGAGGTAAAAGTGAATGTAAGAGTGGCCTGCCATATGATGCGTGATCCACAAGCCGGTAGATGGAAAGCGATCAGCCCTAAAATCACCAACGTCCAAATGCTGCTTCCTAAATTTTGGAAATACGTTGACCTGCCAATGGTTCCGGTGAGTGCCTAATACAATCGAACTTCCCGTAAACAACCACCCAAAATGTGAAGATTCAGTGATCGCTAATCCGGGGAGGTGGCCGCTTACAAGAATAAAAGCACAGAGGGTCTTTTCCCAGTAGAGGTCCCGACACGACACATACACTTTTTGAAGGAGTACTTACTGCATACGCTACAAAATGTATGTTAAGCTCCGCATTGTCACATATTTTGTCACATAAAGTTTTTAGTATACTCTGAATAGCGTAGTAATAATAATTTTGGTGGTAAATATCGTAGTGTTTTGGATAGAAGGTCAAAAAAAGTTTAAAAAAAATTAATAGGTAGGATAGCTATTAAGAGGTAGGATCAATGGCGCTATTATTCATTACTTAAAGACGCTGTTGGATCCAATATGAAAAGAAGATAGTTTTCTGGATAGCGGATATAGCAGTGCATGACTTGCATATCCTCATCCCCGCGGAAGTCTTGGGAATATGACATTGTTTTATACATATGTATACACTACCTCAGCTCTTAAATAAAATCCCTTATATAGGACTGCACAATGCCCTGTAGATGCCTTATGCCGTTCATTTGTAATTTCTTACACAGCTTGCGTATGAAACCACTATAGGGTGTATAGAGTTTTAGTATTCAAGAAAGTTTGACTGATTGATTGAAACTTATCCTTAGTATAGGACAGTTAGGATTTTATAATTCGTTTATTCATCATGATGTACAATTCATGAGAATCTATAACAAAGGATGTATTTTTAGTTTCATTTTATGTCAAAAAGAAAGGTCATTACCATTATTTTGCCGCAGACTTCGTTAGACTTCATAGCATGGGTTGACACATTTTTTCTTCTGTCATGATTTGCAGGTAGTTGTGCGTCAGAGTTTAGGAGAAATCTATAAATGCAGGAGTATTACAGATCCTCATTACCGCTTGCTCAATCTTGAAAGCAGGTACACCTTAACTGAAATACTGCCAGTACACAATAGATCGTGATGCATCCAGGGGCGGAACAGCTTAACTAAATTTTGAGTGAAAGTGTGCTCATGTAATCACATGTTAACGAGCGTGAAATTGCATCTAAACGGACAAGGACCAATGTCTTTCACGGTGCCCGAGGCATGCAAAATTAGCTTTAATTGAACGTATGTACTTAGTTTTTTAATGCAGAATCGTTGCTAAGGGCCTGGGGTTCTCCTTTATTTTTTCCCCACCATGTTAGTGTTCATTGCGACTTAAGAGACTCCCTTTTGTGCTACAATTGTTAATAGATCAGCGTTAAGTTGGCTTAATGACTATGCCTCAACCCCCTCCTCCGCCCTTTCAGCTCTTCTTGACAACTCGGGCTTAAAAGGAAAAAGGCAACTGGTTGCGTCCCCGGCATTTGTCAATGAGGGGTGGGGATCGGGCAAGTAATGGTAGTTATTATACACTTAATGTTAGATCCCGAGGGAAACAGTTAGTTTTGTTTTTCCGAGAGGCCTGATGTTCGTCTCGGGAAACATCAGGACCCGAGGGGAAACAAAACCAACTGGTTTCCCGAGGGACCTGACATTAAGTGTTTTGTTATATTTCTAGACTTTCACTTCAACAGCATTAACAAAAGAATAACCGGAGCGAACCAGAACAGTCGACTCGGTACTCATAACAACACAAATTTAATTCTTAAAACCACTGAATGAATGATTTACAAAGTAGTTTCCTTATATTATCTGCGTCTTTTTCCTCCACTAGCTGTGTTTCTCTTCTGGGACGAATTTAAAAATCGTCGCTTTTTGGCTTGATGCTTCGTGTTTGTGTTCATTCACGAAAAAGAAAACTGGCATTGTTTTTCCCGCCTTCTGTCACACCACTTTCCACCATGCTTTGATCACGTGCTGTAATGTAGCCCGAGCGGGGTACATTGTTTAATGTATCACCGATCGGGATACATTTGATTTTAGTCAAGGCCACGTGACTGAGAATCAACCAATGGCAGTCCCTGTTTAGTTGAGAGAAAGTCTAGGAATATAACAAGATTAATTATTTCTATGTCGTTTGTATCGTCTTGATAAATATAATTGAAATAAGAAGTGGGTAACCGAAAACTTCTTTTTCTTCTGAGTATAAAAATACTTTGAAAAAAAGCAAGCCTTAAGTGTTCTTATTATGTTTCTGCACCAATAAACATAAATAAACACGCATTGACTGGTTCCGAGGGAAACAGTTAATTTGGGAAACATCGAGATTCTTGGGAAACAAAATTATATAGCTCACAAAGAAAAACGTTTTTCGTGTACAAATTTATGAAAATAATTCTCGCGAGCGGTCAATGTTCGAATGTAACAGTGCACTGTTACCCTCTGACATCATAGATTTGTAAAGATTTTGGCGGGAAACTGTTCCATTGTTAGATATCAATTGACCACTAAGAAACCGATGAGAGCGCGCACTGTTGGGAAAAAATGTCCAACTATATAACAAGAAAATATTTTACAGGATAGACTCTAATAAAACTAGTAGTAATCTCAGATTACATTTTTGTGCCCACGAGATTAATTATTCAAGATGGCGCAGAAAATGGAGACGTAAGACGAAATAAGTACCACAAAAAGTCACCCTTGAGTACCACAGGAATCCCAAGATTATGTGTTGCGTTCTCCTAAAGACGAACGCAATAAATCATCACGGCCTTCAGATACCGTCCCTTGCCCTTGTGCGCTTAAGGAATTGCATTATTGAAAAGGTAGGTTAAACAACTGATATCCCAACACTCATCTCCGTTTTATATTTTCTCTGAACAGAACGGTATGGAAAGATTTCATGGGACTTGGAGATTTTGTGTTATATTACGACGCAGATAGAGACTTCGAGGTGAGCTAACTTCGCCTGCAGACTCTTTGATTTCACTGTCATTATTTTGATGAAATCTTGTACGACTGACTTGGATACTAGATATATTTTATATGCGTTATTTTCATCTGTGTGTGTACTGAAAACTTCCTGAGACCGAAACGTTGTCACTAATTATTTAAATTAAACTTTTTAACTGAAATAGTCCAGCTGCACTGTCTTTTTCAACCAGTTTTTAATTTTTTTCAACGAACACTGAGAATCCGCTTTCGGCTCGAGTAAAAGGGTCAGCTTTCTATTCATGTAAACCCTCACTAAAGTTTACACAGCTTGGAGGATAGCCCTCTCTTTCAGGACAACATTCCAACATACTGTATAAACGGGTGCTAATATCTTATTTTATTATATAAACACCATTGAAGTACCAGGTGAGCTTTCGCGCGAAAACTTGATGTCTTCACATGTAAAAATAACATGTTATCTTCACATGTGAAAATATCACCGTTGCTATGGTTACATAATAAATCGCGCCTTTCACACCAAAAAACTATTAACTTGAAATGGTTTGGTATTTCATTGGTGTTTATATAATAATAGAACATTACATGACCGCTTCGTATCTCCAAGCGGCCATGTAATGTTCTATTTATTATATAAACACCAATGAAATACCAAAGCATTTCAATTTAATAGTTTTTTGGTGTGAAAGGCGCGATTTATAATTTCGTATCTCCGCGCGGCCATGTAATATCCTCTATATAGAAAATTAACGCTGCATGGAATTAAAGTATTGGAAAAAAGGCGACTTGAATCAACGCAAATTTGGTGGAAAACGATTTTCAAATAAAGAACATTAACGCGAAAGAGAGGGTGACATTTTAAAATGAAGGAAATTCTGAACGCGACCGTAACAAAGGAAGAACTGAACTTGTTGAGACAAAGGAGAAAAGTTAAACGTATAATTCGAAATGGACACTTTGTTCGTGGTTTTTTTCTTGAACGTACGAAGGGGGTTAATCGAAGAAAGCTGGCCACTTCGAGCGTTCTACACTGTTTCACTGTAACTGGCGCATGTCCACCTTGATAAAGTAATCCTCCTTCTTTAATGTCAAGAATGTCAAAAGTGCATTGAGAATTTGGGATCAAAATAATGGAAAATAAGGTCGCGGAAATTTACGCTACACTTAAGGTGTTTCGATACAGTTTTTCAGAGGCCATACCGATATTTTTCAATCGCCTTGAAAGTGGTTTTTTCCTTGTCCGATCGCTATAAAATTTTTACCAGTAATTGGCTATGGATTGAAATTTGTGAAAATGTAGTTTTAAGTAAAATCGATATTACTATGACAACAATAAACAAAAAACTTTGAAATTGATAAAAGCCGAATTTTGTGTGATCTAGACCTGCTACTGAAAATCCAACACTAGGAACTTAAAGTTTGGTGTTTCGCAAACAATCTCCGTAAGAAGTAAAAAATTCTGTATGTTTGAATTCGACTAAAACGAAAATATATTTCAAACCTTAAATTTTCAATAGCGGTGATAGATTATTTAATGAAAACTTTATAAATGATTCAAATTATTCTTAAGTAGCGTAAGAATGATGCTTAATATCATATTTTGATGCTAGGAAATTTTGGTGCACTTTCGTTCATGCGATCTTGAAATCTAACCCGTTTTCTCACCACCTGTATAAGTGCAACTTCATTCAGAATTTGGACTTTTATTGCTTTCTTGTATATCTCCAAAACGACTCGAAGGAATTTTTTTAAAATCTCTTCACATAATCTTCATAATGTGTACAAAAATGTCTGAAACTTTCATTAAGACTGATTCACTGCAACACCTTGAAATTTCAAGAGAAACCTATCCTACGAACCAGTCAAAAATCTGCGTTACGACATTCACTGTTTTGACGTTATGCTAATTTTTCCAAATTAATGCGGACAATACATATATCCATGACTAGTACATTTCAGTGTGAGTATTGTCAATGTTTTACATTCAAAAGATGTGATAAATTCAAACTAAAAACGATCGGACAAGGAAAAAATCACTTTTAAGGCGATTGAAAAATATCGGTATCGCCGTTGAAAAACTGTATCGAAACACCTTAATCAACAGAGCTAAACTTAACGTTTACAGAAATTAACGCGACTAAAATTAACGCAGTTTTTTTCAAAATTGCGTTAATTTCATGAAGCGTTAATTTCCTCTAAAAAGGAAGTTATTTTCAGGTTCAAACCAGGCAGTGGGCTTGCAACAATCCAAGGTCCGTTACTTGCAACTGTGGAGCAATAGTTCGTCTTAAGCATCATCTGATTAAATTTAGCTGCTGTAATCCGACAATGATGCGAGATAGTCACACACCCATTCAAGTTGACATACCAGGCCCTAAATGTTTGCCACCAGGTCTTTCCTTGAAGAAAAAAATATTTGGTTCGAATATTGGTTATGAGGTACGTGCTGTTTCATTTCCTAATGGTTTATTGTAAAAAAAGAATTTATTGTTTTCCTTATGGCACCGTGCTATCAGAACTTTTTCTTTACTTTAGTGCTCGATTTTGGCGTAGTCAGAAAGACTGAGCATGAGCCGCAATCTCGACCTAGAGCTCTTCCTCGCATGTAGAGGAGAGAGATTACGCGCGCATTCCCAAGCCCGTAAGCACCGGGGTCGAGAATGCATGAGTCGAGGAAGATCTTTGTTAAGCATGCGCGGCATGTTGCTAGGATAGAGTTCTGAGCTTAGGCCTAATAGTCTTGCGTTCGATCAGTCATGGCCCGAATTTTAACAACAAACGGTAGCTCATACTCGGAAACAAGTTTAACAAGAGAAACAAGATTGACCAGTTCAGAAATCCGGGATATTGAATGGGGACTTCAAAGGCTTAACGTGATTCAGGCATAGCCTCGTTTTCACCTCCCCACTCCTCAAAAGGTAAAAGAAGATCAATGCGTTCGTATGTACGCAGGGTGTAATAACGCATGTCGAGCTTTTGTTCTTCTGTACTTTCAAAAATTCTAAGTCCTTTTTTGACCTCAGTTACTGCATCACATTCCGAAAGAAGTTTACTTTACTGCAAGCTTTTGCAAGAGGGCTGCATTTATCGTCATGTCTTGAAGATTTCGCGCAAAATGTCGGTTAGTCTTTATCAAGCATGCATGTAGCTAATTCGAAAAAGATAAAGATGTATGGCAAATTTACGATGTTCCTCGATATCTATGGACAATTTGCAGTGAACCACGAAGGAGAGTGTTTTAAAAGTTATCCAAAAATAACGGAATGAATGTTAGAGTAATGCGAATTCTTTGTAAAACTTGTTTATATCAACCAAAAAAATGAACGGACATTTTTCAGGTTTAGTTCATCTTGGTACGCTGTATTGTCATCAGTGCCGTAAAACAAAGACGAAGCTTTATTGTTGCTTTTGATAACACCCCTCACCTCAGTTTGAAGTTGTCGTGTCTTGTCAAAATTGTGTTGCAGTATATAT
>OZ037999.1:24287780-24440280 GCA_964035705.1 Porites rus | reverse complement strand
CTGACCTTGTTATTGTAGAATGCCTTCTTCCAGACTCGCCAGTGAGGCGTACCCAGTATGATGAAAAGACCAAAGGAATTCCAGCTGCAGGGCTGATGATATCCGTGTCAAATAACGGCATTCACCACAGCAAAGAGAAGCTAAAATTTATATCCTATGATTCAGTTTGTACGGAGTGCAATGTTTCCACAGGTTGCGTTCTAAAGGCAAGCTTAACAATTTTACCCTGTCGTTTTTTGGATGTGTTAGAGTGAGATCGAACTAACTTTGGAATGAAAGTTTTCAGGCAATTGGCCGTTACGTTTTACCGATTCATTGCCATAATCAGCTTCACAAACTTATCGTTACAATGAATAATAAAAAAAAGTTTTATAATCGAACCGGGCTGTCTGCTTTAGTCGAGAACAGAGACCAACACAGAACGGATTAAGTACATACATACAACTACCAGGACAAAATATCTGAAAAAGACTGTTGTTATTGACAGTGACTGACGTTTCGACAACCTGTGAGGTAGTTATCTTCAGAGTCAAAGTGTTATGTTATTTTTATTTTACAATAAGGACAAATCCTGCTTTATCAAAGGCTACTGTTTTGCACCGAACGAACCAAACCCAAAGGACTGGTGTCAACAGTGTCTTCCCGAAATTAATAAAGCGGACTGGACCAAACGCCAAGGTACGTTCGACAAGGTGTTTGTCATTAGCTTTACAGTTACGACAGTGGACGGTGATCTCCAAACAAGAGGAGGAATAGGGGTTGCCATTGGTCAGTTTAAGGCAATTTAATTTTTCCATAGACATTTTGTAAAACATATTTTGAAATGATGAATATAATTACGAGCTTCATATCCTCGGAAGGCTGCCATTTTCACGCAATAGCGATCACAAAAAGGAGAAAAGCGTGGTTTCATTTAGGCATAAGCAGAATATTATTTGCAGTCAAACACAATTAGCCGACATTGCGAATGAGCAGACCATTATTTTTAGCAGTTATTTGCAGGTCACGTGGTGGGCTCTCGGCCAATGTAACGGAATTAAAATTTGCATCGAATGATGATAATCCTTCTTTCTGTATATACTTTCAGTCAACCACCCTCCCAATGCTACCAATATAACTGACTACTATGCGGTATACGGCGAGAGGCTTGAACTGCCAATTGAAGTATCAGATCCAGAAGGAATGCCAATTACCATCTCTCTACTGGAAGGAAGTCCTATGGATGCAATAGTGCACAGTAGTGTACTTCTTTGGAACGTCACAACAAACAAGACCACACATTTTTATTTCAAAGCTACTGACGCTTGCCAAGCTTCATCGACTTTCAACATCACCGTCACAGTAAATTTTTGCTCATGTCAAAACAATGGTAAATGTGTCCCTCAAACCCCGCGGGGGCGAGGGTCGTATTTGTGTGACTGCGCTCCCGGTTACACTGGAATGAACTGTTCAACTGAAATTAATGAATGTGATTCTTATCCCTGTTTCAGAGGTAAGTGATTATTTTTTCATGCCCAACCAGTGCCTTTTTTTCTCTCTTCCAGCTTAATGGGTTACTCAATTGTTACAAACGACATCCGAAGCTGGAAACAAGGGCATGTTCTGATTTGGGTCTAAGTGTCACACACGTATAATTTTCACTGGTCATGTTTACCGTCATAGTTTTCTTAACATTACCATCATTGGTAATTGTCAGATGATAACACAGTTTACAGTTTAGCAGTAATGGATATCATTATTCTTGATAGGCTTTGCAAAATAGTTTGTCTTCTCCAGATTATGAAGTCGTTGTTTCGGTGTGTCGATGTCATTGTCAGAGCCATCATCGTCATCGTCATCGTCATCGTCATCGTCATCGTCATCGTCATCGTCATCATCATCATCATTATCATCATAATTATCATCAGCATCATCATTATCAAATATCATCAAATTCGTTATTACTATTATCATCATTTAATTGAAATATATGAAATGAATCATATTAAGATCATGTTTATGATTATTAAAATTGCTACAACAATCGTCATCAACATTATCGTTACTATTGACGTTTTCATTGATAAACCCCGCTTTGATTTTAACCTCTGTGTTATTTTCTGGCTTCCAACAGGTAGCTCTGAATATCATTCATAGACTAACACATTTATCAATATTATCACATCAGGTCAATGCCAGGATCTACTTAACAATTATACCTGTATCTGTGAACTCGGATTTGATGGGAGAGATTGCGAAAATGATATCAATTATTGCAAGCCATCGCCCTGTGTACACGGTAAAATGTTATGTTACCTTATTTATTATTGAGAGCTATTATTTTCGTTTCAATGACCAAGCTCGCCTCTGGGACAGGAAAGTGCATTTGAAGTGACAGACGAGAATATTTCATCGATGTTATAGAATTAAAGAAATTCAAAACTAAATGTTCATTTTTATTACTGCTTTGTTTATTCAAGTTGTTCGATCTCATTCTAGCCGATATATCAGATGAAAAGTTTGGTTCGAATCATTAAGAGAATTCTTAAAATATTACTACTTTTATTGTCACTAACATAAAATCATTATTATCAGTCATTTCCTCTAAAGATTTTTACCAAGCGAAATATTGTTTTCGTTTTCACACGACTCAAAGTACCTTGCTTACATGCAAATAATAACCAGTTTTAGAGTTAGCATTTTTTTTTTTTTTCGTATTATAAAAATATTATGTACATTTTGATCACAGGCAATTGCACTGATGATGTTTACAGTTACATCTGCAAGTGTGAGGCCGGTTGGACTGGAAAAAGATGTGAAGTAGAGATAGACGAATGTGAATCATCACCGTGTGTCAATGGTAACTGATCTTTCCTTTTACCAACGTTTATTCCTCACGGTTTGTCCGTAATAAGTTTTTTGTCGTAAATTTTGTTGAATATGAATATCCTGGTGTGTGTTATCCTGTGTAGGACTGTTCGTGTGGAACAAAAACATTACTTGTTTCGGTAGCCTGTACAAAAGTCTTGATCGAACGCGCCAATTACATTCAACCTATACTTATGACCTCACATGCTGAGATATTTGCTAAGTATTGCTTCATAACAACGGACCGTTATTGAGAAACTTTGGAGGGCTTCGTAAAACCGTCCCCTCAATGAAAAGTTGTCTGTTAAAAAAGAACGCGGGCAACAGAGCTAATCGATTACGCATCATGTCGAATACCTTGAATTCTTTTCGATTCATTTGTTCTGGAATAAAACCTCTATATACTTCCTCCTCCCCTAACCTTTCTAAAGCCCCGTTGAAACGGACGCAACATATATTGTTGACCAACAACTCCCATTATTGTTGGATGTTACATGTTGCGTCTGTTTGCACACCCTGTTACATGTTGTTGCGTGTTGTTGGGAGATGATGCGCAGAGTTTGAAACTGGTCAAACTTTCAGCTACGTGCAAACTGACACATCAACTCTCAACACTGTTAGACCAACAAAGTTGGGAGTTGTTGCGTCCGTTTGTAAGTAGCTTAAGGTCACGGATACGCACGATAAATTTCTGAACTGCCTATTTTCACCACTACAGTACTGTGCAAAAAAATGAGAGCGAATTTCACCGAACAAATCGCGAACTTTCGTTTCAGACGAAAATTCGGCGAAATTTTGACGCATCTGTTGCTCTAGTCCCTGCGAAATTTCGGAAGCTACGTGATGAACTGTAACGAAAGTTCGCGACATGAACCGAAATTTCGTTCTTAACTGACGAGGGCGCGGCTGTTTAAAGCAGGATTAAGTTAACCTAGGATTAGAGCGAAATTTGACTTTAATTGTAAACGCTCACAAAGCAGATTCATATGGCTTCTTTTTGTAGGTGACAGAAGGGTACATCTATAAATTTTTTGAAGTTTTCAAATTGTTTTCACCTTACATTTGGCACTTAGCACAATTTTCTTTATGTTGAAGGGACATGCAAGGACCAGTTAAATGGCTACCAATGTCAGTGTCAACTGGGATATACTGGGATAAACTGCGATGTAAACATTGACGAGTGCCAGTCATCTCCTTGCAAAAACGGTATCATAATTCACTTTATATGAAGCTTAACCTTGTAAACTCTAGCGTAATTGATAACTTAATCGACGGATAACTTTGGTTATCGCCCAGGCAATCGCTGTAGAGAACAACATAAACTGTTTGTCTAGTCAACCTTAATTGGTTGTAATAATTTGATGTGGCGATTTTGTTCATATCTCTGTTTACTTGTTAATGTTTTCGCTCAGCTCGTTTGTAAGTATTCATGCGCTGATACGTACGACGACCCAAATATGAGATTCGACTTTGACTAAATGTGAGAGACAGCTACTTAAACAAGACAAGTATCAGTTCGGTTCCACTGGTACGTCAAGACGAAAAAACAAACTTACAGCCCTGTACTGAATCATTAATAACCTATTTACTCGAGTACGAACACGTGTTTTGAGTAAGAAGCCCATTTAAGGCCGTCAGATAGTATTTGATTTCGTTTACGAGCAGATAAATTTTAAAGAAGTAATGTCGATTTTTAATGGCGCCGTAGCAGCTGTATTCTGTTAAGTTTCGGTTTTGATTAAACGGTCACATTTAGTAAGGGAGTTATATAGCACATATTTGCTCAAAGTTTAACGCTTATGGTACTTATACCCAAGGAACTTGCCTGGACAAGGTGAACGGCTTCAGTTGTACCTGCGACGCTGGATTCAGTGGAGTATTATGCGAAGTTAATGTGGACGACTGCCGTCAAGCTTCCTGCGGAAATGGTGAAATATTCGCAATTACATTTTACTCTCGCACTCATTTAAAATTTAATGTAAGTGAAAACGAGCAATCAATGCCACCGCCGCTCGCATGACTGGACTCCTGTCCCGTGCACTTGTCACGTGTTATCTCTTAACCATTAAACCCCCAGAGTGACAAATTTTACCATGACGTTTTCAATGAGTAAATGAGCAGCCACTGGAAAAAAGATCTGAAAATACATCGGTATCAGATCCTGATGATAATGATGATTATGGAAATACAACACGATATGCTTTTTGAACTCTTCCAGAACTTAAACTATAGCTAGGTCAGACTCGGCGTACACACAATTCTCAAATAGCCCTTTTCCTCTCTCCCGTTGCTTTTGCTAATATTGCTCAGACCCGAAAGGTACAGTCAGTATAGGAATTAAAATGTTTGAAATATTTGCCGACTCAACATCTGTATGGATCGTTATAGAATACCCAATATATAAAAAAAAAAATACTTAAGCAATAGACCACACTTTCTATGGGTTTACCGGTGTGATAACCCACGCGGGATGTTGGGAGAACACGAGAAAAGCTTGTAAATCACGAGCCGAAGGCGAGTGATTTACCAGCTTTTCGAGTGTTCTCTCAACATCCCAAGTGGGTTATCACGCCCGTAAGCCCATAGAAAGTGTGGTCTATTGCTTTTATAAAAGAACTTTAAGTAAAACTATGAGTTTACCGGCTCAATAAACCATAGGTTTTTAACCAATCAAAAGCGCGTATTATCTTAGTTATTTTATAAAAGGTTATATGTCTGACTTAAACGCCTGAGCCTGAAGACATGCATTCATGGAAGTTGATAGTTGAATGTTGAATGGCGAAAACATTCGCGACTACAATAATTGTAACTTTTTCTTTGTTTTAACTCAGGTACTTGCCTTGATGGAGTGAACAATTACAGCTGCATTTGTAATGCTGGTTTTACGGGGCGACACTGCGATGTTCTTATTACAAGTTGTAGCAACGATACTTGTTTCCCCGGTGTGCCTTGTACGGAAAATAATAACTCTATCTCCTGTGGTTCTTGCCCATCTGGTTTCACGGGAGACGGGAAAAACTGCAAAGGTAGGATAGAAAACAAGGTCCTGCAACTTTCAGACTTAATCTGGCCAATGTCAACCTCTCATAAGCGACCACACCTTCGCGAGCGACCGCGGCAAGTTTTGAAGGTGATGGTTGGGTATTTTAAACTTTCCCTTGATTTACCCTCCCAACATACCATTTGACAAATGGTGTGATCGAACATCACTGTAACTTGGACAATACTACAGCTCACAACCACTGAAGAGACAGTCGGGGATTTGTTTTTTGGTAGCGATTTCTTTTTTTAACTGAGATCGAGAACAATAACGGAAATGTTGGACCTGTTATTGGTAAGGTAAAAAGTTACCCCCGCACCAAATCTTAAACATAATTATGGTTACTCCCATACAAAAGGTTCGACTGTACATGCATATCCACAGTCTAAGTTAGACATTGCAATTTACTTTTCTGAATTCCTTTGATAGATATCGATGATTGTGCTAGCCACCCATGTTTTAATAACGGTTCGTGCTTGGATGCTGTCAACAGCTACTCATGCAATTGCTTAGAAGGTTTTAACGGAAGTCGTTGTGAGATTAGTAAGTTTCCACGTCGTACGTACGTTGTATTTGCATCTATCCACACAATCATCCCATCAACAATATATCTATCCCATGATAATTTCATTCGTACGTTTCTCCATCCCGGCTTTCTTCCCGACTTGTCTTACGCCAATTCAAAGACTAAATTTTCTGGTAATTATCTTATTTACAGACATCGACGATTGTGTTAATCACACCTGTGCTAACGGTGGATCTTGCATGGATGGCGTAAGTACCTACACTTGCAATTGCCCACCAGGTTTTACTGGAACGTATTGCGAGAAAGGTAAAGTTTCTAACACTTTAGAACTTTTAACACTTATTTTCCAAAGAATCCAATAATTCCACTGTTCTGTCAGGTATAAAAAGCTGAGACAGTTTTTTTGTAAAATGTTTAGTTTTAACTACTTTCAATTACCAAAATAAATTGTAAAATTCATTGAGTGAATTTAGTTTTTCCAATAGGTGTACAGCAATGAGTCATCTTCTATTTTTAGCGATGGATTATAGATATGGTAATGGTTATAAATACTACCACAAGAATCCCAAGATTAGGTGTTGCGTTTTCCTAACGTCGAACGCAATTAATAGTAGTAGTAGTGGTAGTGGTACTGGTAGTGGTAGTGTTAGTGTTAGTGGTAGTAGTAATAGTATTCAGGTGATTATATTATTGTTATTCTTTATTTACAGACATAGATGACTGTATTAATAACAAATGTAAAAACGATGCCACATGCATAGATGGCGTGAATAGCTACACCTGCAACTGTTCAGTTGGTTATACTGGAGGTTACTGTGAGAATAGTAAGTTAGAAAATTTCTTTTATATTATCAGTTTGAATCTTTCAGTTTTCTGTCATTTACTCATTTTTACGTTGTGTTTTGACGTTATCAAACGGTCGCGCGGTAATGCGAGATTAATAGACCATTTTCACGATGAGGTAAATATGATAAATTGTCCTCATGGATATTTAACTTTCATTATCCTAGTGATTTTTAAAGAACAGTAACCCTAATTTGCACAATAAAGCAAAACTCTGGAGGGTTTGGGTAGTAGTGGTAGTGGCAGGGGAGGCAGTCAGTAGCGGCTGCGGTGGCGGCGACGGCATCGGTAGCACCAGCAGTAGCAGAAGCAGAGCAGTAGTTGGTTAAGCTAATTTTCATTTCAGGGATATTAATTAATCTGTCATTTCCTGGTCAATAAAAAAATTGAAGGAGTTAACGACAATGTCCCCAAACCTCTCACGAGTTCGATCGGCTGCTCAGTCACAATATTCTGTAACGCTGACAGCGACCGATATTGTTGTTTTCAAATACTCCTTGCTGAAAGATGGGGCGGTAAAGAGATTGTATTATGGAGATTCGAAAACAGTCAATCAGAACGATTGTAAATTAAAAAGTTCAACCGCTTTTTCTTCATTATTAAAGGCGAGTTGGTCACTTTCAAGATTGCTTCCCGTTCAGATGATGCCGCGCTTTCACGTCATTGACAGGAGTGATTCTCACTCAACCAAGTTTCTTTAGTTGCGCTAAAGTTTTGTGCGGTTTGCTTTCAGACATCGATGATTGTATCAGTGTTACTTGCAACAACGGCGGTACCTGTGAAGATGGAATAAATAGCTTTACCTGTGTTTGTTCATATGGATACACGGGAAAATTTTGTGATACAGGTAAGCAACAAGTCTCTGTTTCTAGAAATCATGGAAGGCGAGAGGTAGCATTTGTTTCACTCTTTCATGGTCGTGACGCATCTACAATTAAGCGGGCAACAACAGCGTACAACAGACCAAAGAAGACGCTGGATACCCAAGATATTAATCGATGTTGCCATGAGTTTTCCTGCCTGCGAATTGAATTTGATTTTTTGTTACCTTCCTCAATTTTCACTGCAGGTAAGCTGGTAACTGCAATAAATTGTAAAAGGTATTTTTTTCCATATCAATAATCTGCCTCGTAGTATCGACATTTTGCCTCCAAAAAAGAATTTCTTTGACGAAAGAAACGAAGTATTGCCACCTCCCCCACTTTAAAACTGTAAAAGCCCCCCTGCGGGAAAGAGCTTTAGTAGTTCTTAAAAAAATAGTTACCCCAGATAGGCGATTACTATAAACAAATACCCTTTACAAAAGACAAAAATAAATGAACAAATAAATAGAAGAACAAATAACAGTATTGTGGCTGGCATAATGGAAGGGCCACTGCAAGTTATTGGGTTAAGTCAACTGAGCTAATTGTGTTTCGGTAAATAAATGTTATAGTATTTTATTTCAGAGTTACCGACTACATCTTCAGAGAGTACCACAGAGCCGGCAAAACCAACAACCGATGAACTCTCCAATGAATGGAAGACAGGTTGATATATTGACATCCATGAAAAAATAAGAAACATGTGCCACTTTTATGTCATACCTCGTAACCATGACAACCAATTGTCACCAAACTTGCCGAAAATGTGTCTAAAACATTAGAGAACCGCTAGAAAGAGTGGTGAGGTTCTCTAAAAGTCAGATAATTTATTTATTAATATCATTATTATTATTGATTATATCTATTATTATCATTGTCATCGTCATCATCATCATCATCATCATTATTATCATCATGTTTTTATCAAAAACAGTGCTATCATTATTTGCCATTACGACAGCAATATCTACTTCACATCTCTGTACATTTTATTTTTCACCAGATTTCACTTTCGAAATTCGAGTTAACGAGAAGTGGGACGACCAATTAGAGGATAAAGACAGTGAGAAATATAAGAAAATATCCACATTGCTCAAAGAACAGGTATAGTCAAACACGGATGTACAACATCTTTTATTTTCTTGTCGGCAAAGCTTTTCACTTGCGAATCCCTTCTTAATCCCTTTTCATGTTACCCACAGCTTAAGCTGCCACTGCCTTGCTTTCACTCGCGCTTCCATAGTCACGTATTTACTTAAATAGAGCCTTCTTTCCACATGAAGTCACGGTCGCCATGTTAGTGTCCCAAGACAATCAAACGGTGACCATGAACTAGTCCTGTTGGAGTTCAACTCTTTTCGTATGCAAACGCAATAAACTTTCATGGCTGCTGGCTCCGCGAGTGACGAGAAAGCACTATGGTGGGCTAAGTGAAGCGACGAGAAAATTTCGCTTGACGTTGCCAGAGTAATCCTAATTTTGATTCCCATTTGGGATCTTTTGTTCGTAAATACACGGGGGAACTCTAAATTTATAGTTTTAATCTAATGCATTCTTTCATCGACATTGCAGATTTTAAAGGCATATTCTGGAAATTCTAAACTTCAAAATGTTGAGATAATTTCACTCAGGTATTGTGTATTTAAATGCTGAAATTATTATTCTTGATATTTGTAGAGGCTTCATCATCAACATGTACCATTGACAATTCCATTGACATTAATATAATATAATATAGATTTAGCCAGGGCTAAAAGCGAAGCTCTGGTTAATAATACTTGAAAACAAAAAAAATTAAATCGTGTAATGCTAAACGGGGAGGGCAATGAAAATGGCATCAAGATCAACAGATCTAATTAGCAAAAAAACAAATTGCACGTGCAGCACACTTTTTTTTCTAATTAGCAAAAAAAAAAACAAATTTGCACGTGCAGCACGCTTTTTGTCTTTCTTTGCCGTTGTTTTGCATAACTACAACGCTGTTTTGTTGGACTAAAACGTCAAACTTCCTAGTTACACATTATTTTTATGGAGGAATTGTCGTATGTGCTCTCCCAATATTTTGTCTCCTGTGCGGTTCATGTTCGCTTATATTTTTCACTGCCGCACATTTTCACTTTGCTGGCCGCTAGCATTTCTCATTGTCTCACAGCCGCTTTGAATTTTCATGTTTTTCTTCCTACAAAATTCGTCTCTTTTGTTTTCAATCACTCGCTCTAGCTCTTTCTCTGTTATCCACGTGAGTGTAAACATCAAAAATAACGTCGCAAAAGTGACACGACGTTGTTGTTGTTTTTTCTTTCTAAAAGTCCGGGCGGCCATGCGATTTCTTTCCGTTGCATTTGGGTTGCCATACCTGTTGATTGAATTATTTGACATTGGTATACCTGTGGTGCGGACGGACGGTCGGGCGGGCGGGCGGTCGTTGTACGGTCACGTGATTACCAAATTTTCTCGGATGGGTAGTTTACCACATTTTTTTACCCATGGTGCTCCGCTGCGCGCTCCTCGCGCGAGAACTCCGCTATTATTCAGTGAAAATTATTATCATTATTATTATTACTATTATTATTATTATTATTATTATTATTAATATATGACAAATGAATCCTTAATTTTGAGGCGAAATTTCTTTATTTCATGCAGATGCGAAATAAGTTAATAGTCAGGCCAATTACTTGTATTCCAATTCTCATAATTATTTTCTCTTACCTAAACGCGCGTGAGACTTTTCCTTAACTTCAATCGTCACCAGTTGATTACACATTTTGACAAGAAAAAATAAAAAAAGAACGTTTAAAAAACTCTCTGTTCAGAAAAATACTGAGGCCCCTTCAAAACCTACCGGAAATTTTTTTAAAAAACGGAGATTTTCTTTTCGTTCACATGTAAACTGCGTTTTCGGCCACCGTGTGTGGAAGAACGAAAACGGAGGCTTTTCAATACGAAGATGTCATACATCGGTCATTTACTACTAGCATTACGCATGCTCTGTAAGGGATGCTATAGTTTCCATCGTTTTTAAGCGTTTTCCTGTGGACGTGGATCGATTCAAACACGCTTCGTGTGGACGCGTATTGTTGAAAGCGGAGAAACGAAATTTTCTTTTTCAAGAATATCCCGGATACATACAGACGGGGGCCTTAATTCATTTGCGATGTTGAATTCATTTTCTTAAATTCCAATTTACATAGGAAAGGCAGCATTATAGCTGAATTTAAACTGACGTTTAAAACAAGTCTAACTGCCAAAGAAGCCATGGCCCCACTAAAGCAAGAAACAGCCGATGGAAAATTAGGGAGCTTAGAGGTGGACTCAAACTCTTTAAAACTTAAAGACAACAATCAAGGTAAATGGGTTGAACCCTGGATACATGGTATAAGTAGACTGAATATACATATGGTCGTAGAGTATAGCTCTTCTAGTGTCGAAATTTCTGCCAAGGCCGTCAACACAGTGAAAGTGAGTTGTAACATTTGTCTATAGTATTAGACTCTACATGGTAATTGACATGATTAGTCAATTAGGTCGGCACTCGCTGTATCAATTTATTATTGGATGTGAAGACTCTAAACGCTTCCCAACAATTCATCCATGTTTTTCTTAGTTAGTAAACCAGCTTTCTAAAGTGATTCGTTTGTAGTGAACTGAAGAGAACGTTATATATTCATCAGGACTGCAGAAACCGCGATCATTCCTCTGACCATCAGCATTAGATCTTCGAGTGAGAGTATTTTGTGAGATGGTATTTGATTTTTATTCACAGGTAGTCACTTTGAGATATAAAACCTATTTCATACGAAATTTAAAATTTATTGCCTCGACAGTTTCGTTTAAAATTGAAAAAAAATTATTAGTCGGGTCAGATTGTATCATTGTAAATAAAACCCAATAAAACTATCTCCAATTGCATATTTTCGTATGAATGACGTTTGTATTTCACCTAATTATTATTGTCTTACACAGGTGGAAATAAGGAGGAAGGGTCCAGCAAGTCGTCCAATCTGCCGTTAATTATTGGGGTTACGTGCGGTGCTGTTGTGGTAATTGCCGTCATCATAATCTTGGTCGTTTTCCACTGTAAACGCTCTACTCCAGGTGGTAGCAACAGTCGTGTTGGGGATGCCATGCCTGATGAAGGAAGCGGCTCGAAACGAGAGCGATACGAATTGAAACCAACAGATTCGCAGGAAGAAAACATTGTCTTGGTGGAGGAAAAAGGCATTAGTAACCAAGCAATGGAATAAACGACCTTTTGATACCTCAACCCCCGTCTTGTTTAAACACTCTGATTTTCTGATTTAACGAAATACTATTTAACCCGATGTAGAAAATGTGCGTATAAGCGACGCTTCTTTCGACAGTAATTCACTGTCTTCGATGGGGCAGGGTCAAGTATCGTCACATGACCTCAAACTTGAAACCTAAACGCAGATTCTAAGCGCCTTAAAGGCATCAGATATTTTAGATTTATAACTACAAAATTTTGCGACTGCGGCTATCCATATGATAACAACAGGGATATTTAGCGAAGACTAAAGAATGGTATCAATCAAAGTACGTCAGTATTTCTACTCAATCTGGCGTAAAACCTTAAAAATTCTCTCATAATTGTGAAGGCATATCCTCACTGCTTGCAAATTTTCAAGTTTTTGACTGCTTGTATTTAGTTTGTATTTTTTAAATGTTTTTTCTTTTAGTTTTAGATTTTTTTTAGAAATAGATAAAACGTTGTTTTCGGTTTTACAACACTAAAAATTAAAACCGCGCTTAAGCGTCAGTTGACATAGCAGAAGCTTCACCTTGATTTATTTCAGTGTTACATTAACTAGAGATGAGTGTGACGTCACGTTACCATGGTAGATAGATCTCAACAATCTTTTTTGACAGAGACGGAGAAAAGACTGTGCTACCGCTTTGTTACCCAAGTGCAATCACGCACAGGTCATACATGTCGATATTTTCGTGTTTTTTTTTTTCGCCATAAAGGCAAGACCACGGTTTGTTGAGGTCTAGGAATTCGGCTACCATGGCAACGTGACGACCTATATCCGTTAAGCTTATTAGGACATTTTTGTAGACCATAACACTTAGATGGATGGTTCTGTATCACTCTATAATTTGTTCTTTTGTAGGTACCCCTCAAGAACCTTGAAGGTTACTTTACTAGAAGGATTCGCATTATGAAATATAAAGTTATCACATAATTCTACAAGACGTGTGTCGAAATTAAATAAAGGATGCTTGTATGCATGTAGATTGCTTTTTTTTGTGGCTGAATAAATAATTATATTTAAAAAAAATTTATCACTTGTCCAAGGAAAAAATGACCTTTTTTCATGTCTACAAAAAATAATAATAAAATAAAACTATATTAAAACATGGAGAAACCCGATATTTTTCCAGCGACCATGTTGACTAACGTCACAGATCCTGCAGCGAAACATTCCATAACATTTACACTGCGAGATTATATATCATATATCAACTGAATATTTTCCTATCTTCTTTCCCTTTTCTGCTTTAATTGGCTGTAGTTCCCGCGATCCTTGTTAATAAAAGAAAATAGCGACGTTCAAGAACATTTGGACACTGACTTCGCTTGTAGAGAGCAGTCCTCAATACGTTGACAGACTTGTCCACGCTTTTTTTTTTTTTAACTGTTGACATACACAAGTTAGGGAAAATCCGTCCACTCTGCTGGAAAATGATTTGTCGAAGATATAGTTCCTCAAAGTTTCGAAATTTTACTGACGTTTGCCAACCTCGTCCCCAGGGCGCTTTTCACTGGCTTTTGCCCACCTCCAAAGCTAGGGAAAAGCGCCCTGGGGACGAGGTTGGACGTTTGCAAATGGTGAGAGGCACAAATTTTCACAAACTTGCGGGGCTACATCTTCGCTCACGTAAGACGTATTCCTTTCAAAATTGGCAAGTTTACAAATATTAAGGCGCTCTTTCAAGTGGTGTCGGTGGATTTTCCTTTTACCTGGTCCAGGTCAACTGGTCGTGGAAGGGTCTCTACTTTATCCGTGCCAGGATTTCATATGCAAGGGCATTGTAACACAAGAAAAATATATACATTTTAAACTTTCCGCATGATTGAATAAATACGGTATTGTCTAGAACAGGATCGCAAATACGTCTCTTTTTGTCTTCCCTCTGCCCTATATTGAGATTAACGGGATATCCTTCGGGAGGCCTGAGCCTGGATCGTTGAAAGACCTAAGATGTTTAAGGCCGAATTTTAAGCTCAGTTTTCGTGTCAGAGGAACATGTGACCGGAGCTTATAAAATATTGTTGAGCCTATACTCCAAGGTCTAGTTTTGAGAACAAAAACTGATATTCTAAACAATCTAAAGGAAGTTAGATACAATCCGTGGCTTAAAGTTGAAATCTTGAATTGCCACCTATCGGTCTTCTAGGAACAGGACCCTAGATCTTATGTGCAATTTGCGTCGGCATAAGATGGTTATTGAACTTTTCTTATTTTTCATTTTGCCTGGTTTCCTTTGTTCTTTTTGGGAGAATATATTACATTACCCCTCATTATTATTCACTGTTTGAGAAGTTGGTGGCGGCTTTGATTGTAGCACTGTGAGGGGCTGAAACAAAGCTGATAACATTAATAAAGCATTGCAATATATGGGTTGATTCATTTGCAGCTTACGCGTAAAGCTGTCGTATTTTCCGCTAGAATTTGCCATTGTTTTTTAAGCCTAAAAACAATAAAAAATCTCAGCGGACAAATGCGACAGCTGTACGCTTATGCTGCTAACGAATCCACGCTATAGTATATTTGCCCTGCTCAGAATCTTCCCAACTTATTTAACCTATCCAGTAAACAAAACAAGTTAGCAGTTTGAATTATGGACTTACTGCATTTTGTTGGACCTCATTGGCTCCGTCAGCATGAAATGTACTCCAAAAGACAACTTTGTGTTACGCCGGCCAAGTTACGTGTTTTAAACAAATTTGACTCAACATCTCTAACGTCTACCTGCGAACATTCTGGTTTCAATGTGACTTGTTAGACGACTGACATAAAAATCTGTGGCGTGGATGGTCCAAAATTACCTCCAAATATTGCTGACTTAACATTAAGAATACTTCTTCCTCTGATCATGATTCTCTTTATGATTCTCTTTATGATTTAAGCTCTTAACATCAACAAGAAAGTCAAATCTTCAAACTAAATTCGTTAGCAGCATTCCTACGCTACATAAGATATCTAAGGGCTAACAGGCCTGGGTCAAAGGAATGATCTCAAATTATGATCATCATACCTACAACAACATAAAATTTTCCCCAAATTTAGACCCTGAGGTCTTTTTTAAGCCAAGACAAGTTAAGAGTTATAATATTTGCCAACGGCAGATGAAGGTTTGATACCAATACATTGATGCCTATTTATTACTTTGTCATACCCTTCATGTGGCAAATTCTGACTTCACTTACGGGAGACATTCAATATAGAAGCTTTACCTAGGATGCTTCAGACAGTCATCTGATGTAGATGAGTTGTACTGTCGCAATTTGTAATAATCATCGCACTTTGTAATACCTGCCGCAATTTGTAATAAATCCATCGCACTTTGTAATACCTGTCGCAATTTGTAATAAACCGTGTCGCAACTTTGTAATAAAAAAGCTGTCGCAATTTGTAATAAAAGTCCATCGCACTTTGTAATAAACTAAGCTGTCGCAATTTGTTATAATTCCATCGCACTTTGTAATAATTTTTTGAGAGTGATTCAAATTACTTCGTCAACATAAATATAATGCCAAAATATGCATGGTACTTCGTAAACAAAGATGATGACATCTGCTAGCACGTAACATCTCTGTAACCTTTTCTTTGGTCAAACATGCATGTATTCCGCTATAACTTTTTCTGCCTTGATTAATCACGTGACCAACTAGAAACGCTTTATGAAAGTCATGAAACTTCCTGTGACATATCGTTAAAAAGACATGAATCATGTTTAAATTAAAAAATATTTAAATAACAAAAGCAACATTTAACAAAAGAAAATTCATGAATAACCTGGCATTTGTCGTCCAAATCCATGCCTGCTTGCCACGTGACGAGTGAAGTCTTCGGAGGGGGGGGGGGGGGGGGCGGTTGGGATAATCCTATATATGGATGGGCTAGATAGGTAAGTACCGCCTGATAGGGTATGGTTTTTGAGGATCTCGAGCCTTTAATACGTATCATTTTTTTACGTTGTTGGCCTTGTGTCTTTGGTTTGATCCTTAGATAGGGTAACTCAAGTAGTAATGGATGGTTTATTCCATCCTTTCCATTTTGTGGAAAAACAGTAATCCAGAACACGCTCGGAAGAATTGCAAGGTCTTACGAGTTGTTTATACTCAGGGAAGGATAATTTTCTACTATCCCCATGGTATATGTGTTAGAGGACTCCTTATAGAAAACAATTGTTTTGATATGGAATGAGTACTCCTTTTGTTCCTATATGGGACCAAATCAAGTGAGAATAATGGACCAAATGGCCAGCCGGCTCAGTGTAAGACCCTAAGTGAGTGTTATAAAAACAGGTACATACGAAGGTATTCGCCAGCGACTAACTGGATTTTGTGTTTAGGTTTCTGTTGTGGTTTGACGGTTTGCGACTGGTGAGGTGCTTTTTTTTAATTTGCACTAAACATTTTGAATCTTTCCAGGCCCCGTTTGATTTAGTTGGCCAAAATATGCATATGGAAGCCACTATTACTTCTTTAAGATTGCGCGTTAGACAAGGACGGTGCACCCACCACGTGTTGTGTCGACCTGTTATAAGATCTAACAAGGAAAGCTTGAACTCTCCTGGTGTCCTTATTCGAATGATGTAGGATGGATGTTACGATTTGCGGAAATTAAATGCTTTTTAATGATGGCTCGTTTGTGTCTAGTGTGTGTAGCTCTGTCTAGATCCTGTACTCTGGCAATGCTCTGTCCTGAGGCGCATCCCCGCAAGTCCGCAAGTCATTTGTAAGTGGCCGTGACTTAAGTTTTATTGACAACAGCAAAATAGGAAGCAGCATGCTGAACAGTAGTGGCCTGCACCTAAATCAGAAAGGTAGCGCAGCACTTGCTAAAAATATTTTGAGTCATATTAGTAATTGTTATTGATTTAAAGAAGTCAACAGTTTTTTGCCTGAATGTGAACCAAATTGTTATGATAATATGACCTCTGCCTTGAAAGTAAGGGGCTTCAAAATTGCGAGTATTAATGTTGCTAGTCTCCCGCTGCATATTGAAGAGCTTCGACTAATTATGGCTGATCAGTGTCTTGATCTGCTAGCTGTTAATGAGACTAGACTCGTTTCTACAATAACTGACAACTTGGTTCATATTGACGGCTATTCAATCCTAAGAAAGGATCGAAACCGTAATGGCGGCGGCGTGTGCATTTATCTTCGATCGAATATTAATTATTGCCTTAGAAATGAAATAATTCCCAATAACGAGTTTGAAATGTTAAGTGTTGATATTAAAAAGCCTAATAATAAAGCTTTTAACGTAACTGCGGCCTACAGGCCCCCTAGCTGTACGGTTGGCTTCTTTGAAGCTTTAGAAGCTATTGTTCGCATTATTGACATGGAATCTAAGGAACAAATTATCTTAGGCGATTTAAATTGCAATTATCTATCGGATAGAAATAACATGCACCTGTCTCAGTTGAAGCAATTAAGTTCGACCTATCAGTTTCAACAACTAATCAATGAACCTACTAGAATCACGCCAAATTCTAGTACACTTATTGATATAATTTTATCAAATGAACCCTCAAGGATTTTAAAATCAGGAGTGGTGCATATGGGATTAAGTGACCATAGTATGGTCTATGCAGTACGTAAGTTTGCTATTTCATCTAAAAACACTCATAAGCATGTGACCACTCGTTCTTTTAAAAACTTTAATGCAAGTGCTTTCAGAGAAGACCTAAAGTCAGCGCCCTGGGATAGCCTAAGAAACTGCACTACTCCCGATGAAATGGTTGAAATCTGGGAAAATATGTTTTTAAAAATAGCTGACGCTCATGCGCCCATAAGAACGCGGCGAGTAAGAAATAAAAAATCCCCTTGGATTACTACTGATCTGAGGGAGCTGATAACAGGTCGAAACAGACTGAAAAGGCAGGCTATATTAACAAAACAGCCATCTATCTGGGATAAATATAGAAAAGAAAGAAATAGAATAAATAATGAGATTAAAATGGCAAAAGCGAATTATTATAAATCAGAAGTGGAACAAAATGTGGGTAACCCGAAGGAAATATGGAGGACAATCAATGAATTAACATATCGTAAGTGCACTAGTAACTCTTCAATAAGTGAACTAAAAAGTGGTGATAATTCCTTCACAAAACCCGCAGAAATGTGTGAGATTTTAAATGACCATTTTACATCTGTCGGTCCAAACCTAGCCTCCACACTGCCTAGTGGAAATACAAGTTTTGACTCTTACATAAAGCCTGTTTCCACGACTTTTAATTTACAACATACCTCTGCCACTGAAGTTTTAAAGTTATTAGGTAAATTATCTCCGAACAAGGCCACTGGCCTTGATAACATCTCATGTCGGCTTCTAAAAGAAGCTGGCCCAATTATTGCCACTTCTTTAACCTGTATCATAAACAAAACCATAGATACTGGCCTCTTTCCTTCACAGTGGAAAATGGCTAAAGTATTTCCTTTGTATAAAAAGGATGATCGCACAGATGCACAAAACTATAGACCAATATCTGTCTTGCCAGCCATTTCTAAGATTTGTGAAAGGGTAGTCTACGATCAACTATACAGGTACTTAAATTCAAATGGCCTGTTGACAAAAAACCAGTCTGGATTTCGTTCCCTTCACTCTACAGTGACAGCGCTGTTACATTTAACAAATAATTGGTATCTTAACATTGACAAAGGCATAACCAATTTAATTGTGCTTCTCGATCTTGCCAAAGCCTTTGACATCGTTTCACATAATATTTTATTAAAAAAGCTTGAGCTCTATGGTCTGAAGGGTGTAACGCTCGACTGGTTTTCATCGTACCTATCAAATAGGCAACAGCAGTGTGTAGTAGAGGGCTGTGTATCTAAGCCCCAGTTGATAAGTTGTGGTGTTCCACAGGGTTCAATTTTAGGCCCTTTGTTGTTTTTAATTTATATCAATGATCTCCCTGGATGTCTTCTCCATACCAAAGCACACATGTATGCCGATGATACCACGTTATATGCGTCCTCTGTATCCACTGCTGAACTATATGCCAAGGTAAATAATGACCTAACTCGCGTTAGGGACTGGCTTCTTGCAAATAAGTTAAGCTTAAATGTCACTAAAACGGAATATATGTTCTTAACAACTACCTTCAAATTATCTAACTTAGGAAGAGACTTTCCAATTAAGATCGGCAACAATCATGTTAAACGAGTCCAAACAACAAAATATTTAGGAATTCACTTAGATGAAAATCTTAAATGGAACGAGCATGTTGACAAACTTTGTTCAAAAGTCAATCGATCCATCAGTGGTCTAAAACAGGCACGTGATTATGTACCATTAGATGTTCTAAATACTATTTACAAATCCCTTATCCAGCCCGTGTTCGACTACTGCGACGTTGTTTGGGTCAATTTAGATCAGGGACTTGCCACTAGGATCCAGACATTACAAAATCGTACTGCACGCATAATAACCTTTCAAGGTTATGACGTTCGTTCAGCACAAATACGAAAACAACTAAACTGGGAAGAGCTTGCCTCGAGGCGTCAAAGGCACTTAAGTCTATTAATGTATGATACAGTGAATGGAAATATACCTAGCTACTTAAGCGATCTTTTCTCGAATGTCTGTGAGAACAACCCTTATAAGTCTATGCTAAGAAATGCGGAATATAATGTTGTACTGGACCACGTTCCAAAAGCAGAATATTATAAGGGGTCTTTCTCATACAGAGGAGGAATGCTGTGGAATTCTTTACCAAATGACATAAAAGCGTCCGAATCTAAAGCTATCTTTAAAAGAAAACTGGCTAGTAGGCAGGCAAACTGTTGACTACATTTTACTATATTTTATTATTTGTACATATTTTTAGTGTAGTTGTACAGTATTTACTTCTGTTTCTATACGGCTTTCATGTAAAGAAGTTATGTAACTTATGAAATTACCGTATTCAAATAAAAGTGAATCAATCAATCAATCAATCAATCCCCGTATTGGCCATATAAGGAAGTACACCTGCGAGTGAACCATTGAATGCAAGCCACCTAGTACAATAGCAAGGTTTAAGAATACAGCATTTCGTAAATAAGATAACTAATCAACATTAATCTAAAAAAATGTTTAGGACTGTGAATAAAGTTAAGTATTTGAATAAGCGGAGTTGTTACATGCTAGCAGACGTCATCATCTTTGTTTATGAAGTACCATGCATATTTTGGCATTATATTAATGTTGACGCAGTAAGTTTAATTACTCTCAAAAAGTTATTACAAAGTGCGATGGAATTATAACAAATTGCGACAGCTTAGTTTATTACAAAGTGCGATGGACAGTTGTTACAAATTGCGACAGCTTTTTATATCAAAGTGCGACACGGTTTATTACAAATTGCGACAGGTATTACAAAGTGCGATGGATTTATTACAAATTGCGACAGGTATTACAAAGTGCGATGATTATTACAAATTGCGACAGTACATGTGTCCTAGTTAAGTTACTTCGATGTTATAGTTATAGCAAAACAAAATTATATGTTCCAACCTAGAACAAATGCCACGCCAGATTACGACTGAAAAACAACTCTTGAGAAGTGGCCAAAAAATTCGTCGAATGGTATTCCCCTACTAATGCAGTGGAACGAAAACCCGGGAAAAAGGTTCAAGCGAAAAAATTGACAGCTAAACACTGAACTTATTACATTGTAGTGGAGCTCTCTCTCTCACTCGAGCACGATGGGTAAGTAAATCTACCCATCCAAGAAAATTTGGTAATCATGTGACCGTACACCGACCAAGCGCCGTGCGTCCGCACCACAGGCATACCAATGTAAAATAACTCAATCAACAGGTAAGGCAACCCAAATGCAACTCGAGGCTATTTTGGTGGAAAATCGCACAGCCACCCACGTCTTGTAATCAGAAAGTGAAAATGAAAATGAGACAACCGAAGAGTCAATAAAGACGAAAACAGAAAGCGGAAATAGTTTCTGTACCCGTGTTGTCAAAAGTATTAAGATTAGATTAATTGTCATGTCCACAAATTTGGAATATAGAACAAGAGAAAGGCAGAGAAAAAGAGAAAGTTTGCGGCAGGCAAGCGAAGCTCAACGAGAAAAAGGCGACAGAGGTCTAGGGCGAGAGATAAAAACAAAAAAGGAGGTATTTTTTTGTTGGAAGAACAACAAGAAAATTTTGTAGCGGCGGTGACAAAATGAGAAATGGTAGCGGCCACTAATGCAAGGTGAAAATGAGCTGCAGTGAAAAAAAATGAACCAGAACACGTACGAAATTTCCTCCAAAAAACGTGTAACAAAGAAGTTTCTGAAAGTTTCACGTTGTAATCTTGCAAAACAACGGCAAAAAAATGTACAAAAAAGTGTGCTGCACGTGCAAAGTTGCTTTTCTGCTAATTACACCTATTGTTGTTTTCACCGTTCTCCGGCGTTGCCTTCGCCGCTTAACATTACACGATTCTATATTTTGTTTGAACAAACTTTAAATATTATCAAGAGCTTCGCTTTTAGCCCTGGCTAAATCTACATATTAGACTACTCCAAAAAGAACTAATTCCAAGAGAATGCAGGACCAAATGCCTAAATACATAAACTACGTACCCAGATATGATTATTCCGAACTCAAAAGAATATGAAACATCGGAAAGACAACTTTACAAAACAAAACGAAAACGATTGCCACGACTGAGCTGACGAAGAATGGCACAAATCTCGCGCCAAAACCATAAATAGTTCGAAACTATCCCACAATCCCCCGCGCGCTGTTTTGCATGGCAATGTTTCGGCCGTTTCGTTGTTATCATTGTTGTTGATGTTCTTGTTTTTATAACAATATAACCGCGGTGACGTCATGTGAGGTTCCTTGTTTGTTTTCGATGTTAGGCAATCTGCTTCTGCGTGGGAGGCGAGCAATTGATCGGATGATAGCCTTTCATTTTTAAATATGAAAATAATACAGTGAAACCTCGATTTAACGAACAGGAGGGCATTTTGTATGCGCATGCGTCAATGTGGGCTGTTGAAGTGCCACAGAGGCATTTGCTGTGAATTGTTTACGTTCAGCACCAGCATTTGCAGGCGGTTTTCTGGAGCTGAATGATGTGTATTGGGTGCTACGTTTCACAAACATGTTCTTCAAGGTATTGAGGTATTTCTATAATGAAAATGAGTCTATTGTAGCCTCGCTGTCGCCCTTGAGAGGACAGTCTTTCCTTTCGTAAAACAGTACATCGAAGACAAGATGGCGGCTGAATGTTCTTACCACCTAACATTTCGCGCACATTTTTTGAGCGGGAGGAAAAGGTCAGTATGATAAATTTTTATTAAACAATTATCCTAAAGATACTTTATTCTTCTCAATAGTATAACTCTAAAATCGAACTTAATCGTTTCAGGAATACAGTGGTTAATTAAGTGTCCATTCTGCCGTGAAACTGTTTTTCACCCTTTCCCTGGCTTGTTTATCTCGAAATCTTGCCTTTCTCCCCAGATTAAGTTAATGATTAATGAAATTAAGAATACTTCCGCAAATGAATGGCGCTTTAATGAAGGCTGTGAAAAATCGCCTTCTGCAGTAATTTTTACTTTCTTCTCCGGTGCGTCTTCGTTGAGAAATAAAATACACACACTTCAACTATAAATTTAAATCAATATAATGATGCCAGTAAGATTGTGTTTTGAAAATAAGAATATTCTATCATTTAGTTATACAAAGGAAAAAAACTACACCAATCGGTTTGAATTCTGATTTTTTCCACCTTATTTTGATGGTACACTGTTTGTTTACATTTCATTATGCAAATGGTGATAACATTTTGGCGTTTTAAAGAAAATCTAGCCTAACTCCCCAACCCCAAAATAGCACGAAATGAAACGTTATCAATATACCTTTTAAATAAACCCTTGCTTCTGTTGCAAAAAAATCGCATTTATTCCTAAATGATACCATTTTGTGGATACTACATTTGTTGATATGCTAATTTGTGAGACATTTCATTCACGAAGAATGTTGACTGAGACCAGCTTCTCCTCTGTATTGAACCACATTCTTGTTTAATGCATTAGTTTCTACTTGATGATTCTTCCATGATGTACAACTTACATAAGGGGTTCATCTGGATACAGTAAAAAGCTCTCAAAAGAAACATTAATAAAAGACAAATTCATGTATCTATTTGTGTCATGTTTTTTGTCGCATCCCAGCTCATTTGGGTCCTTTAGCAGAAGTATTTATTTTTTGAGGAAACAGCATTGTGTGCACCCCATTAACAAACTTCCTGTCTTATGTTTAAACAGGCTTTGAAGGTGAACAACATCGTCAGTTAGATTTATGGAGTGATGGCCATTCTCTATTTTGAATGGATCACTACTATCATCAAATATAAATTGATAACAAGAAATCGATTGTGGAACACAGGAGCTGTTACTCAAGAGTCGCTTCAAAATAGTAGCTTAGGAAAAATCTCTGTATCTTTAGGGTTAAGGAAAAATAAAAGTACTGTTCGTTTTTTCGGAGTGTGTGCATTCGTTTTGTCTTCAACTGAGCTTATGAAATGCTCAAGTGATTATGTACTACATGATCAATTGTAATTGTTGCTGTCTCAAACTCAATCCATTCTTCATTTCCTATAGAATATTTTTTAATAAATTTTACCGCGAAAACTTTCGAAAAAATGTAAAAACCCCATAGACTTCATGTTTTTGTGGCATATATAAGCGCGTGTCTCCGCGATCAGTTTAACATGAGACATCGCGCTCAATAAACTTCGCGTGGTTATTCTTTTTTTGGCTTTTTGTCTTAAAACAGTTGAACATTGCTACGATGCATTTCCTCCCTGATAGATAAAAGCACGAGTTTGGAAATCAAACCATAGAAATGCATTGCTTTGCCAGTGAAAATCAGACTTATACAGGAACATGACTTTTTGGCGTTGAGTGTTGAAAGTCTTTAAAAGGTCAAGAAAAGCTACTGCTGAAAAATCTACAAGTGAAAACCCGCGTATAAAACGTCCGATTTTTGTCATGGAGAATATTTTTTGTAGGAAAGTACGGTATTCAAAGCACCAACGAAATGGCTTTTAAAAGGACTGTAACTTTACGCTTGAGTGTTCAATTTCCCGCCATCAGATTTGATGCGCCCACGCTATTGTCGTTCACCGGATTCACGCATGCGCATGCAAAATGCCCTCCTGTTGATTTAACGAAGGGCCAAGGGACTGCTAAAATATGTTCGCTATAACGAGGTTTCATTAAACCGAGGTCTTTTTCCATATATTTCACTATTATTGGGGCGAAGAATATCAATCATTATGACGAGGACTTCGTTTTGTAGAGGTTCGTTATATCGACAAAGGACAAGGCGTGTGATTACTCAACCCAGCTGCTGTTCGGCAAGATGCCCTTCCAACATGCAAGGTAATATAGTATATTACGGAAAATAACAGCCAGGAAATTGACCATGTAGAAAAAAAGACGATGAGGAATTGAGCCAGGGCAATCACCTAACTGCGAGAATGAAGCCTGTTTCGCACCTCTTTCATATACAGTCGACTCCCGATAACTCGAACCCTCGCTAACTCGAACCTCGCGCTAACTCGAACCAAAATCGATTTCCCCTGGATTTCCGTCATACATTCACTGTAATTTTGGCCTCGGTAACTCGAACCATGTTTTGAGCGCTTAAAAAGTCGGGAAAAAAGCCGTCTACTGGCGTCCGAAACATTGAATTTTGGATTTCCTATTGACGTGTTGTAGGAGTATAGTTTACTAGTGGAGGCTAATGTTAATTGTCACAGGCTAGTGGAAGCAGCTTTTCTTCTCAAAACAGTAAAACCCATGCTCTATTTAGGCTATGTTTTGTTACGTTACGTTCTGATTTGTAATCTAAAAGTATCTTTTAATTTTCACTTGACATTTCTACAATTAAATGTGATTAAAATGTTCACTGTGCAGTAAAAACTGTTTTTTACCTTACACTCGGCTATTTTGTTCGAACTCCCGGTAACTCGAACCTTTTTTTGATTTCCCTTGAAGGTTCGAGTTATCGGGAGTCGATTGTATGATCAGTCATGTACTCACTTTCGATGGTATTCAGGGAATTTTTGGTAAATAAAGAAACTCAGCATTGATGTATTTCTTACACTATTTCCGATGTTAGGGCACCACTTACACCACGGGCCCTGTCGATCTACATATACGGGCTGCCCCTTACGGAACTGATTCACACAACTTCCCGAGGGGATTGCTGGAGTCCAATTAATCCGCCATACTATCACACTGTTTCCTGATAAAAGGAGCTGGTTTCCCTGGCAATATCACGGTGCCAAAGGTGATGGTAAAACCAATGATCAAAAGGCTCAAAACATGAAAGAACGTCATTATATTACGTTTCCCCTCCGTAAATGCCGCTTGCACGTCAGCAGGGGTCATTTGGAGATTGAAGTGTATTGAGAGGCTAATTTGAGTTGTCTCTTCGCGTGACAGTTACAGATATGGAGATTTGAATCTACTTCCAATGTACCCAGCTTCAGCCTTAAGGGTGAGTGGGTCCCCATAAGGGATCTTCAATCTAGTAATTCCGAGGGTTATTTTTGGCATCCCACCTCCCGCGCATACTTTCAGTTCCGAATCTCGACCCGATTTTGGTCTAAAATCCGGAATCCCGAGTTTCAATCCCGTAATCCCGACCCAAATATTCGTGCAATCTCGTAATCCCGAGGAAAATTTTAGGCATCCTACCTCCTGCACATACTTTTAATCCCGAATCTCCCCCCGATTTTGCTTTAAACCCCCAAATCCCGAGTTTCAAATAAGGGAAATCCCCGATCCCGAAAAACCTATTGAGGACACTCTTAAAAAAAAGTTTCTGAATCTCGCATTCCGTGTGTTTCGAAGACTCGCTATACCTTTGAGTATCTAAATCAGTCGCAACTTACTTTAAACCGGTTACCCCAAACGTCAAACGCTAACGCTTTGAACTGTTGTGACTTATGTAGGGGGTTTACGAGCAACTTGCTCGCTGAGCGTAGAGGTACCAGGTATCTGAGTTTACATCTTGTTGTTCTTTAATCTTTACAGCAGCTCATATGTAACAGACCTCAACTACTCTCCACTAACTCTACTAGCTAACACATCGGATTAAATAACCAAATTGTGGACGTGTTTGGGTTAGGTGACCATGAGACTCTTCCACTGCATATCCTGTAGCTGAACTTGTGAACGGTAGAATAGTCTACACTGTCGCAATTAACAAGTACTAAAGAGCCAATTGAATGCTAGCGGTAAAACTGCTCGCTAGGACCAGGCATACAAAACAGGAACTTCATTGGAGGCAAAACTCAAGGTCAGCTATAATCCTCGAACATGCTTACTTCAAAGAACTACAATAAGTTTAACAAATCCTTTCGATAGACGATACTTCTCAAAACTCAGGAACTAACCGTGTGGCCTATACATTAAATTTCCTTGGACTATGAACTGTTTATTAAGAAACTAGCACGTGCTACAAAATAATCATTCGGATAGAAAAACCTTAAAATTACCAAAACTCCAAAACAGAACTAACAGCAACTACTTCATAACATTCCTCCCTCCTTAGAAGAAGCATCGTCCTCGATGCAATTGGACGTCTATGAATGAAAAAGTAAGGAACAAACGTAACTAGCGGAAGAACACTAAGGAAAATTTGAAAAAGTACTGAGAAAAAAATGCGAAATATCAAAACGACTATAAAACTACCACTAATATTAATCAAGAGTTAAATGTCAAAAGTAGATGAAAGTTCTCGAATCCTGAGTGCTTGAAAACAAATGCATGTAGGAGCAAAGGCCATTGACAGCTACAGAGGTAGTACTGACTGCAGTTGATATTTGCTTGAATCTTGAGAAACCAGCTTACGATGATGCTCTGGTGGTTCTCCAGAGCACAAACCTTGCACTTTCTTATTATGAAGGAGAAACTGTATCGACCACTGAGGAGGCAGACTGGAAAAGACGTGTTTTCCTGTCTTTGTGCAAGAAATTTATGGATGACAAGCAGTTACACATTGTGAAGGAATTGCTCTCTCAAGTTGGGAACATTGATGTATTTGGTAGAGATGTGGTAAACGTCCTTTACAATAAATTAGTTGTCGCTTTGACCAACAATAATGAGCCATATGTCACTACAGAAATTGTTAAAATAATGGATGCAAATTCAATTTTAGTAGATTCAGAAACAACAAGAGCTCTTGTGAGGGGTTTTGGAGCAGCAGGATTTGGAGCACAAGCAAGGCAACACTTCTCGAATGGTTGCGATGCGGGTGTTTATACAGACTCCTTCAAAATAGATGATCCATGGACATTGGAACTAGTTTTCCAGCAGTTGAACACAGCCAACGTTTTAAATTCACGTGTGTTTTGACTTCTCCTCTTCTCCACTTATGCAGTTCCACTTCACAGGAGTATGTTAATGAAGATTCGAAGAACCATTGAATAAATGATGAATTACCATTGCAAACAAGTTAACAAGATAGCTACAGAAAAGGACTACAGCTATCCAATCACCTAACACGTACTGCTCAACAAAATAACATAATACCCATCTCAAACAAAAACTAACGATCAAAATCAAAAATCTTCATTTACACTCGACATTATTTAGCTTGACGGGTCGTATATAAACAGCAGCACTTAAAAAGTACGGACATAATAATCTTAGCTGAGGCATGCACCGAAGAAATAAACGTTTCTTGAGAATTAACAACATCATCATCTAACTGGACATCCTTAAAAGGAAAAGGATCAGACCCAGGGAAAAAAAACTCAGCGTTCCATTTTCAAAATCAACCGTGAAACAAACTTTTTGTAGAAAATCTCTACCAAGAATTACGTCACAAGTCAAATCCTCAATCACGTGCACCTCGAAAGGAAAAGCATGAAAATCAATAACAAATTCCACCAACAACTTCCCAATTGTAGTCAGTTGACACCCATTTACTGAAGTCTCACATTCTGAACTACACTTATCCAGACTCGGAAAAGCGTGACTCAAACACTCACGCCACACTTTTGCGCTGACTGCCGTGACAGCAGCCCCAGAATCTATCAAACAATAAAAATTGTGACCTGCTATACTAATAGGCAAAGTAGAATTTTCGGCCACGAAAGGAACACAAAAACTATTAACCGTATCTAATTTTAGTTTATCACTAAAAAGATTGCAGAGAGAGAGAGAGGACTGTCAAGAATTCATCGACAAAAAAAATTTGGGAAAAGTGAAAAGAAGTATAAGTAAAAACACAAAACACAAACCCAGCAGCAAGGCAGACTACAACAAACTATAGACTAAGATTATTTTGGCGACCGAAGATAATTATCAATGAGACGTTTATCCAAAATATTTTCTTCCGGTTCCCACGATGATTGGCTCTTAGGAAAATTGAGCCACTTGACCAAGTACTCGACCTTCCCGTTCCTTTTTCGATGTTTTAGAATTTTTTCTGCACTAAACACAGTTTTATTGTCGATAGCAATTGCTTCCGGAGTTGATTCTTTTGAATTTTGAAGTTGATTCTTTGTCTTTTTACGGTATGATTCTTTGTTTGACTCGTTCTCTTTTTGAGGCTGTGGGGACAATTGCGTCTCAATACTTACTGGATTTAAGTCAGTGTCTTTAGGATCCGCTTCAGCAGAAATTGGCTGAAAACAATCTTTTGGAATAACAGATTCATTAATGTACGGCTCAGCAGGGTCATCAAAAGGCGGAGGGTCAATTGGTCGCAAATTAGGATCAAGAAATGGCTTCATACGATTTGCGTGACACGAAAAAGCAACTTTTTTATTGGTGATCGTGCGCAACTTAAAATGAACCGGTGACAATTTCTCAACAATTCTGTAAGGACCCAACCAATTATGCATTAACTTTCTGGATAACCCTTTTCTAGTTCTCGGGGTATAAACCCAAACACGCTGTCCAACTTCAAAAACAGGTTCTTTTGTCTTTTGATCGTAATAATCCTTCATTTTTTGTTGTGCACGTTGTAAATTTTCTCTCGCTAAATTTTGAGCCAATTCGACTTTTTCGACAACACGTTTTCGATAGTCAAGGACCGAAGTACTCAAATCATCAGCCGCAGGAGGCAAATACTTAACGTCAATTGGTAAGCGTGGCTCTCGCCCATAAAGAACGTAAAAAGGAGAATCCCCAATTGCATCTAAAACAGAAGTCCTATGCGCAAACAAAACAAGCGGTATGAACTCGTCCCAATCTTTCTGGTTTTTGGAAATGTACATTGACAAAGACTGACACAAGGTAGAATTAAACCTTTCTACAAGACCATCGGTCTGTGGGTGATAACTAGAAGTATTGACCTTTTGAATTTGAAATATTTTACAAACTTCTGCAACGACCTTAGATAAAAAGTTAGTTCTCCTGTCAGAGAGCAACACACGTGGAGCCCCATGTCTAGAAATAATTTCATCAATCAAAAGACGTGCAATAACAGTTGCTTCGACACTAGGCACTGGGAATGCTTCGACCCAACTAGTTAAATAATCACTAAAAACCACAATATACCTACTGCCTTTACTAGAAGGTGGAACTACGTGGAACTACTCTTTGTTTAAAGAAACTGCATTTCTTAGGATTCAACTTAACATTGGCGTCACGCAACCTTCTAAAAACTTCCTCCAAATGGACTAAATGCTCATCTACAGACTTAGAGAAAATGATAATATCATCGATATAAATCAAAGGAAAACGATATTCCAAACCTCTCAAAATATGACCCATAAGCCTCTGAAAACTGGCTCCTTCATAAAGGCCATTGTGCGTTGCAAATGCTGTCTTTTGTTTCGAATCCTCCTGCATTTGTATTTGCCAAAAACCACTTTTTAGATCCAACACGGAAAACACGCTTGCACCAGCTAAAGAATCTAGTGCATCAGCGACTAAAGGCGTTGGAAAGCTATCTACCTTAGTGACTTTATTAACTTTACGAAAATCAACACAAAATCTAAATGACCCATCCTTCTTTTTTACCAAAACAACTGGAGAGCTCCAAGGAGAAATAGACTCTTGAATTATTCCTTTTTCAAGCATTTCGTCTACTTGACGGTCAATTTCTTTTTTAACGTCAGGAGATGCTCTATACGGCCTTTGCTTAATAGGCATAGCATCACCGGTATCAATGACATGCTGTACAAGGGATGTTCTACCCAGCTGATCCCCAGGAAAAGCAAAAACATTACGAAATTTATTAAACAAATTCTTAAACTTTACTCGCTCATTATCATTCAAAATACTATTCGACAAAACAGGAAACTCTGAATAATCTTTTGGCTGTTGCTGAACATCTGAAGAATTATGTTAAGCATCCGAAGAAATGGAATTTTTGCCAATCTCAAATGTTGCTAAATCATTATCAACACGCTCAAAATCTGTCAATTTAGTCCTACGAAAAATTTTTAACTGGTTGAGCGGAAGGGTTTACCATCCTAACAGGAATAGTTACATCACTAGAAACCTTTACGAGCTCTGACGCTGCAAAAACTGAGTAACGGTGAGGCAAATCAGACTTAGGCATGACCAATCCATAAATTTCACTGGCACTTGTGTTTACACCTTTCGGCATTGAACTTAACCTCCCAACGACAACGACTTCTGATTGAGCGGGAACAGTAAAAGAATTATCAGCATGCACCGACAAAATACAATTATCAAAAACTTCAGCATCAAAATCATCACCAAAACTATCAGCAAAGGGAAGGGGATCCTCGGGGTGGGAAAATTCAATTATGTTTTCCATAAAATTAATTATCGAACAATATTTTTCAAGAAAATCTCTGCCCAAAACAACGTCATGAGTCATATCTTTGATAACATAGGCTTCAAAAGTAAAAACGTCCGACTTAATAACAAAATTGAGCCATACTTTACCAAGAACGCTAAGAGGAGAACCACTCACAGACGTTACACGACTGGTCGAAGAGGAATCTAAACAACAATTTTTATGACTAAGATACTTGTCCCAAACTTGAGAACTAATTGCTGTAACAGCTGCTCCGGTGTCAATAAGTGCAGGAAATTTAAAATCTTCTATCGTTACAGATACATCAAAACTGTCACCCTTGAAAGGATAAATAGAATCAAGTCTATAGGAATTGGTAGGCAAAGAAACACTGTCAGTCACGTGCGACCCAGCCTCAGGGTCACTCGAGACAGATAAGCCATGACACGTTTTAGAAATAACAACTTTAGCCTCAACGTCATTTACTTTCAACTTGTTTTCATTTTTAAACTCAGGAGCCAATCCTTCTTTCGACTCTCCAACTTCTTGAGATACATTGTCATTTAAGGACCTCTCGTAATCTATTACTCGGTTGGGAGAAAACAGAAATATTTGAAGACTGAACAATCTTGCTTTCCTTCGGCAATGAGCCAGCGACTACATGCTCACATCTTGTTATGGCTTGCGAAAGACACTTAATAACTTCAATCAAAATATTTTCATTAGGGACATTTTGAGGTTGGCAGTCTTGAGGACACCCATGTTGACATGTGACGGAAACTTGAGGTTTAAATATTTTAGACTTTGGCGTAACAATAGGCTCACAGGGATTAGACACAACATGGCCAAACTTTTGAACATTCTTTTTAATAACACCTTCGGCCGAATTTCCAGAGTTACTGAAAGCACATTTATCAGAACTAGATCCGACGGAAGAATGGTTATTACTTGTAGAATTTTCAAGCGCCCCCATCACGGGTTCACTACCACACACGATAGGGGCGTCAGCCAGTTTAACCGAGCGCCAATTTTTCCCTGGTTAAAAACATTTTGCTTATCGTTTTTCCGATGCAAGCGTTTAAAATTAAGTTTGAACTCTCTGTATCTGCCCAATTTCGGCTTTTTACCAACAACAGTGCCTCCACAATGGACAGGAAAATTGCATGATCGAAATTTCCGATTAACACGTCGATGTTTTTCGTTATTTTGGGAAGTCTCAGTCCATACATTTAATTCGTCTCTGACAATTTGTTTGATATCCTCTTTTAAGGGATTAGACCTAAACTTCGAACATTCTTCAACTTCTTGAACATTTTGCGATTTACCAAGAGAAATTCTTTTAATCTCACAAAGTTTAAAGCGGAGTCCACATCAGTTGGCTGTTGTAAAATAACGTGGTCACGTATCTCAGGTCTTAGACCTCGAACAAAACAATAAAGCCATTCACTTTTAGGTAAATTTAGACGAGAGCAGAATGAAAGAATGTCATAATAGTAATCGGCAACAGTCTCTTCTAATAACTGACGACGTTCTTCTAATTTTTGTCTCACCTGCCATAGAGTTACACCTGATTCAAAATGAGAAATTAATTTTTGTGACAATACTTCAAAAGTAAAATTTTCTGAACCCGATAAAGTTTTAAACCATAAGCTAGCGTGTTTTTTTAGAAAAAGGGGAAGACCAAGCGCTAATTTTTCTTCATCCCAACCATTTAATCTACCGACCCGACTATAGTTATCAATAAACTCGCGAACATCGTCTCTTTCGTTGCCGTAAAATAATGGGAATTCAACAGCAAGCCTATACATTTCTTAAATACAAAGTTCTGTCATTATGATTTTGCCGTACACATACGACTTTCCACCTACATACGACTAAATTTAAACTTAAACAGAGTTCTTAAATGTTTGCAATGGCAGCATTCGGCGTAGCACTCACAGACTTCAAAGGCGGATCTTCCACTCCTGACTTGTTTCAAACCACCATGAACAGCAAAATAAGGAATTCTGCACCAAAATAGACTCAGATTCTCCAACAAAATAACGGGTTCTCCACCAAAATATGTAGGGGGTTTAAGAGCAACTTGCTCGCTGAGCGTAGAGGTACCAGGTATCTGAGTTTACATCTTGTTGTTCTTTAATCTTTACAGCAGCTCATACGTAACAAACCTCAATTACTCTCCACTAACTCTACTAGCTAACACATCGGATTAAATAACCAAATTGTGGACGTGTTTGGGTTAGGTGACCATGAGACTCTTCCACTGCATATCCTGTAGCTGAACTTGTGAACGGTAGAATAGTCTACACTGTCGCAATTAACAAGTACTAAAGAGCCAATTGAATGCTAGCGGTAAAACTGCTCGCTAGGACCAGGCATACAAAACAGGAACTTCAGTGGAGGCAAAACTCAAGGTCAGCTATAATCCTCGAACATGCTTACTTCAAAGAACTACAATAAGTTTAACAAATCCTTTCGATAGACGATACTTCTCAAAACTCAGGAACTAACCGTGTGGCCTATACATTAAATTTCCTTGGACTATGAACTGTTTTTTAAGAAACTAGCACGTGCTACAAAATAATCATTCGGATAGAAAAACCTTAAAAATACCAAAACTCCAAAACAGAACTAACAGCAACTACTTCATAACACTTGAGAAGAAGTTAACCCATACCCTCCAATCTGCACGAGTTTTCTCAATGTTTCTTATGAGCCCTGTTGCCTAAATTTTAGCCCTTGGTAGTTTTATATGGCTTCTGTTTTCTAAGTGAATTTTGAGTTTTTCTATTTATCGAAAAAAAAAACAAACAAACAAGAAACATGTTTCTATTTTCCAGGAGATACAGGCAAATTTTGAAAATTCATCAATCCCTCCTTCGAGACAGAGTGGGAATATAGGCTGCAAAACCCCTACGGGTTCTTATTACTGTTTAAAAGGTTGGTACAAAGAATCGTGCTAAACATTTCGTTGTTATATTAATTCAAAGTTTTGTTAGTTTTGTTTAGATACTATGTTTTCCCTAAACTGCACGAAAAGGGAGAACATTGTAAAAGGTCCAGACAAACAATAATTAAGCATCAATGATGAATTCTACCTTTTTAGATAAAAGCTGAACTGAAATTTAAGCTTATTATTCATTCAAAATATTACTTCGTTTCTGATTGACTCAAATCTGCCAGACATCTGACCGTCGACATGAACCTGAGATCGGAAGGATTTTTTGGCATGGCTCATACATTTTCTCTTTTAAGAGATCACGTTCAAGAAATATTCAAGTTGCGTCATTGTCCCGGGGGAGGTGTATTTAGGGGATTTTGGGTGGGGATGTGCCCCTGGGACCCCGTAACCCTTAGCTGTCCTGTACCTAGTTTGCCTGAATTTTGTTATCCTTTTCTTACCCTACTAGCAGAGTCGCTTCGATTTTTCCTAGATAAGTCGCGAAAGAGGAAGCGACTCTGCCGACATCTTCAAACTTCTTTGATTTGCCGATCATCCCGCTATTTGGATGAGTCAGACAACTGGAGAAACCAGTTTATCTGTGCACGCACGCGTACTCTGGAGGTTTGCTGACTTTTTCTGCGCCCACTCTCCATAACCCGCTTCAATTTCACGCAGTAATTTTGCGAATATTATCAATTCAACGTTCAGTAAACTGCGGCAGAGCGCTAGTACTGTTTTTAGAAAAATTGGAAAATGCACCCTGATATGAGATGAATTTTGTTTTGAATTTAACCGTGTGCTTAGCCGATTTTACTTGCGTAAACGGATCCACAATCCAGTATGTGTTACGCGAAGTTCTTGGAAGCATAAACTAATGTTTTTTTTTTTAAATAATTTCTATGCCTATTCTTTTGTGTTTGCTCATTCATAGCATTAATTCAAAATTAGATCATGAGGCTACAGAATCCAAGTTGCATTTAAATGATCGATGCTTTGAATATTTAATTTCAGGCGTATCTGTCACTTGTGGTTCATTTTCCGTGCATTATTTGAAATTTATATGCACATATGTTTTAATGGTTTTCTAGATTTATAATAAAAAATCAAAAATTAAAGATTTTTATAGCTTATTTGCACCTCAGTTTTTTTAAAATGAAAACTTCGAGAAGTCCCGCGGTCGGTAGTTTGAAAGCGAGGTTGAGAGGCTCGGTTACATTTGAATTTGGAGTATGCTCAATATGAATTGTCGAGGATATTGGCAGAGGTCCCTTCCTCTTCCCGACTTAACTAGGAAGATTGAAGGAGACTCTAATTGCAGGGTATCCTTTTCTAGACTCAACTCCCAAAACACCTCCCTGTCCGATGGACGCTATTTTCCAGAAATTACTGAGGTCGGCGCTTTATTTGCCGTTAAACTGAGCTTCTGGTAAATTTAGATTAGCTGATTTCATTTTTTTGGGCTTAATTCCAGGTTTCCCTAGCCTATAGTAAAATCTTCAACCAACTGATCAGTTTCCTGAAAAATGACAGCCTATTCTAGACCCAAACTCTCTGACTTCTTGACCCTATGCCAGACTGGATTGCTTAAAAACCATACCCTTCTTAGCGGCACACATATTTATTGGGGGTGCACGGTAACCCTCTACGCAGAAGCTCTTGTGACGAAGCCTTAAAGGTGATGCCACACTATTTGCAACTACGATTTTCAGCGCAACACAGCGTTGCAATGTTGGAACAATGTTGCAACCACTCGAAACAATGTCGCAACAAAGGTGCAATGCTGTGTTTTGCTAAAAATCGTCGTTGCGAATCGTCCGGTGTAACATCATCTTAAGAGCGTGTGACTATTAGGTTAGCATCAAGGCGAACTCGGTCAACATCTATAACTGGGATTACCAGTCTCCCTGGCTTTGTCACAAAAACCTTTTTTTATAGCCTCGCATATTTTACTGGAGGTTTATGGAAACTGGTTTCCGCAAATCCCTTGGGATTAAAAAAACTTCACCATCTTTAGACATCTCTTCTTAAATTCAGTTAATGTGGTCCCCAGGGAAATACTTGAAACCCCTGGAAACAAATAAGGGATTCCCTTTGCACATAGGGAACAAACATAGGAAACAATTACATTGTCTATATGGAGGGAAAATCCGCCAACATTGAAGGCTTTTGTTAGGTCCGTTTATATAGACGTTCTACTACATCTTAGTACCGTCGTGTCTCTGTCACGATCTGCACGTCTTTCCACTTATTTTGATTGACTCGTCCCACATCCTGTGACGGAACGGTTGTGGGAGACCAGCACGGCTGCTCCGCACGCGCATCTTTCACGTGCTTGCCTCGTGGTTAGTCAACTAGAAATCGTTTCACAGCAAGCGGAAAACGAGAACCAGCATTTTCTAATCGAGTGTTTCTGTCGGGGTAAACTTGCAGGCATAATCTGTCAATAGATCTAATTAGCAAAAAAAAAAAGAACAAATTACACGTGCAGCAGCCTTTTTTGTCTAATTAACAAAAAAACAAATTTGCACGTGCAGCACGCTTTTTGTCTTTCTTTGCCGTTATTTTGCACAACTACAACGCTGTTTTGCAGGACTAAGGCTGCGTGCAAACGTGCGCAACAACTCCCAACATTGTTGCGCAAACAATGTTGGGAGTTGTTGCGTGCGTGTTGGCAGTGGTGTGCAAACGGATGCAACAACTCCCAACAAGTTTAGGACCTGCAGTGCATCGTGGGAAGAATATAACCCATAAGTCTTTGTAATCCATGCGTAATGAGTGTGCGTGGCCCCAACAATGTTGGAAGAGTTTTGCAAACGGATCCAACATTGTTGTGCTACGCTTCGGCGATCACGGAACAAAAGAAATGTTGGGAGTTGTTGGGTGAAAATTTTGACCGGTGTCAAACTTTGCGCAACAACGCGCAACAACATCCAACAACATGCAACGGGGTGTGCAAACGGACGCAACATGTAACATCCAACAATGTTGGGAGTTGTTGGCCAACAATGTTGCGTCCGTTTGCACGGGGCTTAAAACGCCAAACGTCCTAGTTACACATTATTTTTATGGAGGAATTGTCGTATGTGCTTACCCAATTTTTTTTCTCCTGTGTTCATGTTCGCTTTTATTTTCCACTGCCGCTCATTTTCACCTTGCTGGTCGCTAGCATTTCTCATTGTTTCACAGCCGCTTTGAATTTTCATGTTTTTCTTCCTACAAAATTCGTCTCTTTTGTTTTCAGTCACTCACTCTAGCTCTTTCTCTGTTATTCACGTGAGTGTAAACATCAAATATAACGTAGAAAAAGACACGCCTTTGTTGTTGTTTTTTTCTTTCTAAAAGTCCGGGCATGCGATTTCTTTTCAACATTATTTTACATTAGTATGCCTGTGGTGCGGACGGACGGTCGGGCGGTCGGTCGATCGGTGTACGGTCGCGTGATTACCAAATTTTCTCGGATAGGTAGTTTACCACATTTCTTTACCCTTGGTGCTCCGCTGCGCGCTTCGCGCACCTTCAAGGATGCCTGACCTCTAATCCTGGTTAACGATTCGTAATTTCTTATGATTATGAAAAACTGAAAACATAATGGCAAGTTTCTTTTGTATCCGAGTATATTGTCATGACATTTGTTCGCAGTTGGCAAGCAACTTAACTATTAGCCTGGGACAGAAAAGATACTCAGGTTCAAATCAAGTATTTGCTTCCGCTAAATAAACCAAAATGATTTAGATAGAAAAAGGAAGTGCAGCTAGGAACCTTTGACCCCTTCTCAGCTCTGTTTTCTGTAAATATTTTTCAGAATAAAAAAAATCATGATGTGTTTCATTTGTTGATGAATGCTGAAGGTTTTTTAAGACACAGAGTTTAAGACAAAAAAGCCACACAACGCAGAATGAATCTCGGTTACTGCTTCTTCTTGCTGGTTATTTTGAAAATAAGACGCATATAAATCAGACGTGTCACTCGTAGTTACAATGAACACGAACACGTGTCTCACTAAATCAAATCGATTGAAAAACGGAAATCGTAAAAAAGAGTTTCTACTATTCTTTACTTATTCTTGAAATACTCTCCTTATCGATTTATCCATATCATAGTGGTCCGTTTCTGGGCGCCCATGTAAAACACCGAATGTATGATCTCATATGGTGTCCCACAGGGTCTGTGCTTGGTCCTCTGTTATCCGTAATCTATATGAACGATATCCACAACTCTTCAGCGAAATTCTCATTCTATCTCTTCGCTGATGACACGAATTTGCTGTATACTAACACTAATTTGAAATCTCCTGAAAAAACCGTCAGTTAAGCGAACTGCTCAAAGTCTTCGACTGGCTCAATGCAAATAAGTTAACGCTCAATGCTAAAAGGTCAAACTATGTTATCTTTCGTCCATATCAACGCAAGTTTAACTACTCGGGTAACATCGTACTGATTGATAACTGTATTCAAATAACTACCGCTCTTCATTGTAAAGACCTTGTCAAATATCTTGGTGTCCTATTGGACAGCATTTATTTAAGCTGGAAATTTCATATTAATAATGTTGCATTAAAAGTAAACAGAACTGTTGAGTTGTTGCCCGTCTTTGGCACTTCGTCCCACGTACAACCCTTTTAAATATTTATCAATCATTGATATTGCCTTATCTGATATACGGTTTGCCGACTTGAGGTCAAGCTGCCAAAACCCATTTACCAAAAATTCTCGTGCTTCTAAAACGAGTCCTTCGTTTGATGTATTTTTCTGAACCCAGAGCCCATGCTGTGCCTTTATTTATTTCCTCAAAAGTTCTACCCTTACAAATGTTATATGCTGAAAAAGTATTTTCTATAATGTTTGATGTCTCCTGCATGAATGCTCAGTCTAACATCTGTGATTTCTTCACTAAAGCTAATTCAAAGCACAAGTAAGAGACCCGGTTTTCTTCGTCTGGAAAATATTATGTCCAAACTTCAAGACTGAATCTAAATCAAGATTCTTTTTCCAGGTTTGGAGCTAAACGTTGAAACGCAATTCCGAATTTCGTCAATCTCCAAAGGAGCTTTTAAAAAAATATATTTCATGAATTTTTGCTCTCGATAATAGCAGCAGAGGACGATTAAGTTGAAGTGCCCATTCTCCTACAAAAAATTGCAAATTCTGCAGCCACAACTCAATGCACTAATAATTGATAGGTTCTGTGAGTAATAAATTTGTCTTGTAATTCCACTCTGTAAGACTATTTTGTAACTTTAGCTTTTGATTTCTGTAATTCTGATTTATCCACATAGTTCATCTAGGTTACTCAATACCATCTGTTATGACTGCTGTAATCTTACCTCCCCGCCAGCCTCATCTAGCTTTTGCTATTTGGGGCGAAGATGGCAAAATTATGAGTATGAAAATAAAGTATAGTTTGTGTGTTTTGAAGCCTCGTGCGACCTGTCAGGTAAGGTAAGCAGTATTCAGTTGAGCCCTTTTCTTGCATCAAGCAACACTCCTTACCACCTAGTAACTTAACCACCCCGGACCCCGGTAATTGATCGGATAACAGGATTTCAGTAACAAGAAAATGTTAGAATTTTTAAAACCTCTTTTTTCGTGACTCTTTCTGGCTTTTTTAAGGACTTATATCTATGGGGCTTAAAATATTCTAGCAGAAGAAATCGCACCACTTCATCTATCAAGTATCCGTTTCCTGCGAGCCCTGTCATATCCGCTTATATCCTTATCGCAATCTCAGGAAGTTCTGACCTTGTTGTATCACTACGTTCTAGGTTCTTTTTCTTGGCAGTAAGCTCCGAAAAAAAAATTATACTAGAATCCCTAATATTTTCTTGATATTAAGAAGGGTCAGTGATGCTTCCAAAGAAACCGATCAAAGCTTTAATTTTCCTCTTAGCAACTTTAATGTTTATAAAGGAGAGCCAGTCTTGGAGGCGGCGTAGCTGTTCATCAGTGAATTGTCGGGTCAGCTCTTGGACGACTTGGTCACAGTGCAGCGCTTGGCAGTGTGGAACCGCTGGTAACCAACAAAGGACAAGGCGCGTGATTACCAATCCAAGCTGCGGTGGGGCAGGCTGTCCCTCCAACATGGTAGAGAAAAGAATGTGTTACGGAAATACCCCAATTAACTGCCAGGTCAGTTCTTGGTCTCCATGGTCAGTATGCAGCACAGTGCAGTGTGGGAAATCAGGCTTTGAACAGCGATCACGATATATAATCAGGCATTCTATTTGTGGAGGAACAGCTTGCCCCTCCGTGTTGCAAGAAACTAGGATCTGTTATGGAACTAAACCGTCTGCATGTATCTATTCTACATGGTCGTCATGGAGCTCGTGTCCAGCATTCCGGTGTGGAGAAACTCAAACAAGCAGTAGACAGATTGATGCAAGAGAGCAATGTGGCGGAACACCATGTAATATCACGGCCTTAAGCAAAACTAGAGCTTGTAAACAAACATTTTGCGTCAACCAGGGAACTTTATCAGACGGGAAATGTTACTGCAAGTCGGGTTTTCATGGTAGCTGCTGTCAGTATAGTAGTAAGTATATTTGCATAATTTATCCCAATTAAAAGGCATTTTCAGTTTCCGAATTTCTTCGGTTTCAGCACTAATGGTGAGATGCGAAACACTCACTTTTAAAATCGAATGGCTGTTTTGAAACATTAAGGAATATCTTGGATCTTCAAAGCAATCTGCAGTTTCACTGTTCTGCATCATTCAAAGGCAACACTAAAATATATAGCACTATAGAAACCTCCGAAATGGCGTAACTTTTTTTCTTTATTACACGGCGGAACAGGGAGGGAAAAAATAAAATTAACAAAAAGCAAGTTCAATTTTTCTAACATCAAGTGATTCTATTGTTGGATATATTAACATTACAGGATCACTAAACAATTCCCCGTTGTTAAATAAAGTACCATGACCACATTAGAGGAGAAGAGCTTGATGTCGCTGGTTCAATTTCCGCGACCGAGTAGGAGAGAGGAGCAAGAATTTACTGGTTCAATTTCCGGAACCGAGTGGGAGAGAGGAGCGGGAGCTTGCCGGTTCGATTCAAGGCACCAGACCAATACTTTCTTCTCTCTTTCCCCTTCCCATCGTTCCCCAAGCGCTCTCTTTTTCTTTCTCCCAGGCCTCCCCACAACACAAAGAGGCCTTTGCAGAGGAGAGAGGTTTACAACTATTGTGGAAAGATGGCTATCTATTTCGCTCTTCTCGATCTCCGAGTTGCAATCCTCTTTCTGGCTGTCGTACGTATCTCATATGGTCAAACCATCCCGCCATGCAAAAAGAATGATTGCTGTCAAAAGGCAAGACATCAAGAACTTGACAATTCTCGTCGCAGTACGCGGAGTCACTACAAGTCAGGCCAAGTTCCGCTATGCGACAAAGGTCTGAAAGCAGGATGGTACCGATTTACCAGCTTTGTCGGTGGCGAAATGCCTACCACAAAAGTCGACGAAAATCGTTGTGGAACCCTCCATCCAATATGGCTGAGAACCCCGACTGGCACGCATCCGCGTCCTTCCACCAAGGCTGCTCCGGTGACAGTCATGGCATGCGTCAACATCAATGAAAGAAATGGCGGTTGCTTCCATTCCTTCAACGTAGGCGTCAAATTTTGTCCAGACAACTATTTCGTCTACTATCTTGTACCGATGCCTTCATGTAGCATTGCCTATTGCGCCGGTAAGATTTCCTTAAAAGCAGCAAACAGGTCGACAATGTTTGAAAGCGAAACGTCCGCGGTAAATTACTGGCCTGTAGGTTACAGTTTTAACATCCACTTGGCGTCAACTTCTAGAGCCGTTTCATACCGGCAAAAATTCCTTCGATCCTAAGTTCAATGAAGTTATTCCCCGGGGGTACTCTTTTAATGTAATATGGGGGTGTCTCGCTAAGTCTTTGAGACTCTGGACCTGTTCCAGATCCACCGACGACGAGTGGGGCGTAGTTTTGCACCAAAGCTGGAGAAAAAATAATCAGGGATGATATGGAATAAATCCACCTTGTTTCAAAGTCAAGCTAAGAAAAATACATATACACTCCTCTTCCGGAGATCGAGGGTGATTCTTATACGCTATATCAGAGTTAGAAAGGCAAAAGCATTTACGCTGTTGATTGGCTTATAGCCCATATGTGGGATTAGCCTCCCTCCCCCCCCCCCCCCCGGAGTTGTTCTCGAACAAGCTAATTAAGAGAGGACGTGCACCTTCAGTCACCAATTTTCCACTGAACCCGGAGTGTGACTGTGTGATTTTGTCAACGCTCGTCACGTCGACCGTTAACCTAATAGTTGCGTTGATAATTACTATTTGGTATCCTTTCCTACTTCATGGAAAGTCGGTTTAATACTTGTATTTTGCCTTTGAACGGAGGCGGTTTTATAAAAATTCGGCTTTTGGTCGGAATGATACAATTGACCACAAATGTTTGTTCGACTGAGTCTACTTCAAATGTTTCTAAATAGAATGAGTTGAAGTATTGTACTCAATGAAAAGCCAAAATTTTAGTTAGCATGATAGCTTGCACGTCTCGAGGCTTAAGTGTTTATCATTTTGCAACAATATTAAGATGTTGATGGTTTGCTATACTTCACTCGAATAGCGTTTAGTTTTTTTTTTCTTTTTTGTCACCGCCCTGGAGTTTTTCATAGATGGGCATGGAAATTTCTAGAGTCCCAGATGCATAAAACAGATATAGATTCGAAAATTCCAAAAAGAAGCCGAAGCTACAACGTATGCATGCCAATTTCCATGTAACGCTGGCATATGCATTCGCTTTACCAAATTTATAGATTTCCATTACTGCAAGTCGTCTATATATAAAAAACTATATTGACGGCTTTGCAATTCGGAAGGGATGGAAAAACGAAGAGACAGGCGGTCTGTGGACTCAGTCTCGCGTCACGCACTTTGTGAGGCTTCTTGTCGAGTCCCCTCGAGTCGGAGGTTCTTGTACACACTGCAGAACTACTTGCAGCGTAGCACAATATTGATCGAATGCTTGGTGCTTGTTGAATTCTAAAAAAAAGGTGTAAACAGCTCTACAAAACTTCAAAGAAAACGTTGATTCAGCAATAGCCTTGATTTCTCGTCTCGATGTGCTTCCTTTTTTAAGTTATCGCTCTGTAATTGCTCTTGCAGGGCCACGGAGTTGAGTCCTCTCGGCTTGCTGAAATCTCGCTATGACAAATATCCCGACAATACGGCCACGGCAAAACTTAAAAAGTTGCTATTACATGGAAAACCTCGCGATTGCGGGCATCCGGACACCTTTTCAGGTCTTAACAGCACAATTTGTTCTGATTCTTATTGTGACGGACATTGAGGGTGGGGGTCTAGCGATAAACCTCTTTCATAATGGCGGCTCATTTATTTATTCTTTCATAAGTGTATAAATGAGCCTTTCTGGTCTCGTTTGAAAGTAAGAATTCTTTGTATATTGCTCTTGATAACAGTGAGAAAGGCTTATTATCATACATATACAGGAATATATTGATAGGGCGCCATTATGGAAGAGGTCTACGGCAGTTTTGTTACACTGCGGTATTTTAAATACGAGTTTGCATTTCACAGGGAATGGAAAGCCATGCCCGTATGGACAATCAGGAAATTCGTTAAAAACATGTTCGGGTAAGTTAAAGTTCATTATCTGTTGTTTGAATTTCCTGGCCTTTGTGTGGAAGCACGGCTGGATGAAAAGTCCTTACCTTTCATACCTGTATGCGAATTTCTGGATTTCTGGCATCCATGATAAATAAATTAAAAAAGCAAGAATAAAATAATGAAATAGTTTAACGCAAGGGTACAGGGGATAGAATTTGCGCACAAACCTAAAAAACCTAAAAAAACCTAAAAAAAAAACTCGAAACCTTTCCCAAGTTTCCTTGGGTTTAAAGTCCACGAGACGGTTAGTTCTGAGAAAACCATCATCTCACATATTCAGGTAGGCGCGTAACCGGGAATGTATGACGTGTACTAGCGTTTCAGACATGCTGAACCTCCCCCTCCATGTCCTCCCTCATCCCTCGCGAAACGTTTGTACACATCTCTTGACACACTGGAACCTTCTGGAACTTAGGAAAAAATAAAGGAAGAGCAATCATGTCACTTTAAACTTGTCACGTCATTTTTGTTTTCAAAATACAGTCATTATTTTTTATTTCATTACTGTTTATTGATATAATATTGTTATATTTTCGTTCAGCTTCACCGGTGAAGTTTCCTAGAAGCTACTTGATCCGCCCCAGTATTACACATAAAGATGAAAAGGGAGCAGGGGTCACTCTCGTCTGCAAAGTACCCATTAATCCCACGATAATGCAATGGAAGAATGTCACATACGTTGTTCACTGGTATGCGGACGGACGACATGTGTATACAGAGCCAGAATTTTGTAAACCTACTAACGAAGGTGCGGGAGCGAACGACCAACCATGTCCAGGAAAGAACGAAATTCGCTCTTATCTCAGAGGAGTTGGTAAAAACTATTACCCAGGACAATGGGTAAGTAATTTTGTGTGGGTCATTTTTTTCAGTGTTGTATTTTTAAAATGTTCTTTTTATCGTTACCTTTAAAAACAAAATGATGTGTGGAGGATTATGACGTCGTCAAAGTGCAAGGTCAACCACCGTTGTTGGCGAAATAGAAGATTGGGCCTCTCCATTTCAAAGTCAATTTCAACACTGGAAATGAAAAAATAATAATTGCGTGCGACAAGAGGAGCCTGCAATCCTAATTTTCAGGTTGTTATACGCATGCGTCGCATGTATGTAGCCAGCATTCCTTTGGAATTCCACTAAGAATGTAAGAAATGCATAGAACGCACTTTGATCGCGCGCATTTGGACTTCTATTACTCGTAATCTGATCACGCGTTTTTTGACCATCTGTCACGAGAAACTTACGCAAAGCACAGCGCTAGAGAAAAGCGTTTTGACCTTCGATCGTTGTCGCGCGCACTCCGTAACCTTTGGTTATTACTAGTAATAATTACGATCGAGGTACAAGAACACAACGCCTAATTTGTGTTGGGTGTCCTTTGCAATTAATAAGGGAGGTCTTTTCCAGATTGCATTTGTCGTCGACACACATTTGCCTCACTTTGACGCGCTAACTAACGTGGTGATTCGTTTGTCCTTATCCTGTTCACAGACCCTCTATTTTCTCTTCAAAGTCCGTCGAGCGCGCGTGACAAAAAATAAACTGCTGGGGATTTATTGACCGCAAGCGCAAAATGGCAGGGGTGGGGGAAGAAGAAAATAGATGGTTTGTAGACATCTTTGGGAGCAACTGAAACTTGATTTTCCCAGGAAAAGCAAATTACCATTGGCTGAACAGCAATTATCCTGTCATCATCATATCAACGACTCATCACGCTCTCGTCATGCGCTATAAGTGTTTGTTATCGCCTGGACGCGCTAACCGCGACACCATACTACTGCATTTGCATAAAAAAAAAAAATAACATCATTTGCGACTTGGGATGCAGTCATAATACAAGCTTGTTTTGAGTATTCTTTTGTTTGGAGTATAGACTATGGAAAGCGTGCTTGACGACTGTTTGGCACAGTTTTCAAGCAAAAACTCGCACAAAGAAGAGCAGCACCAGGCTGTTTTGGGTTTACTGGGCCGTGGCAAAAGGATGTTGTGGCGGTTCTTCCCGCGGGGGTTTTGGGAAAAGTTTAATTTACCAGTTGTTCGCTTAGTGAAACACAAACAAAAAGAAAAGAACGTGGTATTAGTTGCATCTTAATTACAAAGTATTATTAGTGATCAAGTTGAAGCAATGAGAGAAACTGACATTTCAGCCGTTAAATTACCCTGCCTGCCACGGAACCATGAGGTGATGTGAACATTCTTTCTAAAGCTATCATCGTCGTGCTCGCTTTCTTGAAAGCTGGTTTTACATAATAAAATAAAATTCAGCCCAGGAGCTTCTAATCTCATTACTGCAAGGCGAACAAACCTTACTTGACTGATCTTCTGTTTGCGAAACGGTAAAATCGAATCTCTTACAAAAATCGTCCATCAACTTTCGTTTTGCAACTTTGTCAACTGTTTGCTTTTTAACAGTACCTGGGCCGGGTTGTTCAAAGCTGGATTAAGGTAACCCAGGCGAGAAGGGTTAGTGCGAAACTCAGATGTGAAAGCTTCCATCAAGTTGATGATTGGACGCTCTTAAAAATAACTGAGAAAATTATCCAAGGAAGAAACCCGGGTTAAGCGCTGATCGGCCTTCGAACAACTGCGCCCTGTAGAACATCTATTGCGCCAGTAACACAAAAGGTTCTTTTTACACGCCCGAAGCACTCTGGCCAGTGACTCCTCAAATAACAAGCACTTGAGACGAACCGTACGTTATCACGCTGATCACTAGCCTTAAAAGCCTTTTCATTATGATACACAGTTTAAATCGAGGTTTCGCTTTACGCAACCCTTACGTTCAAAATATGCCATAATCATAATTATCCATCGCAAGAACCATCCACCCTTTCCCCGTAACTGCTACCTGCACCCCCTAGCAAACATATCGAACGCACTCTCCTCAGCCCCGATTACTCCTAGTAATAATAATAAAGTGTTTATACGTTTTCTACTTGGAGAAAGAACGACATTATCTTCGTGGTCATGGGAAGGTCTAGCCGTTAACAGAGCAAAATAAGTACCTGCTCCGTCGATATTTTTAAGATCCTGAGTATTAGTCCGGTGCCTTGAATCGAACCGGCAAGCTCCCGCTCCCCCCTCTCCCTCGGTCCCGGCAATAGGCCTCTTTAGCTTGTTTGTTTTGTTTTCCCAATATAGCTCATGTGTTGATACTCTAGAAAACTGTTTCTTACAAATTTCGTCTCATTCAAGTGCATATTTACGCATAATTATGAAAAGACAACGGGTTAAGTTCTCCTGGGACCTCTATTGCGGAAACAGAAAATACAAGCTAAAGAGGTCTATCGATCTCCCGAACTTCTGCTCCTACCTTCCACGCGTTGCACTACCCTCAGCTCCTACCTTCCAAACGGCCCACAATCCTAATCTCCAGGTTGTTATTACGCATGTGTCGCATGTATGTAGTCAGCATTCGTTTGGACTTCCACTAAGAATGTATAGAATGCACAGAACGCACTTTGATCGCGCGCGTTTGGACTTTCTATCACTAGTAATCTGATCATGCGTGTTTTGATCATCTGTACGTGCAGCTTAAGCAAAGCACAGCGCTGGAGCAAAAGCGTTTTGACCTTCGATCGTTGTCGCCAGCACTCCGATGTTCTCATAACTTGCAAAGCGGTCACCTTGCGTGGTGGTCAGCGTATAATTGCAGTATATCTTTCCCACAGTCAATATTTTAGAAGCGTGAAGCGAACCGGCAGAGGAAATTAAATAATTCAAATAATTGAAAAAAAAAATACCATGCCTCTTTGCTTTTTTTTCGCATATCGTATTTGTCCCTTGGTACTGAAATTGCAAAACGAAAGCGTATCTTGCTAAGCTTTTATCATTAAATTTGTACGTGATCTTGTGATCACAATTCTGTGTTTTCGCCCATTCAGTAAGCACGCTATATTGGCATTAGCGAGTTCCATTTTATGGATATGTAAAATGAAGTCACCCCCAAAAGCGTATAATCCATTTATCTCGAAACATAATACACATGACTTATATGACCTTTACTTTGCTAAAGGTGTTTTGAATACGAACGAACACAGTCAATGTGAGGGGCAAAAATAGCATTAATATACTCAATAAATGAACCATAGGGTTTTTAACTAATATAAGGGTCAATTATTGTGCATTGAGATGAATCGCTTGAAAAGAGAGACTTCGCTTGAAGATGTGATCAGAAGTAAACAAAGTCACAATAGTGCGTCACGTTCAGTCTTTTTAATATCCAAGGACTGTGAATAGTGATTCCATATTGTTTAGCTGGCTCAAAAACTTCGGAGGAGTTATAAAGCGGCATAAGTATCGTCCATGAAGAAAAGTTAGTCATGGGTGAGACAAGCAATGAACTCGAGCGAATTTTTAACTCATATCGGTATCGGGTAAAATACATTGTTTGAAGTGCGTGCTGATGAAAGCAACATGCGAGCGAGAAATCTTTAAACTTTTTTAGGTCACAAAATGCAAAGGATTTTATTCCTTCAAGTTAGAGAAAAATACCAAGAGGAAAACCTTAAAACTGAATATTTTTTATCTTGTGGAAAAAATAGTGCGTTTTCATGTAGACTGTAGACCGCAAATTGGGATCGTCCATTTACTGTACTTTTCACAAACATGCGAATTCTGAAGTTCAGAAGCCAAACGACGATTGCGTTTTTCGCTGCTGTCAGTCATCTTATCTTAACGGACCTCTTAGGAAACAAAACTTTACTTCACGGGTTCAAAAGGTCATGGTTTGTGATTTGTGGATTTCGATCCGTTTTGTGTTTCTCTGTTTCAAGGTTCGTCGCTTGTGATCGTAATTATGATTGACAGCAGCGAAAAACACAATTGTAAAGATGGCTTTGGAAGTTTAGAGTTCTCATGTTTGTGAAAAGCGAAGCAAAGTCTCAGTCGGAGGCCCCTGGATCAGGCGGGATTAACGGGCAGTTGGCTGTCTGTTTTAGTATACTTCTGGTTTTCATACAATACAATATTTCCGTCTAGTGTAATCACCTATCAATGTAAATCCCGTGGGGGGGGGGGGGAAAGCGGGCAAGGGGCGGGGATTTGATGCCTGAGACTATCCCTCCGTCGGGCGTTTGATCGTGCGAAGCGACCCCGGGGTCGGGACATTTGACTTTGACCGATAGAAGCCTGGTATCAATTCAGAAGCGGTAACCAAGTCCATCCCTCGAGGCTTTCTGAAAGTCACGCTGTTGGAGAAAGTTATGAAGTTTTCATTTGTTTTAATCGCCATAATCCGATACTTTACATGTCGCTGTCATCTAAACAGATAATGTCTATTTTGAGAAAGTCTTTATCTTCAAGTTCCCATCTGACTGTAAACCTCGAGTGAATTCGAATTCTACCATGAAAGTCAGAGGATTTTTTATAGGTCACTAATCCGACCTGTTCCGACATGTTGAGCCGATGTTATGAAGCATTTTACGTTTCATTAATATAATAGCACGGTCAATCTTACTGGAGTGATTATGTTGTTCAAAATGAGAGATGTTAGTGGAGAGAGAAAATACTTAATTACAGCGAGTAATTTAACAGAGTTTACGTTAACCTTAAATAAAAGTAGTAAGAACGTACTTTTGAAATGTTCTTTCATTCATTTTATATAGTATTATAGTATTGTTTGTTTAGATTTTTCCCCTGGTGTGGGGGCTTTTTTGACACTTTTGATTGACCTTTCGTTTCCCACCCTGGGGAATTTGATCAAAAAATTTTAAAATTTGTCAAATCCCCACCCCTTGCCCGCACTCCCCCCACCCCCCCCCCCCCCCCCCCCCACGGGGTTTACATTCATATGTGCATAAATCAGCTCCGTCCGTCGCACTTTATGCTCGTAGAAGCACAACAATTTTTGGAATTTCCGGTTACGTCAAATAAGTCACGTTATACTGTCACGCTATATTTTGGGGCATTCAGGGATTGGAGGAGGGTTGCGTGAAAATAATGAAAATCGTTTCCTGCTTAGAATTAATGACTAACTTGTTTATTTTTATTCATAAAGGTTATTATACAGCCCCCACTTAAAAATGGTACACTTTTTTTTGGCTACGAAAGTCTTTCAGAAGGGTACAATGTTCTGAATGAGTTTATGTTTCAGTCTCACATGAGATTCTGTCGCATGAAATGGTCGGCGACAAGGTTTTGTAGTAGCCTGAGTGTGTATAGCCACCCCCTCCCCTCAGAAAAAATAGCCCCTTCGCAGCCCAGTTAAAAATTGCCTTTCAGCGATTCTTGTTCCTTCTCAAAAACCGTTATCTTTGGTTTTTGGCGTAATGCTCATGATCGGTACACAAATCCGCTGGCAAGACCCTTGATGATCGCTTCGCAAGTTGTGAGAACATCGTTTGAATTTCATTTAATTTAAGGGAATGTATGGGAAGTAGCTCCCCCCCTGACTAAAACCACCACTAATGTTTTGCTTGTTTTAACACTGTCAGATACAATGCGAAGTTAAAGCAAAGTACACTGCCATGAAAGCAAATCCGTGGTCCGAGCCCATGTCCCTTTTACGGCCATTTTTTGCTGGTATTAAGGTAAAGAAACTGCTCTTTGCAGAAATTCAGAATCCTGAAGAATGAAAAAGAAAAAAAAAAAGACAGGATGCACTGAATTCAATGTCAGGCATGTTGATATAATCGCCCACGTTCGATATATTAAAATTCTAACATGACTCCTAGGCTTTCTGGTCATTTGGTTTGCTTTTCTTTTAGTACTTAAAAATGGTGTAACGTTGTTCAAATTAGTGTTAAAAGCACGAAATTTTGCAGAGATATAGAGGTCCATGCCCTGAGTAATTCTGGATAGGACGTCACTCTCCAGATTGAATACTTACAGTTTTATAACCATGGAATAATTATCATTTAAACAGCAAAAACACAGCCTTAAAGTTAAAGATTTCCGAAATTTATAAGAGCCATAAGATACAATGTAGTGCACAGTGTTATCCATTGAACCACGCCTTCTGATGGATACTTCCAGAAATAAAGACGAGGAATACATTAAATAAATATACGAAAATTGTGCTCTGTTTAAGCAACAACAGCAGCAGCAACAACAACATCAACAACAATCTATTTATTTTTAGACATATAAAGTTTACAATACTTTATGTCCGGCAAATAGCTGTAATGCTAATCTAGGCAAGACAAGACTTTAAATAAAGATGTTATTAAATTACATAAGAAAAAAGAAAAGAAATACAAAAACATACAGAAAGAAACACCTTACATATAAATTCAAGTACAGGGGATTTTGTTATTTGAAAAAGACTAAAAATTACAACTGGTATATAGGTATATACAACATATCAGGTTAAAGGGACTGGTTCACGATAATGCGCATGCGCGCCGTTTGTCTCTTCAGAATAAATTTGTCGGGTCAACACTAAATTCGAAATCGCCATTACCGGTACAATCATTGAAAATCCTTCGTTTTATTCGAACATCCGTCGTTTTAGCTGGTCTAGTTATACTTCGGTAGTGGTGATTAACGTGTGGTTGTGTCGTTTGACTGGTTACGTTTTAAGAAGACCCAAAAAATAATTTTTTCATCATGGAGGTTCAGAAGAGCATCGCGGCCGTCCGGCAACAGGACGTTCTCAAGAGTCTCTGGAGATAGAAAAGCTTAGCCTATCGATCTGGTATGGTTCTAGGAGTAGTGTGTGGCATACGAAAAGAATAAACGACACTTGGAAAGTGGTTAAAGGCATGAGTTCGTTCAACTTTGATATGATTTTTGACTCCGACCTGTAGTTACACCGCAACAGGCCGCGCGATCTTCACCGATCTGGTACACTTGAAATGTTGCTTCTATCTTTGCTTTACGATCGTATATGTTTAAGAATTGATGTTTTTAAAATAAATTATTGCCTGAATATTCTGTTTACTAGTATAATCTAGTTTCTTTATGTGTGCTACTCGATAACATTTGTTTTGCGGAACACTGACCCGATGCAACGCGAATGAATTTGTTCATTTGCTGATGAGCAATTGAAATTTATGCTCAATTAAGGATAATCTTTATACTCGTACGTTGTGTGTTTTTGTCACCGGTCAGGCGCTATTTGTAGGTATTTCTGGGTTTATATAAGGCGAACTGAGAGAACAGTAATAAGATGTTTGTTTACAAATTTTGTTTGCCGCTCGATGACTGTTTTGTTAGCGTGGGTACGACCTCGTAAAAATACACGTTGGTAAATGTTTGTTTCAAGCAGGACAGGGCTGTAAATCTTATTCTTATCAGCTGCAACATATTTCTGAGGAGTAGCAAAGAATAAACTTGAATTATGGGGATAAATAAAATCAAACCAAATGCCCGGAAATACTCTCGCGTCGCGAACAATTAATTCGAATTTTGTAAATTTACTTGCATCTCACTCGCTTCCGATTGGTTGAAAAACAATCAGCTACTGTCAGAACTCACACATGCGCATTATCGTGAACCAGTCCCTTTAACTTCACAAAATATTCTATTAAATAATTAACATTCAAATAATTATCTTCATTACCTGGAACATTAAGGGGTAGCGATTTAATTTTTTTACGAAAATTAGATATGTTGGGAATCTTAACAGAGAGTGGAATAGAATTCCAAATAGACGCACCAATTCTAGTAAAAGATTTTTTCATTTTTTCAGTTCTAGAGAATTTGACAGAGAATTTGACAGAGAAGCTTGACCATACTTAAACTCTTGTCTATGAATTGATGTTACTGTTATAAGCAACTCTAGATAGGAAGTCACGCCCCTTTTCAAGAACTTCCATTTGAACAGCTATGGAATGGATTATATATACAAAACGCTGGAAAATATCATTTCTAGGGTGGAATCAAAATATTCAAAAAGTCACCGTGATTGCCTACATTGCCGTTTGTATTTCTATGGATAGAATCACGCCTTTTGGTGGATACTTACAGAGAAATAGATGTTGCATTGGTATTACCGAAAGTGAACAATATAGAGAAACAAAAATATGCCTACACGCGTCATAGTTCTATACTTCCACCTCATCGATAATATTTCCATGTAGTTTTTGTGTCTAAAATAATTCCACGCCTTTATTGAGTACTTTCAGTTGTATAGTCATGGAATTAATTTCACAAAATGAAAAAAATATGACCAGACACTTTTTCCGAGCTAAGGCTTTGAATGATTTTTCGTGGGCAACGCAATCCCTTCTCTCTTTTCCTGGCTGTGTTATCAGGTTCCTCTATTAATGAAATCAAAGCTCTATCTTAGAGGCCGGCGTGCAAAACTTATGACAAATTCTAAACACCAAAGGCATAGTGTATGCTATGAAACTGCAATAAGCGTGTAAGTCTCTTGGCCTTTAATAACAACACCACAAACCAAATTCGAATGAAGATTTATTGTAACCGACGTGCTTGGTACTAAGAGTGTGCATACAAACAGCGTGGGTTGAAACTAAAACGATAAAAAAGCAAAAAAGTTACAAGTTGCGACTAAGGTAAATTAGAGTAAGGAAATAACAAAACTGCAAAACGAGGACTGTGAAGTACACTTACATTGTTTCGGCCAGAGAAAACTGCTGTAAAGCGGACTGCGAATAACGCGAAGAGACTTGCAAGAAACTAAACAGAACTGCGCTAAGCGCGGACCAAAATGAGCTGCACAAACTGTACTGCAAAACTACGATATGAAAAATACGCTAGAACATGCGGAAAATAAAACTATAGAAACTTAGAAAGGCGCTAATGAAGATGAAACAGCAAAGAAACGCTAACGAGGGCGCGAAAACTGACAGAAAAGGAATAAACACCTAAATTAACGCAAAAAGAAAGACTAAACAAAAGGACGAAAAGAAGTATAAACTAATTTGCGTACGCAAAGGAAAAACAAATTACGCAAGAACGAATAACAGAAAAAATGTTACACTTGGATCTTACATACCGGCCCCATAAGTGGGGAGCACACGCGAGGCTCTTAAATGAAACAATTAAAGATCTAAGTGTCTTTCTAAGAGTTCTTAATGTTCTCTTCTCCTGAATTCAGAAAATTGCACAGAAAATAACTCCAAAGGGAAAGTTCAAGCTTCTATCAGCAAGCAAAGCTTGTCAATTGGCCTCTCCAAAACTGCTCCTTTTACTTTCACCCTGGTACGGCGCACCAAACCTTTCTTGTCGGCGAAGACTTCTACCACTCTACCAAGGGGCCATGAATTGCGAGGGGAATTTTCGGCGCTCACTAGAACAATATCCCCAACGGCCAGGTTCTTGCGAATCGTCGTCCATTTCTGCCTACTTTGGAGCAGAGGCAAGTACTCCTTAGACCATCTCTTCCAAAAGATATCTGCCAGATATTGCACTTGTCTCCATCTGCGTCGAGAGAAGGAGTCTTCCTTTTGGAATAACCCAGGGGGCATCTGAGGCTCCGAGCGTAAAAGAAGCAAATGGTTTGGTGTAAGGGGCTCCGGATCATTGGGGTCACCTGAAACTGTGGTGATTGGACGACCATTAATAATGCTTTCCACTTCGCATAGGAGGGTGACTAAACCTTCGTCGTCAACAGTTTGAGTTTGAAGCAAAGCTCGAAGGACCTTGCGCGTTGTTCGAATGCAGCGCTCCCAAACACCTCCATAATGGGAGCCATAGGGGGGGTTGAAGTTCCACTTGATACCCTTCTGAAGTAGAGCTTCGTGAATCTTGTTGTGATTCCACGCGTTGATGGATTCCCTGAGCTCCCTCTCTCCACCGGTGAAATTGGTACCATTATCGGATCTGATCTCCTTTACCTGGCCCCTTCTTGCTATAAACCTTCTGAGCGCCATCAGGAAAGAATCAGTTTCCAAACTGTGCGCCACTTCAATGTGAACCGCGCGGATAGAAAGACACGTGAAAATGACCCCATATCTTTTCACAAGACTTCGCCCACGGCGTACCTGAAGAGGACCAAAACAATCAATACCGACAGATGTAAAAGGTGGCTGACCTGGGGTAACACGATCCACGGGAAGGTCAGCCATTTTCTGCTCACAGAACGGGCCTTGACGCCGCCGGCAACTGAAACATTTCGAAAGAACTTTCCTGACAACAGAACTTGCGTTTACGATCCAAAACTTCTCGCGCGCAAGACTGATAACGTACTCTCTTCCAGAGTGACCGGAGATCTGGTGGTAATATTCTACTACAAGGTTGGTCACGTGATCCTTCTTTGGCAAAATAATCTGATGTTTGGCCTCAAATGCAGTGGAAGCTAAACTTAACCTCCCACCGACACGTAAGACGCCGTTCACTAAGATTGGATCCAGACTTCGAAGGCTGCTGCTTTTCTTGACTTGCGTAACGTTTTCAGACTTGCTTAACAGCTCAAGCTCATCCGGAAAATTAAACTGCTGGACGTTCCTGAGGATTTCTAGCTCCGCGATTTCCAACTCTGTAACGGTAATTGGTGGTAAAGAAAGGATGGGAGTTGAATGGATCGGCTCTCTCGATTTTCCGCGTTCACTTAACCTTTGCAAGTTTCCACGGTACCGTAAAAACCATGCAACTGACTTCTTCAATCGGTGCCAGGAAGACGCGCGTTGAAAGTACTCAACCACAGGATGCTCCGACTCGGAAACAGAAGCGTGACAAACCTTATAAACCATCTTCACTTCCGGGTCTCCGTCTTGAAGACATCCAAGCGATAAGGGGTTCCTAGGCCAATCTTCTTCTGACTTCCAGAGAAACTCCGGCCCCAGTAATCATCTTTGGCAGCTCAACAATGCATTGGCAGTCAACGCTCTTGAAGCGCAATCTCCAGGATTCGCTACACCTTCCACATAGCGCCACTGATCTGGACTTGAGCCCTCTCGTAGTACGGCAACCCGATTGGCAACAAACGTGTGGAAACGCGTACTTTCATTCTTCACATAACGAAGCACTGACATGCTGTCTGACCAAAACACGGATTCGCAATTAGGAGGCGTCTCCAGCTCTTCCTTGAGCATCTTGTCTTGTCGCACAGAAACGGTTGCGGCCGAGAGCTCTAAACGAGGGACAGAAATAGCTTTCAAAGGAGCAACGCGTGATTTTCCGAACAGGAAGGAACAATGAACTCGGTCCTCACGGCTAACCAGTCGAAGGTAAGTCACTGAACCATAAGCTGCTTCTGAGGCATCAGAGAAGTGATGTAGCTGACTGGATTTAACGGGACCAGAATCCTCTGGCTTTAAACAGCGACTCACAGCAAACTCCGAGAGCTTTGGAACATCTGCTAGCCAATTTTCCCAACGTGCAACGTACTCAGTCGGGATCTCGTCATCCCATCCTAGCTTAATGCGACAAAGATCTTGAAGGATTTCCTTCGCGGTCAGAACAAACGGTGCCAAGAATCCCAACGGATCGAAAATAGCACTCTCTAGAGACAAGATACCCCTACGCGTTGGTGGACGGGAGCTAATGTTGACTCTGAAGCGGAACGAGTCGGATTCTACACACCATTGAACTCCTAGGGCTCGCTGAACAGGCAACTCTTCCTTCCTTATGTCCATGTCCTTGATGTCCTTTGCTCGCTCCTTCTCAGGGATAGCTTGCAGAACATCACGGCTATTGCTGACCCATTTGGTTAGCTTGAAACCACCACGCGATAGTAAAGTGCATAAACTGCCAACATGCTCAATGGCTTTCTGTTCGCCAGGGAGGGACTTTAAACAATCATCAACATAAAAGTTTCTTTTAACTGTGTTAATGACATCAGGAGGGAAGCTGTGACGATTATCTTCTGCTGTCTTGCGGAGTGCGAGATTTGCGTAAGCCGGTGATGAAATGGCTCCAAACAAGTGAACGACCATCTGATATTCTTGTAATTCGCGCGCCATGTTGCCATCCTCCCACCAAAGAAAACGCAGAAAGGAACTGTCAGGATCGGGAACTCTCACTTGGTGGAACATGGACTCTATGTCCGCCATAACAGCCACTCTCTCTTCACGAAACCTCAACAGGACTCCTACAAGAGAACTGGTTAGGTCCGGGCCCTTGTACAGCATGTCATTGAGAGACTTTCCCATAAATTTGGCCGAACAGTCAAACACGACGCGGATCTTTCCTGGCTTGCGAGGGTGGTAAACACCATGGTGCGGTATGTACCAGGCGGTGCCCTTCGCTGGGCTCTTCTGATCAGGGGACACTTTGCGTGCATATCCTTTGGAGAGAATGTCTTCCATAAAGGCCTTATAATCTTGGTACAACTTCGGATCTCTTTCCAGCCTTTTCTTCAACCAAATGGCGCGCTGCCAGGCCTGATCCTTGTTGCTGGGTACAGGCGTTTGGCGATCCTTAAAAGGTAAAGAGATTTGATAGTGCCCATTTCTCAACTCCACCATCTGTTCGGCGATTTGCATAAATCTACGTTCGTCTTGAGACATCTCTGTCTTGCTATCAACGGTGGGATCAGTAAAATCGCGATTGTAGAAGTCTTCTATCATCTGTTGGAGCCCGTGATCGACTTTAGCAACAAAAGCGGATGACCGTGAACTATGGTGACGACGGCCTAAGGGACCATTTACCGCCCAGCCGATTCGCGTTCTTGAAGCATAAGGACCACCGTCTTGACTGTGTTTGATATCAAGTGGATCGAGAGCCTTGGGAACGTCACTAGCAATCAAAAGGCCAACCTCAGCGTCGAGACGAGGCAGAAAAACTCCTTGCAAGTGGGGCCACTGATCAACGTCGTCCTGAGTTGGAATGTCGCTGCTGGACACAGGAATCTCCGGCCTGGTATAAAGGGTCGGGAGGCTAATCCACTCGTTCTCGTCCAAATCGGATACAAGAAGGTCGCGAACCAGGAAGCTGTTGGTGATGCTATTTTTCTTCTCAAGAGTAGACAGGGATATCTTAACTTGCTGACCATTAATCCCGAGCTGCTTCATGAGCGATTCAGTACAGAAACTGGAGTTGCTACCGTTATCCAAAAAGGCGTAGGTGACGACGCTCTCATCACTATCTTTAGCTCTTACTCTAACTGGTATTACGGCCATGCCTGTCCTACGACCCTCTCCTGAGGTCTCACTGTTGGCACTGGTGCTCGTTTTTACCATGTGACTACAAACTTGAGAGCTGATTACGTCTTCCGTACCCACTCCAACATCGACAGCTGGTCTCTCACGAGGGCTTGTATGTAAAACAGTAGGATGCCGTCCTTTACAGTTCGGAATCTTGCAATTTTTCCTCTGCGGGCAAAACTTTGCGACATGTTCGGTGGATAAACATCCAAAGCACAGCTTTTTGGACAACAGGAATTGAATTCTCTCTTGGTAGGGTTTCCACCGCAATGACTGACAATCCTCAAGGGCGTGGTTTCTGCTACAATAGAGACACCGATTTTTCCCTTGTGAGGGACCCTGATCGATTCCAGATCGCTGAACCTTGCGAGTCTGAGGTCTCTGCTCTCCATCGGCGCGTTGACTTGGCTCCTTTACACCGTGCGGAACCGTCTCACTGGTAGGACTTTCACTATCGCCTACATGTGCTAAAAGACTGAGATTCTTGGAATTGGATGTCTTGCCACCAGAGGACCGCTGACCAGGCGCCGATCTTACGGTATCGGATATCTTGCCAAAGACTGGGTTGGTTAGTATTCTTGCTTCGCGATCAACAAAGGCGACGAAGTCACTAAACTGTACTGGCCTTAACTGTCTGTCCATGATGTCATCAGCTAAGCGACGCCATCTTTCTCTCATGCTGTAAGGAATCTTGAGCACCAACTTTTGAATGTTTCCTGGCTGATCAAACTTAGAAATGTACTGGCTACCTGCCAATGCGTTCTTGCAACTTGCGAGAAAGACTGAAAAACGATTCAAAGCCACACCATCTTCTGCCTTTATGCTCGGCCAGTCGAGGGCCTTCATCTCGTAAGCGGATGCTATGCGATAATCGTCACCATACTTCCTTCTCAAAAGCCTACGAGCCTCATCGTAACCTTCTTCCGCTGGTAAATGATGACAGGATCTTACAAGTTCCTTAACGTCTCCTGCGGTGAACTGCTCGAGGTAATAGAGCCTATCAGTACTGCTAAATGTTCTGGATTCAACCAAATTTTCAAAGGCGCGAACGAAGGTGCGGTACTCAATAGGGTTTCCGTCAAACACAGGAACACGGGGCTGCGGAAGTTTGTTCCTATTCTGATTATGCGCTAGCAATTCCATTATTCTATTCTGCTGAAACTGAAGAGCAGTCTGTTGCCGCTGCAAACCAATCGTTTCCTTTCTCAGATCCTCGCCGACTGTACCCGCTTGATAATCAAAGTGGCCGTAAGGAACAGAATCCACGGACACGCCCTGGCCTGGGTGGTGCACCTCGCCTGGAAAAGACCTTTTCGCGCGGGGGCTGGTACGAGGGGGATCCTGATCCTGGAGCTCTGTCTCCAATTTTAAAGGCTTCACCTCCGGTAGAGAAGGGGAGGTCATTGCTGCGTAGACCCTCTCCTTAGCTGTTGTCTTGACTATTTCGGCTTCGAGGTTAAGGCGTAATTCTTCCTGCTGTAAACGAAACTTTTTCTCTTCGAGTGTTTGGCGCTTTTCGAGCATAGAAATTTCAGCTTTTAACTCGGCAATTCTTGCGGCTTCTTTGGCTCTCGCGGCTGCAACTGATGAAGCACGGCCACCACGTGAACTTGCACAACTAGAATGTTTTGAAACCTTGGAAGCAACTGAAGGAATTGGCGTACCAGCACAACTAATTGAATCCTCGGGATTCACCGCCGAATCTACTTGAAGCGATTCTGCTAATAGCTTGTGTTCAATATTAATTATCCAATCGACGATCTCCTGACGGAACACATGAACCTTTCTCTCTTTGTCTTCAAGATAGCGTTGACCCTCAATAAGGGCGTTCTCATCCACAATTTCTCCCACGTAGTCGCGATGGGCCTCTTTGAATCTTTCAAAAGCGTTGTCCAAGTAAGGAAGCTTCTCTTTAACCTCCTGAAGATTATGATCATCAGTAAGCAAGCCAGAAATTTCATTGGAAATGGCGGTTACGGTAGATAGGTGACCAGACCTTGAATTTTTCTTTAAACGAAGTGTTTCCAGGTAAGACGCTTCAAAATCCAGCGAACGGTTTGGTTGTCGCACGCGTGTTCCAACTCGCCGGGCGACGGGATCTGTAAGCTGCTTGCGGCTAAAGCTCATGACGAAACGACATGTCACCAACAATTTTCAACGATGAAACTGCAATAAGCGTGTAAGTCTCTTGGCCTTTAATAACAACACCACAAACCAAATTCGAATGAAGATTTATTGTAACCGACGTGCTTGGTACTAAGAGTGTGCATACAAACAGCGTGGGTTGAAACTAAAACGATAAAAAAGCAAAAAAGTTACAAGTTGCGACTAAGGTAAATTAGAGTAAGGAAATAACAAAACTGCAAAACGAGGACTGTGAAGTACACTTACATTGTTTCGGCCAGAGAAAACTGCTGTAAAGCGGACTGCGAATAACGCGAAGAGACTTGCAAGAAACTAAACAGAACTGCGCTAAGCGCGGACCAAAATGAGCTGCACAAACTGTACTGCAAAACTACGATATGAAAAATACGCTAGAACATGCGGAAAATAAAACTATAGAAACTTAGAAAGGCGCTAATGAAGATGAAACAGCAAAGAAACGCTAACGAGGGCGCGAAAACTGACAGAAAAGGAATAAACACCTAAATTAACGCAAAAAGAAAGACTAAACAAAAGGACGAAAAGAAGTATAAACTAATTTGCGTACGCAAAGGAAAAACAAATTACGCAAGAACGAATAACAGAAAAAATGTTACACTTGGATCTTACATGCTACATAAACCTGACATGATCTGCGATCTGCACTTCTTTCCGATCCCATTTACTTTACTTTTTGACAAAACAAAACATGAGTCCAAAGTTGGCGTTACAAATGCTGTATAATCTTACTCAAACAGGAGCGGTTCAACCTGTTTTTACTCACATAAAAAGACGAGTCGACAAATGGTTATTGCCGCTCACATTGTCCTCTGCACTTGCACAGGGCAGTACATGGAAGATGTGACTTAACACATTTGCATCGCCCTTTACATCCCTTCTCATACTGACAGCTACATTTCAGCAACAGCTCAGATACCTTGGACACCTCTGGAAGTAGAGTCCATACAGGCTCCCACTGACCGCTTGAAGACTACTGCCAACCCCATTCTGATGGAGACGGGAGATTTGGACTGGCTATGAGGGCCTGACCCCAGCAATGTCATGTAGGCTGTTCGCTTAACATGCTGCAGGAGAGCAGCAAACGTGGGTGGAATTACGTTCATTCTGGTTCTTGTGGAAATAAATCCAATCTTGCTTCATTTGCAGAAACACAGTTACTGGTTCTGTCGTACATTAGAACTACGAAGCGCTCCGGGGGGGGGGGGGGAAGGGTCTCGTAGACTGCTTCAGTGTTGGGGTTATTACTCAGAGTAGCAAACGCTGGAGTAACATCGATCTTCATAGACCTTCCATGTGTCCCAAGCAGTTTCCTGCCTTTATTAAAAGGACGAGACTTGATTACACCCGGTGAGGGCATGAAATGCCGGTAAAGCTACGCTTTTCTGAGGACACAAAACAGCTGCAATTTTGTGAACCTCGATATAGCGGAATGCCTTGCCAGAGCCAAATGAAATCCATCTTTCGCTGCTATAGCTATAACAACCACGTCGGTATCAACTGTGCAGATCAATGGCCTCTTATTGCCTTCTCTTACTGAATCCAGGTAGTGAACAAAAATTCTCGAATCGGCTTCCTCGTGCGTGCATGGTGATAAATTACCAATATCTCCATTTGGTTTGCTTACCACTGACTGGTCGTGAGATAATATTACCTTATTATCAAAACAGTCAACGGTCGAGCACATCGCTGCCGAGAACCTGAACAGTTCCTTTTTGTTTTCGCCTACCCTAAGGAATCCATCCCAGTTCGTTGGTATGAGACTGCTAGGCTCAATTCGCCTTTTCACCCCGTTGCCTCGCTTCTCCCTGGTGTGAGCTTTCAAGTTGTTGGCATTATCAGAGGCATCCTAGACAATGTCTATCCTGATGACATGAAGTTTTAGCTACTGTTGCACATAGCTCAGAAACACTTCTTCCCCGTCTTGCTGGAAAGTTTTACAATGCCCAGGCTTCAACATGTTAACAATTGCCGCACCATCTAAAATTTCTGCTTCAATGAGGAGAGGATCACTCTGATAGGATAGCGAGAGCTCCTCAAGCCATTTAGCTAGATAAAACAGCGCACGAGTGCATGCTTTCAAACTTGGCCAGCAGTGGTGGGTATGCGTGGTTTTCATGACCAAAAAAATCGCTCAGGTCTGCTCCACGGATCTGCCAGCTGATAAAAGACTGTGCAAACAGAGAGCAGTCTTCTTTAAGAGATTTTAAACACTTTACTTTGCTGACATTTTTCTTTGTTGTCGGCTTACTAAACTATGGAAGGTTGTTCTTATGAATAGGCTCAAATAAAGAAGTTTCTCGTTTGAAAAGCCGACTTTCAACGAAGGCGTCAAACGAGTTCTGGCCAATGCGCTTGCCTTTATTAACATTTGAAACAACACTTGAGTTAGCGACGTCTCGAGTATCCAATACTATAAGATAGGGACTTAGATGCCTGAACGGGTTCCCCAATTCATTCAGGGCCTTACAAAGGCCATTTACGTAGAACCGAAAAGTAAGTGAATAAGACGATTTCTCAAAGGATGCGCGGGTTATGGATCAAGTCCATGACTTTTCAACTGGAATTACTTTATAAAGGGCGTTGCATAATTTAAGACATAATGAGTGAATGGAAATATTATTGTCCAGATGCAAGTACAGAATTATGACATGTGCAGGCACTTTTGGTGCCTAATTGTACACTTCCAGTAATTCCAATGCAACCTTTATTTATCTGTAAGTATCCACTGAAAGGCGCGGTTTCATCCATAGAAATACACATTGCAATGTAGCTTATCATGGTGACATTTTTTAATCCTTTGATTCCACCCTAGAAATGCTATTTTTCTGCTTTTATTTATGTAATCCATTTCACAGCTGTTCAACTGGAAGTACTTGAAAAGGGGCGTGACGTCCCATCTAAAGTTATTTATAAAATGAACACTTATCCATAAACAAGAGTTAAAGTATGTACAAGCTTAAACAGTGCATAATTTTCGTATTTTTATTATAATGTATTCCTCGCCTTTATTTCTGGAAGTATTTATCAGTGGGCGTGGTTCTATGGATATCACTATGCAGTACTCTGTATGTTTTTGCTCTTATAAATTTCGGACCCATTCTTTAACTTTAAGGCTGTGAATTGAAGTTTAAATGATAATTAATTCCATGGTTATTAAACTGGAAGTATTCAATTTGGGGCGTGGAGGTCGCATCTAGAATTAATTGTAACATTAACATCTATCCATAAACAAGAGTTTTTAGTATATACAAGCTTAAACAGTACATATAAATTAACGTACTTTTTTTAGAACGTATTCCTTGTTTTTATTTCTGGAAGTATCCATCAGAGGGCGTGGTTCTTTGGATAGCTCCGCACACTACACTATATCTTATGGCTGTTATAAATTTCGGACCCATTCTTTAACTTTAAAGCTGTGTTTTTGCTGTTTACATGATAATTAATTCCATGGCTATAAAACTGGAAGTATTCAATCTGGGGAGTAACGTCCTATCTATAATTACTCAGGGCATGGACCTCTAAGCCTCTGCCAAATTTCGTGCTTTTAACACTAATTTGAACAATGTTACATGTTTTCTGCACCATTTTCCTGTACCATTTGTGCTCAAGTCTCTTTTGGGAATTGCGAGACAAATGAAGTCTTGAAAAATTTGCAAGTTTGACCCTAAAGCCTCGGAGTTAAGTTAGAATTTTCATATATCGAATGTGGGCTATTAAAGTTAAATGGTAGATATATTATTTGAATACGTAAAAAATTTCGTCGAAGCGCAAAACTTGTACAAAAAACCACGCTCATTTCACCAGTTTTAAATTTGAATTAGATGCAAACATAGGTGTTAAATGCAATTTTTCCAGAATTAAACACTCCTCCTTTTATGAAAGAAGGCTCACAGAAAGGGCTATGTATGATTAAGACCTTTAAAATATAAATGTTTCGTCCTAGTTTAACCTGGATTACCTTGGCTCAAAAGGTCCGTTCTCAGAATACTAGAATGGATGGCGGTCTTTTTTTTTTCTAGGTGCTTCGCGGCTTTGTGCCAATAATTAGGAATCAGGTAAACTTCTGGCACCCATGGTAAACTCGAATTGAACAGAACGCCTTAATTCCCCCTATTTTTCAGGTGACTCCTTCTGTTCTTACAATAGATGAATGCAAGGATCCATATAGCGTGAGCTTCACTTTAAAGCCCACGATACCAGTTCGTTTTTCTGATGGCCTGTCTGTGAGACTTTACCTCTCTGCTGGTTTGTTGGTGGGAAAAGATGAGTGTTCCTTTATTCTTAAAGGAATGAAAGAGGTAAAAGTGACTGTAAGAGTGGCCTGCCATACGATTCGTGATCCACAAGCCGGTAGATGGAAAGCCATAAGTCCTAAAATCACCAACGTTCAAATGCTGCTTCCTAACTTTTGGAAATACGTTGACCTGCCAATAGTCCCGGTGAGTGCTTAATACAATCGAACCTCCCCGGCGTAAGCGACCGTCTAACTTGTGAAGATTCAGTGGTGGCTGATACGCAAGGTGGTCGCTTACAAGAATAAAGCCACAGGGCGTCTTTTCCGAGTAGGGGTCCGGACACGACACATACACTTTTTTAAGGAGAACTTACAGCATGCAATTATCAATACGCTATGTTAACCTCCGCAGTTTTGTCACTTAAAGTTTTTTGTATACTCTGAGTAGCGTGGTATATACAGCGAACACAGAGATCAGATCGTGCGTCAAGAGGTAAAAACAACTGTAAAAAGACGGGTCGCGGCCGTTTACGAGAGGTTCCAACTATAATAATTTTGGTGGAAAAATTTTGGTGTTTTGGATAGAAGGTCAAAAAACGTTCCAAAAAAACTTTATCGGTAGTATGGCTCTATCAATAGGTACGATCAATGGCGCTGTTATATATTACTTGAAGACGCTGTTAGATCCAAGATGAAAAGAAGATAGTTTTCTGGATAGCAGTATCCTGTACATATGTATACACTACCTCAGCTCTTCAATAAAATCCCTTAGATAGTACTGCACAATGCCAAATACATGCCTTATGCTTCATCTGTAATTTCTTACACAGCTTGCGTATGAAAACACTATGTATAGTGTGTTAATATTCAATAAAGTTTGACTGATTGATTGAAACATATCCTTAGTATAGGATAGTAAAGATTTAATGATTCGTATATTCATCATGATGTACATAAGAAAGGATTTATTTTAATTTTATCTTATTTGAAAGAAAGGTCATTACCATTATTTTCCCGCACTCTTCGTTAGACTTAATGACATGGGTTGAAACATTTTTTTTTTCTGTTCTGATTTGCAGGTAGTTGTGCGTCAGAGTATAGGAGAAATCTATAAATGCAAGAGTGTTACAGATCCTCATTACCGCTTGCTCAATCTTGAAAGCAGGTATACCTTAACTGAAATACTACCAGTACACAATAGATCGAGGTGCATCCAGAGGCGGAACAGCTTAAAAAAATTTTGTGTGAAAGTGAGCTCATGTAATCGCATGTTGACGAGCGTGAAATTGCATCTAAAACAAGTACCAATATCGTTCACGGTGCCAGGCATTCAAAATTGGCATTTATTCAACGAATCTCTGTAGTTCTTCATACAGAAGCGTTGCTTCGCCACGTTAGTGTTCACTGGGACTTGAGAGATAATTTTGTGCAATAATTGTTTATATATCAGCGGTAATGGTAGTTATGATTAATTATTTTCATGTCCTTTGTATCGTCTTGATAAACGTAAGTGTGGAAAACTGAAAACTTCATTTTCTTCTGAGTATAAAAAGACTTTTAAAAAAGCCAAACTTAAGGGTGTCCTTATTATGTTTATGCACCGATAAACATTAAGAAACACTTAATGACTGGTTTTGGGAAACAAAATTATATAGCACACGAAGAAAAATATTTTTTGTGTACAAATTTATGAAAATAAATCTCGCCAGTGGTCAACGTTCGCAAGTAGCAGTGCACTGTTACCCTCTGACGTCATAGATTTGCAAAGATTTTGGCGGGGAAACTGTTCCATTGGTAGATGTCAATTGACCTCCAAGCAACCAGTGAGAGCGACCACTGTACGTTGGGAAAAGATCTCCAGCTATATAACAAGAAAATATATTTCAGGATAGACGATAATAAAATAAATCATCACGGGCCTTAGATATCATCCCTTGCCCTTGTGCGCTCAAGGAATGGCATTATTTAAAAGGTAGGTTAAACAACGGTTATCCCAACACTCATCTCTGTTTTATATTTTGTCTGAACAGAACGGTATGGAAAGATTTCATGGGACTTGGAGATTTTGTGTTATATCACGACGTAGATAGAGACTTCGAGGTGAGCTAACTTCACTTGCACACTCTTTGATTCCATTACCATTTCATGAAATCATGTACGACTGACTTGGATACTAGATACATTATATAGTCATTATCTTTCATCTGTTTGTGTACTGAAAACTTCCTGAGGCCGAAACGTTGTAACTAATTATTTAAATTGAACTTTTTAACTGAAATCGTCCAGCTGTAGCATCTTTTTTTAACCAGTTTTTACAACATTTTTACCGAACACCGAGAATCCGCTTTTGGCTCGAGTAAAAGGGTCAGCTTTCTGTAAACTCTCACTAGAGTTGTTGGGAGGGTAGCCCTCTCTTTCAGGACAACATTTCTATATACTGTGTAAACGGGTGCTAATACCTTATTATAGAAAATTAATGCTCCATGGAATTAAGGTATTTGAGAAAAAGGCGACTTGAATCAACGCAAATAAAGTGGAAAACGATTTTCCAATAAAGAAAATCAACGCAAAAGACTGAGGGTAACATTTCAAAATGAAGGAAATTCTGAAAGCGACCTTAACAAAGGAACAACTGAACTTGTTGAGACAACAGGAAAAACGTTCTACGTCTAATCCGAAATGTCAGAAGTGTATTGAGAATTTGGGATCAAAATAATGGGAATTAAGCTCACGGAAATTTCTGCTACACTTAATTAACGGCGCGGAAATTAACGATTACAGATCAAATTAACTCGACTAAAATTAACGCAGATTTTTCAAAATTGCGTTGATTTCATGAAGCGTTAATTTCCTCTAACAAGGTAGTTATTTTCAGGTTCAAACCAGGCTGTGGGCTTGCAACAATCCAAGGTCCGTTACTTGCAACTGTGGAGCAATAGTTCGTCTCAAGCATCATCTGATTAAATTTAGCTGCTGTAATCCGACAATGATGCGAGACAGTCACACACCCATTCAAGTTGACATACCAGGCCCTAAATGTTTGCCACCAGGTCTTTCCTTGAAGAATAAAATCTTTGGTTCGAATACTGGTTATGAGGTACGTGCTGTTTCATATTTTCTGATTGTTTATTGTAAAAAAAAAAAAGAAGAAGAAGAAGAAGAAGAAGAAGAAGAAGAAGAATTTATTGTTTTTCCTTATGGCATTGTGCTAGCACAGCTTTTCCTTTACTTTAGCGCTCGATTTTGGCGTCCTCGAGAAACGAGGAAGATCTTTGTTGAGCATGCGCGCCATGTTGCTAGGATACATTTGCGAGCTTAGGCGTAACAGTCGTGCGCTCGATCAGTTATGACCCGAATTTTACAGTCAAACCAGGTCAAGCGTTCCCGTCGCTAGCAAACTAATGAATTCATTAATGGAAAAATGATTTCGTTTGTTGATTCAATAATCCATTCATAAAATGAATAATCCAACAGTCAAATTGGACCTCGATTCAATAATTAAATTTTGATTTGGTTTATGAACAAAATCTACCTGTTTTTTACTCTTGCCTGTTGAGTTCAATCGTATTTGCTTCCCTTTTCCTGCCGTTTACGATTGCGTTTTTAATTGCCTTTAACCAAAATAACAGCTAGAAGGGACAGACCGCAAACGCGCAAAGAAACTGACAAATGCCGGGGATCGAAATCCACCAATCACCGCACATACACTGACCTCAGTTTGACTATCGTGTTTTCTAAGAGGTCAGGTCCGTTGAACTGATTGGCGTACATGTAACAGTTTGTTTGGGTTTGAACTTCAGAACTCGCCCGCACTCGACTCTTTGAAGAAAATAAGAAAAAAAAAACTGTAGTTTTTTAAAAAACAGTAGTCGAATCAACATTCGATTATGGAATCGAGGCTAAATATGAATATTGGATTGTTCATTTTATGAATGGATTATTGAATCAACAAACGAAATCATTTTTCCGTTAATGAATTTATTAGTTCGTTAGCGACGGGAACGCTTCACCTGGTTTGACTGTAACAATAAACGGTAGCTCACACTCGGAAAACAAGTTTGACGAGAGAAACAAGATTGACTAGTTTAGAAATCCGGGATATTGAACGGCGACTTCAAAGGCTTAACGTGATTCAGGCACGGCCTCGTTTTCACCTTCTGACTCCTCAAAAGACAAAAGAAGATCAAGGTGTTCTTATGTACGCAGAGTGTAATAAAGCATGTCGCGCTTTTGTTCTTCTGTACTGTACTTTCAAATTCCAAGTGCATTTCTGACTCCATTTACTGCACCAAATTCTGAAAGAAGTTTACATTACTGTAAGCATTTGCAAGAGGGCTACATTTATCGTCGTATCTATAAGATTTCCAGGAAAATGTCGGTTAGTCTTTATCAAGCATCTAACTAATTCGAAAACGTTAAAGATTTATGGCAAATTTACGATGTCCCTCGATATCGATAGACAATTTGTGGTGCACCACGAGGGAGAGTGTTTAACTTTTATCCACGGCAAAAATAACGAAGTGAATATATGCGTTCAATTCTTTGTAAAAGTTGTTTATATCCACCAAAAGAATAAACGGAAATTTTTCAGGTTTAGTTGCCATCTTGCTGCGCTGTACTGTCATCAGTGCCGTAAAACAAAGCCGAAACTTTATTGTTGCTTTTAATAACCCCCTTCATCTCATTTTTAAGTTGTCATGTCTTGTCAACATTGTGTTGCAGTACATATTACCATCCGGGATAAAAGTACAGTTAGTAAGGAACTACTGGGGCATCGATGTTTCGATTTACACTCCTAAGGCTAATGGAAATAAAAAAGGTCTGTGTACGTACCAAAGTACTTCCGGTGGACAACGGTTGATGGACAAAAACTTTGGGTATCAGCAAAGGTAAGGACTGATTGTTTATAGTCATATTAAATTGAATACTATTTGCCAGTTTTGATCATGGTAAGGTAAAAAGGTAAAGGCGCACACGAGCCACCGGTTTCATCAGCATGAAGCACCTAAGACTATTGTACTCCCCCCTGGGCGGGATGCTAGTCCATCGCAGGGTTATCCCCTAGGAGTATGTCGCCGGTACCCATTTATACACCTGGGTGAAGAGAGACAAAGTGGAGTAAAGTTCCTTGTCTAAAGAAAAAACGCGACGGGCGAGGCTTGGACCCCGGACCTCCAGATCCGGAAATGGAGGTGTTAACCACTCGACCACAGACTCCTCCACCAGTTATGATCATGCTACGTGTAAAAGAAGCTCTTCATTTCATTTTGGAGAAGGCGTGACATATCTTGGACAAAATGAAAAGGAATGCCAGACCGCCCTACCCACCCCCCACTCCCGCGCCCGTCAAATACGAGGCCGCTCTAAGGCGGAAACGCACCATTTTACCATCCTTGATTTGGGGGAAAGGAAGGGTTTGTGGAAATCCTACGTATATTTTGTCTGAGATTGTAGTTAGTCAATTTTTCTTGTTTTTGTTCCATTTTGAACAAGTGTTATTGTTTTACTTCTTTACTTAAATTATTACACCTCTATTTAAAACGTTACAACCTTTCGTAACTTCTGTACTACTCAATTAAATTCTTCTAAAGTTTAGTTGGACTTTTCCCTTCAGGGCATCGCCAAGCTACTTCGATAGGCTTCCTGCTGACGTCAATTCAGATAAAGAAGGTGTGGAATATGAACAATCTTGTAGCTGTAGTAAAGTACAAAATGATAAACACACAGATGACTGCGTGGACGGCATTCCAGTTGTCTTTGCCCAAGGCTTTTTGAACCAAGGAAAAAAAGGCCAAAGAATAAAAAAGTGTCACAAGAATATTGCCTCACGAAAGAAAAGAGAAATAAGGGATATAGTAGAAGGGTCGGACGATTTAACGGACGAGGATTTTAGGTTGTTTTACAACTCCCTGGAGACGGATAATCATAAAAGATCAAAACGATCAGTTAATTCGATTTCTAAGGAAAACGCAACACGATACTGTAATGAGAAACTGGCGGAAACTCCAGTGGGGAAGTTGTGCGCCAAAATGGGAACAAATGTACAGGCACTGGTGAACGTCTGCTCCTCTGACATCGAGGTAAGTATCCTTGAAGCTAGCCGAAAGGAGGCAGATCGAAACAGCTGTCACAATTTTATTTCAGTAGCTTCTTTAGACAAGAAAATGCATATAACAATTAGGAGGCCCAGGAGCAGTCGTTCGAGTCGAAAAAACCGTTGAACAGACGACTGACTCCGAACTGGACCTCCGAGCTGAGGATGACCTTGATTCAGTGAAGGGACAAAGGAGTACCAAGAAAAATGCTCGTAGTAGGGTCCTATAACAAAAACGGAGAGGAAAATTACTAAGGGACAAGTCAGGCCTGATGAACGTCCTGATCACCCTCGGTACTAGGGTTCTCTCCAAAAGAGTAGAAGACAACTCAGGGAAAAAGGTAGCCTGTGTTACAAGCGGGATTGCTTGCCTTCGCTCGACTGAAACATGAGAACAAATAACGCCTGGCATTACGCAGACTAGGAGCAAGGTTTTGCCCAGATTTACGCTCCTGAACTTTCTTGACGAGCATCACTATCTTTTGCACATCGTCTTGCGATCATTTATTGTAACCATTCTTAAAAGCTTTGGCTCAAAGTGTTGTCTCAATTACCTCATTAAAGGGGCCAAGTCAAGCTATTCCCCTTCATAGGTACCAGAAAAATCATGGTCCAATTTTGCCGTGTGTTGGATTAAACCTTAAAATTCAGTTGGGCAAGGACTCTTTCTGCAACACATTGCAGCAATCTGACTTGTTGTAAGAAAGGTTTGAACGTGGGTACTTGGTAAAGCCCTAAATATAATTTATAAACCGCGTTTCAAGTTATTTTAAAGCAATTTTGCAAACAAGTTTCACATCATTGTTCCCCGTTTGTCTTTTGGGATCCTCTCCGAGATTCCTGTGCGCTTATAAAACTTTTTAATCCACTTTTACCGACTTAAGCCGAAAATAACAACATTATGTATGTATTATGTATGTCTATGGTCTTTTTGTAGTTTACGGGAGACCTATCGTTTGCCGTTGGAGCTGTTTCCATGTTGATGAACGAATGTAACGACGCACTTATACAGAACATAACATTACCTGCCAGTAATTCTACTACCAATAATACGTCCAATAGCACCCAGGAGGTGATAATACCCGCTATAGTAGAAGAGGTTGGCCAGCTTTTGTGTCCTAATGACTGTGCCTTTAACGGAAAATGCGTCAACGGCTCGTGTATTTGTAATAAGGACTACACTGCTGAAGACTGCTCTATATCATTGTATCAAGTACCAGATATTTCAAGGTTAGTGTTGCGTGTCTGTGAAAGAGAAAATAATTCAGTCGATGAATTCAATATTTGCAAAACTTGCCCAGTTATGCCAGATTCGTTAAATTCCCACCCTGCTTCATGGAACAGTATTTGTTACACACCTGGAAAGTATATCGCAAAAGTAGCGAGTCCGAGTGCAGCTACCAATTGGATAGTATTAAGTATTCTTAAAGCTCTTTCTAGTTCCTTGTGTTAAACTGCAAATGAACATGCTTGAAAAATAAGACCAGGTAAAAAGATAAAGGCGTACACGAGCCAAAGGTCCAAATGGCCGGAGCTTATAGCAGATTCCTAGCTTTGCTACTCCCCACCCCCACCCCCCATCAGGACGGCATGCTAGTCCATCGGTTACCCCAGCAGTATGTCGCCAGCATCCATTTATATACCTGGGTAAAGAGAGAGGGACAACGTGGAGTAAAGGTCCTTGTCTAAGGAAACAACGCGACGGGCGAGGCTTGAACCCGGACCTTCACATCCGGAGTTCGAGGTATCAACCGCTCGGCCACCAAGGAGGATTGTAAAGATTTATAGCTATACGATCCACATAACTTTGCGGTCTTGTCGCTTAGGGCTAAGGCCCTAGATTTGCCGTCTCTGTAATGCTTTAATCTGATAAATGCAAGTTTTCTGGCTTTTCTTATTTTGAATTTTATCTTTCAGACTTCAAACAAATGGTTTGTGCGATAGACGAATAAGACCTTGTAAGAAAGTTTCGGTGTTTGGAAATGGTTTTCTTAATTCTACAAACATGACTTGCCATATTCAGGAAATTGAGGTATTACATTATGATGATAAAACACCTTAAATTCTATGCCATATTTACGTTGTTGCAAAAAAAAAAAACATACTTACACCTTACTTAAGTAGCCTACAGTCTCTTTGATCCCTAGGTATGGGCTAAGTTTTGAAAATACGTTCTCATACGCGATTTCGTACATCTTATTTATCAAGCATCGGTAATCCTTTAAGAAAAGTAGCGACTGCTATATTTAAACACAATATAATAATAATAATAATAATAATAATTTACATTTATATAGCGCAAACCTCTATATGAATATATTCGGTTGCGCTTTACAATATTGTTATATCAAATTTATGTTTAAGGTGACTAAAGCATTAGAAACTATTAAAAACTACAGTAAAAAGTATTAAAAACTATAAATAAAATAAATAAATAAAGAAATAATAATAATAATAAACCCTATTATAAAAGCCAACAGTTAAATCTATTTAAAAGCTAAATTGAAAAAATGAGTTTTAACAGCAGTCTTAAAAGTGTCCAATGTCTTCATGTTGTTAAAGGTAGAATCTTAAACTTTATACGGTAACTTATTGGAAGCCAATGAAGGTGGAAAAGCAATGGTGTAACATGACAGAATCTAGGTGTTCCGGTGACCAACCGAGCCGCGGCATTCTGTATCCGTTGAAGTTTCATGATATGTGAATTCGGGAGGCCGTATAGTAGACTGTTACAATAATCTATTCTACTGGTGATAAAAGCATGAACTAATGATTCGGTGACTGAACGACTTAAATATTTCCTAATTCTACGCATGTTATAAAGATAATAGAAAGCGGATGAGCAAGTTTTGTTGATATTACTTAGCATACTCATTTTAGAATCAAACCAGGTTCCTAGGTTTCGAACTTCACAAGATGGAGGACTTTGGGAGTCCCCAACCGATAAGGTACTAATGTTACTGACTTTCTGAAGTTGTTGTCGTGTTCCAATCAGAAGACATTCTGTCTTATCGGAATTCAGTTTTAACTTATCCGAATGCATCCATTGACTGATATCAGCAATACATGATTCCATGGCAGTTACAGCAGCGGTCTCCTCCAAATAATTTCCTGATCTAAACGCAATGTACAGTTGCGTGTCATCTGCATAACAATGGGAATTAGGAAGATGTGATTCGACGATCTTAAAAAGTTTGCTAGCATAGAGGGAAAACAATAATGGCCCGAGACAGCTGCCTTGTGGAACTCCAAATTTAAGATTAAAATTACTCGATAGAACTCCGTCTAGATAGATGCGTTGGGTTCTGTTAGAAAGGTACGATTCAATCCAATTAAGTGCAGAGCCTGAAATTCCAAAATCAAACTGGAGGCGATCTAAGGGAATCCCATGGTCCACGGTGACAAACGCAGCGCTTAAATCAAGAAGCACTAACAACGTGACCTTCTGATTTTCCATGTTCATCAGAATGTCATTCTTGACTTTAAGCAGGGCAGTTTCTGTGCTATGGTGCCGTCGATAGGCTGATTGCAATGAAGGAAAAAGATCATGCTCATTTAAGTAGGACTGAATCTGATCAGCTGCCACTCTTTCAGCCAATTTTGAAACAAAGGAAAGATTGCTGATCGGTCGAAAGTTTTTAAAAGCCAAGTCAAAACCTTGTTTTTTTAGCAGTGGTGTAACAATCGACTCTTTCAAAGTGTCAGGGAAAAATCCTGATTCAAGCGACAAGTTTATCGTAGTAGATAATATCGGAAGTAACTCATCAAGGCAATCTTTCAAGGTATTAGTGGGAACAGGATCAAGTAAACAATATTTTGTCGGCGCTCTGAGCACAAGTTTTCTTAAAGACTCCATGTCTACACGGCGAAAAGCAATAAAGGACGAAGAACAATGAGAAGAATGGCGGTTAACAGTGCTGCACAAATTCTCAGTTGCATCAAGGCTAACACGAAGATCCGATATTTTCTTAATAAATAAACGACCCCATGTCATTAGCCAAGGCTAACTTATCGCCGTGAGGTGGAAAAGGCGTTTCTGCCGTCTGATTGAACAGCTTCTTTTTAGCAGCAAAAAGCTTGCGTTGATCTCCAGAAATGTTGCTGACAAAATCTGTGTAAAATTCACGACGAGACTTATTCATAAGAAAGATAACTTTGTTCCGAAGGAGTTTGAAAGTTCTCCAGTCAGATTCAGACCTTGTAGACCTCCAGTTACGCTCAGCTATCCTTCGGCGACGTTTCGCAGATCTGATCTCATCAGACAACCATGGAGCTTGAACTCTTTGAGTCATGAATCTCTTCCGCCAAGGAGCGTGTTTGTCGGTGATGGACTTTAAAGTAGTATTAAAACAGTTAACGAGATCAACAAGGTGATTGGGAGTGTTAAGTAGCAATTCTGAAGTACGGATATCATTCTTAAACTTGGGAAGATTAATCGATTTAATTTTCCGAAACCACACTTCTTTAGCAGAGGACTCTGACTTAGAACCTTTTAAGTTAAACAATACTGTCGCGTTGTCAGACAAAAAGAGCCTGAAATCGGTGTGTCTTGAATGATACCGTCCATTTTTCTGGTTATAACTAGATCCAGTGTATGACCTTGAACATGAGTTTCAAAGTGCACGTCGGAACAAGTCCCAAAGAATCAATTAGATCCAAAAATGATTCAACATTGGGATTATCCTGGACATCAACTTGAATGTTAAAGTCACCGGATAACAAAATGGGCTCCGTGCATAAGACAAACGACTCAAGGTACTGGGAGAATTCGGAAATAAAGGAAGAAATTGTCACAGGATGCTTTGTGGAGTAAGGAGGTCTATAGACGACGGCAAGCCGTATGCGAAAGGATCCACTGATTAAAATCCATTCAGAAAATTCAAAAGAGCACCACATAGAAGCATAGAATATTAATTAAATCAACAGTTTATCGATCTTCCTTTAGAGTCCTTTCTTTTTCTTCGAGGTGAATATTTTGCATTTTTCTGAATCTGCTTGAAAGTGCGTGGCGTGCGAGAGGCACGTTGGGGAGCAAGGGTAGCCCATTGCCTCCACCAATTTGGCTCTGGTTCGAATCCTCACTGGCGTCGACGCCATATGGGTTGAGTTTGTTGTTGGTCCACCCTTGGCTATGAGGGGTTCTTCTCCGGGTACTCCGGTTTCCCCTCTCCTTAAAAACCAGCACTTCCAAATTCCAGTTCGATCTGGAACACACGGACGCATTTCAGTGAGTTCTTGAAGTGCTCCGTGGTAAAAAAATTATGAATTAATACAAAAAGAAAATAAGACTGACCAAATAACTTTAAAGAGGAGTTCAACACACGAAGCTATAGTGTAATTGCACCTCCCTCCCCCCACCCCCACAAATCGTCTAACTTTTCTTCACCCTTAAAAGTACGCACAGCTACGTGTACATGGCTACTTTTTCTTTACTTGTTTTCCCTGTTACTGCCAGATTGTCAACAGTTCGTGGTCACCAGCGACGAATGAATCACAATACTCGGGTGCCATGACTGACCTTGTGATTGTAGAATGCCTTTTGCCTGACTCACCAGTGAGGCGCACCCAGTATGATGAAAACATTGAAGGAATTCCAGCTGCAGGACTGATGATATCTGTGTCGAATAACGGCATTCACCAGAGCAAACGGAAGCTAAAATTTATATCCTACGATTCAGTTTGTATGGCGTGCAATGTTTTCACAGGTTGCGTTCTAAAGGTTAGCTGAACACTTTTATCCTGTCTTTGCCTGTTTGAAATGCTTTCGACTAAAAAAGAATACGATCTGATGTGTGTACTTTGCATGTAACAAAGTCTTGTGTTCAAGAAGTTGCTGATCCAGTATGATTTCGTGGAAACTCTAAAAATGAATCTTCTTAGTCTCATACTACATGATGTTTCTTTTTCTTTAACTGAATCAATCCCTACCACGCTAAAAATTTGAACTCGTGGTGTCTCTTGATGTTGTAGTTTGGTGTCGTGGTGTGAGTATTGTTCAGTGTCTTTTCAATTGTTCATATTACGTCATTTGATGATCGCACCCTTCCGCTACACCAATAAAACTGACAATTTCATATTGATAGAGGTGTATCTTAGAATGGGATGGGGTGGAGGGGATGTGTTAGAGTGGGATCCAACTCACTTTGGAATGAAAGTTTAAGGCGAGAGGCCATCTTAAGTGTCACCGACTCGTTGCCAAACTTATCGTTATAATGAAAAACAAAAAAACACGTTTTATACTCAAACCGGCCTGTCTGCTTTGGCCGAGAGTAAAGATCAAGACAGAACGGATTTATACATACAATTACCAAGACCGAATGTCGTGTCGTCTACAAGTTGATTAAAGATGTTATTTTTATTTCACAATAAGGACAAATCCTGCTTTATCAAGGGCTACTGTTTTGCACCGAACGAACCAAACCCAAAGGACTGGTGTCAACAGTGTCTTCCCGAAATTAATAAAGCCGACTGGACCAAACGCCAAGGTACGTTCGACAAGGTGTGCTTGTCATTATAGGGACTCAAGATACGACGCGACGGCAACGAGAATGACGCTTAACAAGTGAATTTGCGTTCTTTCAGTCTTTATCGTAATTATTTCCATCCACTTACTTTGTCAAATTTAGGCGAATCCTCCTGAAGTTGAATTCCTAGGGACCATATCCAAGTACGTACTCCATAAAACGCTACATTAGACATGTTCACGTCGTAGTCGTGCAAAAACGGCCAAAGAAATGTTCAAACAAGTGTGATGCACGTACAAAGTTGTTGTTTTGCTTATAAAACCTATTGTTTTTTTTTTGACGTTCTCGTTGCTGTCAGCGTCGTTGGATCTTAAAGTCTCTAATAGCCTCTACAGTCACGCCAGCGAAAGGTAATCATTTCCATATAAGGGGTGGAGTAGAGGGTTGCCATTGGTCAACTTTTATAGGCAACTTAATTTTTCAATAGACATTTCGTAAAACATATGTTGAAATGATGAATATAAATATGAAATTCACATACTGTGACATATTGTAACAGCGGAAGGAAGAAATAAATGTAAAGAAGAACATCGCAGTTAAATAAGCAACTTATGCAGTTGCGAAAAGAAAGTCTGAAAACTTTCAGTCTCGCCGGGACTGGAACTCTGGCCTATGCGATCCCGGTGCAGCGCTTTAACCGATTGAGCTAGGCAGCCAACAAGGAGCTGTTTATTAAATTGGTTCGTAATGTATCCCACCCGGGAAGGTAGAAAATGAAATGGTGAATATTTGTTTTTTTATATACTTGCTGGGTACCCTGTGGTTGGTTTACCCATGATGCTTCTGGGCTGTAAGGTTGTTCTTGAAAGACCGCCATCTTGCTCAAGTAAACCAGTTTGTTATCATACGTCTTTTGTACTGCTATGCTTAATTACATGGTGTCAGAAGTTTGGGAACTTCTCCCGTAAAAGTTTAACAATTGGAGATTTTCTACAAGCCGTCAGGTTAGACTCTGAACTTTTCTAAACTCTTTATTCACACTCGTCTGTGGCGTGCTCTGCCTTTGATCTCGAACACGTGGAATCATTGGGAAAGATCATGACAGACCTATGTTTGACGTTAGCGATCCTGACCGGCGGCGAGCTTTCAAATATTTTGTGGCTAACTTTCGGGATTTTGCATTATGGAGGATTTTGTTAACCCAGCTAAAGATGTTGACTCGGATGACTATTGGATCGGAGCCAAACGACCGAAGGAAATGGCTGCCTTACGAAGGGCTCTCCCTCCTCAATAATGGGATGTTCTTACGACTACCATAGACACTCAAATCTCAGATGCCAACAAACTAAACCCTGCGTAGTGGCTTCAAGAGCTAACAAAGCATTACCTGGGAGCGGAGCCAATAATCCAAAGTACTCACCATTTTCTGAGAATTCTCAAGCAAGAGCCAAGTATGAGTATTCAAGATTGGCAAACAGCGGTGAAGTTCAGCTTTCAAAAATGCAACTTCCCAGTCGAGGCAGAGGACAGGTTTCAGCTTGACATTTTTGTTATTGGTCTCAATGACACAAGCGTTTTGGAAGTGATGTAATTTCGAGGGAAACCTTTGACACTCTTACTTCTGCTCAAGTTATTGCCAAGGCCCGGGATTTCGAGGATGGCTTTAAAACAGAATCGTCTATTGCACAGCACCATCTTGAAGAGGCTGTTAACAAGATCTCATCAAACAAGATCCCTCAGGCTCAGACTTCTCAGCAAACTCCTAAAGCCAGCTCTACTCCTTTCCAATGGTGTGGCAAGCCATCTCACCGCAGTCGTCGTGAATGCCCAGCAAAGAATGCCGGGAAATTTTTCACGTCGGGGCAGCTCGTATGAAGTGGTGGTTCAGATCATTACATCCCAACAGTACTATCCTCCCCTGCTTGGTTTGGCGGGCAGCACTCGCATGGGTATACTCAAGTATGATGCTGACAAGGCCAATCAGATTGAGGCCTCTCAAGTGGAATATACACCAGCTCCTCCACCCCCTCCTGGTGAGTAGACTCTCGAGTATATCAAACGTGCTTACCCGCATTTATTAGAGGGCGTAGGTGAGCTGGGTCCCCCATGCTCCTTTAGCCTGAATTCTGAAGTCCAGCCTATTCAGGCGATACCACATCGTTACTCTGCACCCAAGTTGCCCATCATGAAGGAGGCACTGGATAAGCTAATTGACAATGGTCAACTGCTTCGTGTACCCGAAGCGACTACATGATAAACAAGGCCATTATTAGACCAGTACTGAATATTGGGGATGATATCATTGTTATTGGACGAGGAGACTCTATTGACCAGGCAACCTGAAGCTTAATCCAGACAAGATCAGATTCAAGGCTCAAAGTGCTCCTTTCATGGGCCATGTACTCACTTCAGATCGTCTCAAACCCAGTCCTGAGATATCGAAGGCTGTAATGGATATGCCGTAACCAGAAGACAAAGCTGCTACACGTCGTTTTCTTGGCACCCTAATGCATTTGTCAAAGTTCTGCCCACATCTCAGTTGGGTGGTTAATCCCCTTCGGGGCCTCACCTATCTGAAGCAACAATTCATTCGGGCAGACCAGCACACAAAGGCATTTCGGGAAGCTAAGCATCTTGTCTCCACAGCACCCTGTCTACAGTATTTTGACATGAATTCCCCTGTTGTCTTGCAAGGCGATGCTTCGGACTATGGTCTTGGTACTGTTCTTCTCCAACAAAGCCTCAGTAGCACGGAGTCCCTAGAAATTGAGTGGCAACCTGTTGCATACAGCTCTAGTTCTCTCACGCCAACAGAAAAGGGATAAGCACAAATTGAGAAAAAGACCCTGGCTATCGTCCATGCTTTCCATAAGTGCATACGGGCCAAAAGCCTCTGGAGGCGATTTTCAAGCGTTCCCTTGCATCTGCTCCCCGTCTACAAAGTATGCTGCTCTCGCTACAGCGGTACAGTTTCCGGGTAGAGTATCACAAGGGCTCAACTCTTCTTATCGCTGACACGTTATCTCGAGCACCTTTCTTCTCATGAGACAGTTAATGATTTGGTGTACAGAGTTGAATTCGAAAGTGACCACCCTGATTTATCAGGTTTCTCAGATGTCACCCTCCAGGACATCCGCCTCGCAGCCGCAACAGATAGAAAACAAACAGGGCTACGGACACTCGTGGAATCAGGCTGGCCAACCGACAAAGCCTCAGTCCCTGAATCTGTACGGTCATATTGGGATGTTCGCAGTGAACTTAAGTCACATGAAGAACTCCTCTATAAACAAGATCGTGTTGTTATTCCCACTACGTTACGCTCAAGCATCCTGCACAAATTACATGCTGCTCACCGTGGCCCTGATTTCACCCTTCGCCACGCTCGTAATACCGTTTTCTGGCCTAGTCTAACACCTCAGGTTAAAGACATGTGTACAAACTGCCCCACATGTCCACAGCACACGCAACAGCATCCGCGAGAGCCATTGCAGCCATATCCCGTGCCGACACTTCCATGGCAACTAGTTTCACAGGACCTTTTCGAACTGAATAGCCGAGCGTACTTTGTCACAGTAGACCATTACAGTGACTTTTACGTGGTTGATCACTCACCAACTATACAATCCACGGCTGTAATTCAGGCCACTAAACAGCATTTTGGCCGTCACGGTGTCCCGCATACATTTATTACTGACAATGGGCCACAGTACACTTCGGATCTTTTCAAGGTTTTTACTCCGAAGTATAAATTCAATCACGTCACGTCCTCACCCTATTGGGCGCAATCAAATGGAAGAGCTGAGGCATATTACTTACTGCGGATGACGTTGACTTGGCTCTACTCTCAGTCGGCAATACCCCACCCGCAAGGACACACCTATTCCCCAGCTCTGCGTCTGTTTGGACGTGTACTCCGCAGCGACCTACCTCAAACGGCTGATGCTCTTGAACCTGCTACTCCACCAAGAGATACAGTAGTGCAAGAACACATTAACGAGCCTACGACATACGGGCTGGTTTTCCTCTCTCGGATCTTCAACCCGGGGCACCTATGTGTATGCCAGACCACCCCCGACGTCGTCGTTCAAAGCCTGGATTCCAGGGGAAATCGGCGGTCCTGCCGGTCCTCGATCTTACATGATAAAGTCAAGGGGGAGAACTCTGCGTCGAAATCGTGTTCAGATCCAACAAGCCCCTTCCACGGGCAGAGATTGTCAAAATTCTACACCATCAGCACCAGTACTACCTGACTTACTTATAACCAATAAAATGACCGCACAGTGCCCCAACAATACACCTAGAGAAAGTCAAAGGAACTCGCCCGCTTTGATTCAGCCTAATGAGGAATCCACCATTTCCTCCCCTTCTCTGTTCGCCATTCCTGAAGATAGGCAGATACAATTACAACAGCCTCATATGGAACCTTTCCTGTCTTCAACTCTCTCTAAGGAGCCACCCAGCTCACCAGCACGACTTGAATCACTAACTGTAACACGAGGTGGGCGCATTGTTCGACGTCCTGCCCATTATTCCGAGTGACTAATGTATTGTCATTTGTTTTTATTGTACAGGAAGACTTCCCACTACTTTAAGCCTTAAGGAACTGCTCAAGACAAGTTTCATGATCACATTATTGTTAAAAAAAAACAGGAACTCTAAGTTTAAGCTAGATCTTTTTTTGTTTGCTTGTTTTGTTTTTCCTTTATTTGTTTATTCATTGTGTTTTGGTAAGAAGAAAGCGTGTTATATACTTGCTGGGTACCCTGTGGTTGGTTTACCCATGATGCTTTTGGGCTGTAAGGTTGTTCTTGAAAGACCGCCATCTTGCTCAAGTAAACCAGTTTGTTATCATACGTCTGTTGGCTGCTATGCTTAATTACAGTTTCACATAAGCAAAACTATTGGAACGGCGAAATGAAGATATAAAATGCAAAGAAGATCCTCGAGTTTAAAGACGCAAATTATCCAGTTAAGAAACTGCATCTGGCAAGGTCAAAAAACGTAAAACTGAATAGCAAATATAATGGACTCAATCACTATTTCAGGGTACCACTAAGGTCCAAATAATAATCCATTAGTCGCCGAATTTGTTTTTTTGATAAATATCTTCGTGATGCTGCCATTTTCACGCAAGAGCGGTCACAAGAAGGAGAAAGGCGTGGTTTTATTGACGCATGAGCAGAATGTTATTTGCAGCCAAACAAAAATGCACAACATTGCGCATGAGCAGACCATTATTTGTAGGCAGTTATTTGCAGGTCAAGTGTTGGGCTTTCGCCACTGAAAAGAAAAAAAAAATACATCTAACGATAATAATCTTTCTGCTTTCAGTCAACCACCCTCCCAATGCTACCAGTATAACTGACTACTATACGGTGTACGGCGAAAGGCTTGAACTGCCAATTGAAGTATCAGATCCTGAAGGAATGCCAATTACCATCTCTCTACTGGAAGGAAGTCCTAAAGACGCAACAGTAAACAATGGCGTACTTCTTTGGAACGTCACAACAAACAAGACCACACATTTTTATTTCAAAGCTACTGACGCTTGTCAAGCTTCATCGACTTTCAAAATCACTGTCACAGTAAACTTATGCCGATGTCAAAACAATGGTAAATGTGTCCCTCAAACCCCGCGGGGGCGAGGGTCGTATTTGTGTGACTGCGCTCCCGGTTACACCGGAATGAACTGTTCAACTGAAATTAATGAATGTGATTCCTATCCCTGTTTCAGAGGTGAGCGATTATTTTTCGCCCAACTAGTGCATTTTTTCCCTCTTCTACAGTGTGGCTAAATGGGTTAGGCAATTGTTACAAAAAGGGGTTTTGGAGGCTATCGTCATACACATATAATTTTCACTGGTCAGGATCGTTCTCTTTATCATTACTATCACTGTTTATAATTGTTAGATGATGAGAACAATTTGACAATAATTGTCATCATTGTTCATGACAGGCTTTGCCAATCGTATTTTTCGTCAGATTATGAACCCGTTGTTTCTGTGTGTCGATGTCACTGTCATTGTCATCGTCATCATTATCATCATCCTTCTCATCAAATATCATCAAATTCATTGTTACTATTATTATCATTTCACTGAAATATATGAATTGAATCATAGTTAGATCATGTTCATGATTATTATAATTACTATAACAATCGTCATCAACATTATCGTTACTATTGCCGTTTTAATTGATAAACCCCGCTTTGATTTCAGATATTAAAAAACGTCGTGCAATGTTTCATCCGATATCCAGACACCGAGAAGTGGGCTGAAAAACGAGGCGCAGCCGAGTTTTTTAAGACCGACTTCGAGGTGTGTGGATATCGGGTGAAACAATGAATGGGGTTTTTTATATAGATATATAGCTTCTCAAATGAACAATAATTATTGGAGAGACTCAAAGATAAACTTTGCAAAATTTTATGGTAATTAGTATCCGATATCCAAACCACCGTCACGGTTGTGATTTTCTTTGTTTTCGCTTTATGAATTATTAATGAGTTTAAGAAGTTTCTTTCTTGGCTTCCAACTGGTAGCTCTGAATATCACTTCTAGACTAACACATTTATCAATATTATTACATCAGGTCAGTGTGTTGATCTGCTTAACAACTATACCTGTAGCTGTGAACTCGGATTTGTTGGAAGAAATTGTGAACATGATATCAATTATTGCAAACCATCTCCCTGTGTACACGGTAAAATATTATGTAAGCTTATTTTTTATTGAGGGATGTTGGCTGCGGTCAAATCTGGGCTACTAACTATAGTTAAGACGGGGTAACTATAGTTAGCTATTTCGGTAATGTGACCGCTTCTCTGTTCGCTCTAACTATAGTTAGAAAATTTACGCCTCGATGATCCAAAACAATACAGGCTAACTTTAGTTATACCCAAGCAGGGCTCGTGGGTTAGTTTTAAGCTTACAAGCAAACAACCAATCAGAATGTGACACTTCTTTTCGCACGTGCGAGATAAGCATAAATAAACCAAGCGTGAAGCGAGGGGGAAAGCAAAAACAACAAGCAAAAAATTTACATAGGCTGATTAGAACTAACTGTTTTTAACTACGTGGTGTGACCGCAATGTCGACCGAAAGCACTAACTACAGTTAGGTATGACGTCACGTAACTTGACACTGACTTAAGTTAAACTTTAGTTACGTCGTAGATGTGACCGCAGCCATTATTTGCATTTCAATAACCAAGCTCATTCTGGGACAGAAAAGTGTATTTAAGTGACAGACGCGAATATTTCATCGATGTTATAAAGTTAAAGAAATTCAAAACTAAATGTTGATTTTTATTTCACCTTTGTTTCTAAGAGTTGTTCTAGCCGATATATTAGACAAAAAGTTTGTTTCGCATTATTAGAGTTCTTAAAATATTACTGTTTTTATTATCACTAACATAAAATCATTTTCATTTGTTCTTCTTAAGCATTATCATTCGTCTAAAGAGTTTTACTAATTAAGCGTACTACGAAACATTATTTTCGTTTACAAGACTCAAATTACCTTACTTACATGCAAATAATAACCAGCTTTAGAATTAACCAGTTTCTTTCAACTTTGAATAGGCACACGGCAGTTCCCCCAATTAGCATAATTGTTTTCCTTCTCGTATTATGAAAAACATTAACATACATTTTGATCACAGGTAATTGCACTGATGATGTTTACAGTTACATCTGCAAGTGTGAAGCCGGTTGGACTGGAAAGAGATGTGAAATAGATATAGACGAGTGTGAATCATCGCCGTGTATCAATGGTAACTGGTCTTTTGTTTTACTTACATTTCTTACCTTATTTTATACGTAATATAACTTCACTGTCATCATTTTGCTGAATACGTTAATAATATCTCCGGGGATGTGTAGTCCTGAATAGGACTGTTCGTGCTAAATAGCGGAGACTTGTTTGGGCAACCGGTACAGACGTTCTCAGTATCCAACGCGCCGATTACATTCATCCTATACTTATGAACCTCCCATGCGAAGATTTTTGCTAACTATTATCTCCTAACAACGAACCATTGTTGAGAATCAAAACTTACGAAGTAAACTCTGAAGGGCTTCGTGAACCCGGCCCCTCGATGAATAGTTGTCTATTAAAGAAGGGCCTAAGCGCGAGTAACAGAGCTAATCAATTATGTCGATTTAACTTGAATTCTTTTCGATTCTTTTCGACATGGCCGCCATGAAGTCATGTGAAAACACTCTCTATATCCTTCCTCCTTCCCTAACCTTTCTATAAAGTCACGGATACGCATAATAAATTTCTGAACTGCCTTTTTTTAACACTAGGTGAAAAAAGGGGGTATACCTGTATTAATTTTTTCAAGTTTTCAAATTGCTTTCACTTAGCACAATTTTCTTTTTCTTTATGTTGAAGGGACATGCAAGGATCAGATAAATGGCTACCAATGTCAGTGTCAAGAGGGGTATACTGGGAAAAACTGCGATGTAAACATTGACGAATGCCACTCATCCCCTTGTAAACACGGTATCATGATTCTCTTTTAACTCAAGCGTAATCGATAACTTAATCGACGGATAACCTAGATTATTGCTGAGGCATTCCGTGCAGGGATCAACAATTTGATTTGATAATTTTGTCTATAGTCTCTGTTTTAATATTGTTTATCTGTTTATTCAGTTCGTTTGTAAGTATTCATGCGCTGATACGTACAACTTTGGCCGAATATGAGAGATATCTACGTGACTAAAACATAACAAGTATTAGTTCGGTTCCACTTGTACGTCAAGACACGAGAACAAACTTACAGCCCTGTACTGAATCATTCGAGTGAGCAGTAAAATGTTATTTGTTATTAATTTTTCCAGATAAATTCAAACGGAGTAAATGTAGATTTTTAAAGGCTCTAATCTGTTTAGTTTTGTTTTTGTTTAAACGGTCACATCCAGAAAGGGGGTATATAGCACATAACTGTATTTCCTCACGATTTTACGTTTATGATACTTATTCGCAAGGAACTTGCCTGGACAAGGTGAACGGCTTCAGTTGTAACTGCGACGCTGGATTCAGTGGAGTATTATGCGAAGTTAACGTGGACGAGTGCAGTCAAGCTTCCTGTGGAAATGGTGAGATATTCGCGATTACATTTCACTATTTACAACTTCAAAATGTGAGTGAAAACGGTCAATCAATGCACACCGCTGCTCGCATGACTAGACCAGATTAATTGAGGTTTCCGGGATGGTCACCTACCCCTCCCCTAAGTCACAATTTTGCACCTAAGGGAGAATAAGTGTCAATGTTGACTTAGGGGAGGGGTAGGTGGTCAGTTGCCCAGAAATATCAACGACTAGACTCCTGTCACGTGCATTTACCATGTGGTATCTGGTAACTATAGAAACCTACATGTACTAGTGACAAATTTTACCATAACGTTTTCAAGGACTAAAGAGTTGAATGTTGAATGGCGAAAACATTAGCCACCATAACAATAAGAACATTTGTCTTTGTTTTTCATTCAGGGATATGCCTTGATGGAGTGAACAATTACAGCTGCATTTGTAATGCTGGTTTTACGGGGCGACACTGCGATGCTCTTATTACAAGTTGTAGCTACGATACTTGTTTCCCTGGTGTGCCTTGTACGGAAAATATCAACTCTGTCTCCTGCGGTTCATGCCCATCCGGTTTCACGGGAGACGGAAAAAATTGCAAAGGTAGGATAGAAAACAAGGTCGTGCAACTTTCAGACTTAATTTGGCCAATGTCAACCTCTCATAAGCTACCGCGACCACTTTTGAAGGTGACGGTCGGGTATTTTAAACTTTCCTTTGATTCACCCTTTCAACATAACATTTGACAAATGGTGTGATCGAACATCACTGTAAATTGGACAATACTACAGCTCACAACCACTGAAGAGACACAGTCAGAGATTTGTTCTTTCGTCGCGACCTTTTTTGGAACTGAGATAGAGCAAGAAAAGTAAATGTTGGAGCTGTTATTGGTAAAGTGAAAAGTTACCCCTGCACTAAACCTTAAACATATGGTTGTTCCCATACCAAAGGTTCCACTGTGCATGTTTTTCCGCAGTCCAAGCTAGACATTACAATTTGCTAATCTGAATATCTTTGACAGATATCGATGATTGTGCAAGCCATCCATGTTTCAATAACGGTTCGTGCTTGGATGCTATCAACAGCTACTCATGCAATTGCTTAGAAGGTTTTAATGGAAGTCGCTGTGAGATAAGTAAGTTTCCAAGCTGTGTGTTGATGTATTTAATTTGCATCTATCCACACAATCATCCCATCAACGAGCTATCCATTGATAAGTTTATTCGTCTGTTTCTCCATCCCGGCTTTCTTCCCGGCTTGTCTTACGCAAATTTAAAGATTATATTTGCCGATGGATAATAGTTATAGTAATAGTTATAGTACCACAAGAATCCCAAGATAAAGTGTTGCTTTCTCCTAACGTCGAACGCAATTATTATTATTAGCAGTAGCAGTAGCAGCAGCAGCAGCAGTAGTAGTAGTAGTAGTAGTAGTAGTATTCAAGTGATTAAAGTTATTATTCTTTTTTTACAGACATCGATGACTGTATTAATAACAAATGTAAAAACGATGCCACATGCATAGACGGCGTGAATAGTTACACCTGCAAATGTTCAGTTGGTTACACTGGAGGTTTCTGTGAAAATAGTAAGTTAGAAAATATCTTTTATATTATCAGTTTAAATGTTTAGTTTTCTGTCATTTACACTTAACAAATTTGTAGCGGAACTCCATGCCTAAGAAAATGTGGTAATCTACCCATCCGAGAAAATTTGGTAATCACGTGACCGTACACCGAGCGAGCGACCGACCGCCCGTTCGCACCACAGGCATACCAATGTAAAATAACTTAATCAACAGGTATGGCAACCCAGATGCAACTGAAGGTTATATTTGGAAGGGAATCACATGACCGCCCGGACTTTTAGAAAGAAAAAACACAAACAAAGTCGTGTCTTTTTTCGGCGTTATTTTTTATGTTTATACCAACGTGGGTAAAAGAGAAAGAGCTAGAGCGAGTTATTGAAAACAAAGGAGACGAATTTCGTAGAAAGAAAAACATGAAAATTCAAAGCGGCGGTGGGAAAATGAGAAATGCTAGCGGCCAGCAAAGTGAAAATGAGCGGCAGTGAAAAATAAAAGCGAACGTGAACACAGGAAACAAAATATTGGGTAAGCACATACAACAATTCGTCCATAATAATGTGTAACTAGGAAGTTTAACGTTTTGGTCGTACAAAACAGCGTTGTAGTCGTGCAAAACAACGGCAAGGGAAAGACAAAAAAGCGTGCTGCACGTACAAATTTTGTTTTTTGCTCATTAGAAGAAAACGTGTGCTGCACGTGCAATTTGTTTTTTTGCTAATTAGATCTATTAGTCTTGAAGACATTTTCATTGTCGTCCCCGCTTAGCATTACACGATTTAATTCTTTTTGTGTGCACTTATTATAAACCAGAACTTCGCTTTTAGCCCTGGCTAAACCTATATATTACGTTTTGTTTTGACGTGATGATTCGAGATCATTTGCATTAGATCTTATAAAATAACTAAGACAGTACGCGCGCTCTGATTGGCCGAGAGGCGTGTTTGCGTGATAGTATGTAAACATGGTTGTGACGTCAAATTGTTTTGCTTTTCCCACACTAATCACGCAAGCACGAATTTGAAAAAGGTTTTGAGTTGAAAAACTCGACAAGTTTACTTTATTTACCCATTTCCTCGTCGAATGAAACTTGAAAAATCTTTAGAAACATGCTGTGTCAATTTTTTTCGCTTGACCTGACATTTTAAGCGAGAAATATCCGTATTTTGGAAAGCATCTTTTTTATCACTTAAATGATAATTTTATAACTTCTAGAGCGCTATTTACATTCACTGATCAACAGCGTTTAACAGCTTAAAAAACTACAATAAAATACAAATTTGTAAAACTAATTACATGTACATGAATAGTAACAATGTATATTAATAATAATAATATAGAATATTTATAATAATGATAACAAACTTAATTAGTAATACTAATAAAGTGAACGTCATCAGATTACGTTGTAAAAGCTGCAAAAAATAAATAAGTTTTCAGCTTAAATTTAAAAATAGCTAATGATTGAAAATCACGTAATTCAGCCGGCAAACTATTCCATAAGTATTGGGCAGCAGCAGAGAAAGATCTGTCACCTAACGTGACAACACCTTTAGGAGGGTCTAGCAATAAACTTTGATTTGATCTAAGATTATATATAGACCTAGGCTTAATGTTAATTAGTTCTATGATATACTTAGGCGCCAGTCCATGAATAGCTCCAAATGTTAAAATTAAGATCTTAAAATGAACACGATGTGGTACTGGTAACCAGTGAAGTTGAAAAAGCGCGGGAGAAATATGCGAGTACTTACTTAAGCTCAGTACAAGTTTAGCCGCAGCATTCTGCACACGTTGCAGTTTAACTATTTGCGAGTTAGGAAGGCCATTCAGAAGTCCATTACAATAGTCTAAACGACTAGTAATAAAAGCATGAATAAGCGTTAGTAACGAATCGCGAGATAAATACTTCTTAATCCTTCTAATATTATGTAGGTGATAAAACGCGGCATTACAGATTTTAGTAACATGCGTTGACATTGACAACTTATTATCAAACCATGCACCTAGATTTCTAACACAGGAACTAGGATAAATATCATAATCACCTATAGAGGTATTACATACATCATTGATCTTACCTAATTGTTCTCTATGTTGTCTAGTTCCTATTAATATCAACTCAGTTTTATCATCGTTAATCATTAACCTAAACCCAATCATCCAATTTCTTAAGTCACTGATACATCTATTCATAGCACTAATAGCTACATCCAGATTAGTCCAGGACTATTCTGGCACAACTTAGTTTCCGCCACCTCTCATTACGTAGACTTTGCCGATCTATATCTTTAATTTTCCTGTAGCATACTGTTTTTGTTGGTAATGCCAACACGACAGTTAAGCAAACCCTCGACTTCGTCTCGGGTTTGCATAACTGTCTCAAATTCTCGCAACCCCTCTTGTGTTTATATCAGGCTATGCAAACACGGAAAACGTTTTCTATTGCTTACATATTTCCGATTAATATGTTATTTACAGACATCGACGACTGTGTTAACCACACCTGTGCTAACGGTGGATCTTGCATGGATGGTGTAAATACCTACACTTGCAATTGCCCACCAGGTTTTACTGGAAGGTATTGCGAAAAAGGTAATTTTTTAACACTTTAGCCCCTTTAACAATTACTTTACAAAGAATCCAATAATTCCACCGTTCTGTCACTTATAAAAAGCTGAGATCGTTTTTTGGTAAAATGTTTAGTTTTGACTCCTTTTCCAAATTAAGTTGTTAAATTTAATGAGTGAATTTACTTTTTACAAATACAGCAATGAGTCATTTCCTATCTTTAGCTATAGATTATAGTTATAGTAACAGTTATAGTACCACAGGTATCCCAAGATTAGGTGTTGCGTTCTCCTAACGTGGAACGCAATTATTATTAGCAGTAGCAGCAGCAGTGGTAGTAGTAGTAGTAGTAGTAGTAGTATTCAAGTGATTATTGTTATTATTCTTTATTTACAGACATCGATGACTGTATTAATAACAAATGTAAAAACGATGCCACATGCATAGATGGAGTGAATAGTTACACCTGCAAATGTTCAGTTGGTTATACTGGAGGTTTCTGTGAGAATAGTAAGTTAGAAAATATCTTTTATATTATCAGTTTGAATGTTTTAGTTTTCTGTCATTTACTGTTAACACATTTGTACGTTTTGTTTTGACGCGATCAAACGGTCGCGCGGCAATGCGAGACCATTTGCATTAGATTATATTTTCTGGTGAATATGTTATTTACAGACATCGACGATTGTGTTAGCCACAACTGCGCTAACGGTGGATCTTGCATGGATGGTGTAAATACCTACACTTGCAATTGTCCACCGGGGTTTACTGGAATGTATTGCGAGAAAGGTCAGTTTTTTACACTTTAGCCTCTTTAACAATTACTTTACAAAGAATCCAATAATTCCACCGTTCTGTCACTTATAAAAAGCTGAGATCATTTTTTGTAAAGTGTTTAGTTTTGACTGCTTTGCCAAAATAAGTTGTAAAATTTAATGAGTGAATTTAGTTTTTTTCAAATACAGCAATGAGTCATTTCCTATCTTTAGCTATGGATTATAGTTATAGTAACAGTTATAGTACCACAGGTATCCCAAGATTAGGTGTTGCGTTCTCCTAACGTGGAACGCAATTATTATTAGCAGTAGCAGCAGCAGTGGTAGTAGTAGTAGTAGTAGTAGTAGTAGTAGTATTCAAGTGATTATTGTTATTATTCTTTATTTACAGACATCGATGACTGTATTAATAACAAATGTAAAAACGATGCCACATGCATAGATGGAGTGAATAGTTACACCTGCAAATGTTCAGTTGGTTATACTGGAGGTTTCTGTGAGAATAGTAAGTTAGAAAATATCTTTTATATTATCAGTTTGAATGTTTTAGTTTTCTGTCATTTACTGTTAACACATTTGTACGTTTTGTTTTGACGCGATCAAACGGTCGCGCGGCAATGCGAGACCATTTGCATTAGATTATATTTTCTGGTGAATATGTTATTTACAGACATCGACGATTGTGTTATCCACAACTGCGCTAACGGTGGATCTTGCATGGATGGTGTAAATACCTACACTTGCAATTGCCCACCAGGTTTTACTGGAAGGTATTGCGAAAAAGGTAATTTTTTAACACTTTAGCCCCTTTAACAATTACTTTACAAAGAATCCAATAATTCCACCGTTCTGTCACCTATAAAAAGCTGAGATCGTTTTTTGGTAAAATGTTTAGTTTTGACTCCTTTTCCAAATTAAGTTGTTAAATTTAATGAGTGAATTTACTTTTTACAAATACAGCAATGAGTCATTTCCTATCTTTAGCTATGGATTATAGTTATAGTAACAGTTATAGTACCACAGGTATCCCAAGATTAGGTGTTGCGTTCTCCTAACGTGGAACGCAATTATTATTAGCAGTAGCAGCAGCAGTGGTAGTAGTAGTAGTAGTATTCAAGTGATCATTGTTATTATTCTTCATTTACAGACATCGATGACTGTATTAATAACAAATGTAAAAACGATGCCACATGCATAGATGGAGTGAATAGTTACACCTGCAAATGTTCAGTTGGTTATACTGGAGGTTTCTGTGAGAATAGTAAGTTAGGAAATATCTTTTATATTATCATTGTGAATGTTTTAGTTTTCTGTCATTTACTGTTAACACATTTGTACGTTTTGTTTTGACGCGATCAAACGGTCGCGCGGCAATGCGAGACCATTTGCATTAGATTATATTTTCTGGTGAATATGTTATTTACAGACATCGACGATTGTGTTAACCACAACTGCGCTAACGGTGGATCTTGCATGGATGGTGTAAATACCTACACTTGCAATTGTCCACCGGGGTTTACTGGAATGTATTGCGAGAAAGGTCAGTTTTTTACACTTTAGCCTCTTTAACAATTACTTTACAAAGAATCCAATAATTCCACCGTTCTGTTACTTATAAAAAGCTGAGATCATTTTTTGTAAAGTGTTTAGTTTTGACTGCTTTGCCAAAATAAGTTGTAAAATTTAATGAGTGAATTTAGTTTTTTCAAATACAGCAATGAGTCATTTCATATCTTTAGCTATGGATTATAGTTATAGTAAATAGTTCTAGTACCAGAAGAATCCCGAGATTAGATGCAGGGTGTTGCGTTCTTTAAGGTCGAATGCTATTATTATTATTAGCAGTAGCAGTAGCACTAGCAGTAGCAGTAGTAGTACTAGCGGAGATCCGCGCGCGAAGCGCGCCAGCGGAGCACCGTGGGTAAGTAAATCTACCCATCCCAGAAAATTTGGTAACCCCATGACCGTACACCGCCTACAGCCCGTCCATCCGCACCACAGGTATACCAATGTTTACTCTGACACTTTCTAGCTAATTTGGGAGCCCAGGAAGCCCATGAGAACTGAGTGCACATCAATGTTGTTATCAATTGACAGCTGTCAAAACAAGGTATCCGCTGACCAGTATCACCTTACCGTATCGCGGGCTCAGGCGTCGACTTATCCAGGTCGAGTATTTTTTGAAGTTATCCGCTGACAAGTTACTAGTTTTCAAATGATCGCAAGCTCTTTTTTTTAAAATTCATTTGTGTTTATGTCACTATGGCCCAGCACTATTAACATTTTGATTTCAAACTGACCTCGGAAGCGAAAATTCAGCCAGTTATTTAAAAATACAGGCGGGGAAGACAGATGCTTTTTACTTTTCTCGCCATAGTCACGCGTTGGTCACGCTCCACGTCCAATTTTTATGCTCTGATTGGTCAAAATTTGACAGGTGAGTTCATGCGGAGTTTTTTGTCAACTCGTGATGTTTTTAACTGTCTTTTTCCACTGGATGTACAAAAAGCAATACAGCTGCTATCAAGAGTCTTTTGTTATTCATGGCTGCTGGTTTCTTTATTGAATTTTTTGGTAGAGAAATGCGCCGCTTGCCAAAGTCGGAAATCCGATTTCGGATGGCATCGTTTTTGTTTTTAACTTTGCTGGATGCGTAAGAGAACTATAAAGGCTCAAGCGATCCTGGCCTTATTTGATAGCTCTCAGGAGCTACATCTCGAAATATGGTAAGCCTGAGTAATTGTTGTATTTATATTTAATTTTATGAAGTCGAGCGCAGTTTATGAAGCTAGTTTATGAACGTTTGTATTAAGATTTAAGACACTGATCTGACCCAGTATGAGGTTTGATATAGGCGTACAGAACTTTAAAAAGCCTTTAGTCGATATTAATTCACCGCAAATAGGACGAAAAAACTTCCCGAAGAATATATAGTTACAATTTTGGCTGTAGAAAGAAAGCTTTGAGCAATTTTCTTGTCGCGAGTTCATCTTTGAAGACAGCAAACACCGGGAAGCCGGTGGCTTAAAACATAAACTTAATCTTTAAGCTTAAAGACTCAGGATTCTTAGAGACACTTAAACACTTATTTGTTTTCGTGAATGAAAATTGTTGTCTATGTAAATGTTCTACCCAATTATATTTCTTTATTGATTTTAGTAGTCTCAAAAGTGCAATTTTCATCGCTTTGCTGTTTGTTTTCAGTCGTTCATGAACATCGCTTGCAGGAGCACTCAAAATGCCGAGCGTATCAAACGCTTTTTAGTTATAAAGCCATTAATAAAAAAAATAAACACAATAAATTCTTTATCATGTTGAAGCGTAACTCTTTTAAATTTCTTTGCAAATTTAGCGTTTATCAAAAGTTAGAACCGGCTGGCTGTATAGGTGGTTTTGGAAATTTTTTCAACGGTTTCGCTAAAAGTCAACGCGTGCCTCGATGGTCCCGAATATTGAATGAATGCAATTTGTCTTGAAAAATTGTGAAATACTACATTTTGTACGAGGTCTGTACGATAAAAACAGCGCCTCCTAGTACTCTTTCTCCTCAGACGTGATGTATATTCAATGCGAGACCATTTGCATTAGATTATATTTTCTGGTGAATATATTATTTACAGACATCGACGATTGTGTTAACCACAACTGTGCTAACGGTGGATCTTGCGTGGACGGTGTAAATACCTACACTTGCAATTGTCCATCAGGTTTTACTGGAATGTATTGCGAAAAAGGTAATTCTTTAACACTTTAGCCCCTTTAACAATTACTTTACAAAGAATCCAATAATTCCACCGTTCTGTCACGTATAAAAAGCTGAGATCGTTTTTTTTTTTTGGTAAAATGTTTAGTTTTGACTGCTTTGCCAAAATAAATTGTAAAATTTAATGAATTAATTTACTTTTTTCTAATACAGCAATGAGAGGTGATCGAACGGTCGCGCGGCAATGCGAGATTAATAGACCATTTTCACGATGACGTAAATGTGATAAAGTGTCTTCATGGATATTTAATTTTCGTTATCCCAGTGATTTTTAAATAACAATAGCCCTTATTTGCACAAGAAAGCAAAACCCTGAAGGATTATCATAGTAGTGGTAGTGGCAGAGGCAGCGGTTAGCAGCAGCGGCTAGCAGCTGCGGTGGCGACGGCTGCATCGGCATTAACAGCGGTAGCTGTAGCAGTAACAGTAGTAGCAGCAGTAGTAGCAGCACCAGCGGTAGCAGTAGCAGGAGTTGGTTAAGCTAATTTTCATTTCAGGGATATTTATTAACCTGTCACCTGGCCAATCAAAAAATGGAAGAGTTAACAACAATGTCCCCCAAAACTCCAACTGGTTCGATCGGCTGCTCAGTGAGATTTTATATGAGTCTGTAACGCTGACAACGTTCGGTATTGTTGTTTTCAAATACTCCTTGGTGAGAAAAAGGGGGCGGTAAATCGTTTGTTTTATGGAGATTCGAAAAAAGTCAATCGGAACAATAGTAGATGTAAAAGGTCATCCGCTTTCTGTTCATTATTAAATGCAAGTTGGTCATCTTTAAGATTGTGTTGCGCCCAGATGATACCGCGCTTTCACGTCATTGACAAGAGTGACTCTCACTCAAACAAGTTTCTTTAGTCGCGCTAACGTTTTGTGTGTGGTCTGCTTTCAGACATCGATGATTGTATCAGCGTTACTTGCAACAACGGCGGTACCTGTGAAGATGGAATAAATAGCTTCACCTGTGTTTGTTCATATGGATACACTGGAAAATTTTGTAATACAGGTAAGCAGAAAGTCTCTATTTCTAGAAATAGAATTTGGAATTTGTTTCTACTTTTTCATGGTCGTAAGGCATCTACAAGTAAGCGAGCAACAACAGCTTACAACAGACCAAAGACAACGCTGGATACCCAGGCAATACCTTAGTTATTAATCGATGTTGCCAAGAGACTCCCTGCCTGCCACTTAATAATAACGCTGGGTTTAATTTGCAGGTGCAGGCGAGGGGACGAATTAATGAAATTATGTATGGATTTAAGAGTTAGGGCTCGAGTTACAGGACCTTACCTTTACAATGACACCCAAAAAAGTGCAAATGAAACCCTCCGATGCGCTGACAACACGGACCTTTAGCGTAGCTTCTCCCTCCCCCCACAAAAAACCTATACAAACAAGTTTGGGCTTATTGCAATAAGTTTACTGTATTAATAAAAAAAAATTAATTCCGTTCTACTTTCTTAAATTGTTTCAGCAATGCCTACCCCTCGGCCTACACCAACAAGTAAGTAAATTAATAAAAATTACCCGTCAAGAGGAAATGAGAATAATGCTGACAGTTACAGAGAGTGTGCCACTTTTGTCATGTTAGGGATTTGAAACGAAGGCAGCTAAAATACCGCGAAAACGTCACCATAAGGATCCCTATGAAGCTTAAACTAAGAATAATACGTATTTAATGAACGTATTTCATTAATTCAAAGATTCCGAGAGTGTATAAGGGTCATTTGCAAGACGAATGAGCGATAAAACCTTTCAGGAAACATCCAAAAAGTAGCAAATTTGTTTGCCAAAAGTGCAGTCTTCAGTTCACGCATAATTTATACCTTTTTTAGAACTTTCAAGATATCTCGAAATTCCTCTCACAGATTTCTGTGAAACTTCGCACAACGGAAGAAAAGCAACCAAAGCAAAATTGCGCAGCGTAAAGCATTTCCAAAGTTCAGGTCGATAAGAGCTAAAATTCGATTTTTAAAGCTAAAACTATTGTGACGTCATTGCCACGTGATCTTTATTCCGATCACCCAAAAAATAATATCATCATTAAGTTATGTTAATTTTTAATTAATTTGTTTAAGTAGAAGAGATTTAAAGACGGAAGGTGTCGCTACAAAATTATTGCACTGAGCCACCTTTAAGTTCGACCATTGTTTAGTAGGGGTGCCAAAAATCATACAAATCAGTTAAATCGTTCCTGCTAAAAAACGCAATTCAAAAGCATAACCAACACTTATATAAGTAGGTTCGGGCCCCGTGAAACAACAACGTCCACAAAAAAAATTATTATAGCATTTTATTCCTAAACGTATTAACTAGCCGGATTTTTGATAACGTTACCGTCAAATGGACCTTTTGCGTCCAACAATCTCCAAAGTAGCCATTATAAAAAAAACTAAGAGTGCAACCATTGCTTTTATCTCTTCTCCTCCTTTCCTTATTGTCCTGGTCAACATTGGAGCTTAGAAGGAAATACCTTTGCTTGGTTCAAAATAATTCATGGCTATTCTGATATTGACTATACCACATACGTGGTGGATCTGACTGGCCCGACAAGAACAAGGAGTAACCATGACTTTAAAATCAGGCCTAGAGCAGCAAGGACAAACTATTTTAATAAAATTGTCATTTTTTAATCGTTACGTTAATGACTGGAATTCTTTACCAAACTCCGTTATGTCTGCTTCCAGCTTGGACTCTTTTGAAATTTTATTACTTAATTATCTTTGTAAAGAGCCGTAATTTATTATTTCTTACTGATTTTGGATGTTCTTTTTTATTATTAATTCATATCCAAGTAGTTTAATTAGTCTTTTTTATATAATGTATAGTTACATATTAGATATTCTATTGTTTATTGTTTTATCTTATTATGTTTTTGGAGAGCAGTTTTTATATGGTAATTCAGTTTTCCCCTATTGCTTTAAAAAGTATAATTAAACTTAAGCTTAAAATTAAACTTCCTTCTCCTCGCTCTTTCTTTTTCTCTTTTCCTTTTCGTTCGTTACTGTACCTGATTTTGGAGCTTCTCCGGCTTAAGAAACCTGCCTTTTGACGCCTTTTCACTCAAATGACTGCAAATTTCGTTACGTTGGTTCTCAAAAAATCGGTTACATATGTTTAGAGATAAACAGTACCTTTAGTTAGGTATTGATGATTTTTTTATTGTTATTACTCTTTTACTCGTAGGACCCAGGTTTCCCTTTACTGTTTCATGCTTCCCCTCTTACATGGTGGCTCACATAGCACGTGACAGTTTGCCTTTGGAGGCAGGTGCCAGTCTGATCCACCTTAACGATCCCAGCTGTGGTGTGAATTATGTGACCGAGAAGAGTGTTATCATAAAAGCTCCACTGAAAGGCTGTGGAACAGTTCGGAGGTAAAGAGAACTCCGAAAATACGAATCAATAAAATGATTTGGTAATTCGTCAGCAGCAAGTCCCCTTGTCATTTCAGCCCTCCTAAATATATCATGTATCAAAAACAAACTTATTTTGTTAGATATATTCTAGACCTTTTAAATGCTCCAAAAGTCCTGTTAGAAGCCCGCTAGGCCAGGTTAACCCTGATTGAACCTGTTTTTGCTAGGCTTTTGAGGTAAGGATGGTCGAACTGTTTCTCAAAAGTCTGTTGAGCCTGATCTCAACCAGTAATGCCTTGTTAGCCTGGTCTTCCCAGGCCTCGCACGTAAGCTTGGTTTACCTGGAGTTGTTGGTGAGCCTGGGTTCTATTTATTACAACTTGTAAATGGGTAATTTACATGAGAAATTATTGTTTTAAAATCTAAACACAGTAGCCACACTTAAAAATCACATTTAAAGTTTGTCGAAATGCATCACTCTTAGTCGAAAGTATCATCTGAAAATCTTGGTAAGCCCGGTTGGTTAAGCTAACGATGTACCGTGAACGACAAATTTCATTCGAGACTATTTCTAAGTAAAGGAAACGGACTGATGGTACGATAGATGGACATGACAGTTGACCTGGACATGACAGTTCAAAAAACAAACAAGTACAAAAATCACTCTGAAGCATCGATCCAGAGGTTTTGGTCTATCAGAAATCCAAGTCTATATTTTTCTAAACGTTTCTTTGATATAACGTGCAGGTGACAAAATGGCGCTTTTTCTCTAGTAAAAATAAGTCGAGTTGAGTGAGGAATACAGTTGTTACTTTCAACTCGGATTCCTGTCGACTACGATGGAGCTCTGAATTTTTATCTTTCATTTTTGACCAGACACATCGGGTACAAAGTGTCCTTCTATAACAAGGTGGTGGTACCCTTTGGATATGGAAACAAGAGATCATTGTCCGTGTTTCCGTTCAAGTGCGTTTACAGCCGATTTGGCTTTCCGTGAGGAACTGCTTGAAGCTACTCCATAATGTTAACTAAGGTAAGAAATGATTGATACATAATTTTGCCAATTATTAAACACGTTCGGACCTCTTAGTTCTCTTCTCGTGCTCGGTTTTCACCTTGTTGAAGAGCAAATAAGGTGTTTCGATAGAGTATTTAGGAGACCATTCCGATGTTTTTCAGTCACCTTAAAAGTGATTTTATCCTTGTCCGATCGCGACTATGAATTGAAGTTTGTCAAAATGCAGCTTTTAGTAATATCGATATCGCTATGACAATAAACAAAAAGCTTTGAAATCGATAAAATCCGAATTTTGCGCCATCTAGACCTGCTACTTAAAATCCCAAACCAGAAACTTACAGTGTGGTGTTTAGCAAATAACCTCCGTGAGAAGTAAAAAATTCTGTATGTTTGAATTCAAATAAAATGATAATATATTTCAAACCTTATATTCTTAATAGCCGCGATAAAATGTTTAATAAAAAAAAAAATCTTAGTAACTCACAGTAATCTTAAGTAGCGTCAGAAGGCTGCTTAATATCATTTTTCGGTGCTAGAAAATTTTGGTTTATTTTCTTTCTTGCGATCCTGAAAACTAACCTGTTTTCTCACCACCTGTCTAAGGGTTGATTTCCAGTGTTGAGTAATTTTTACGTGTGAATTTACGTTCGCGAATAAAATGGAGGCAATGCATGAAAGTTCGCTCGTAAGCGTAAAATTTGAACTTCTAGTTTAACTTCAGCACTTTTTATCTTGCCTCTATTTTATTTACGTGGGTTAACGTGCGTAGCCAAAAACGCGTCAGTGGACATCAACCTTAAATGCAACTTTATTATAAATTTGGCCTTTTTAAAACGCTTTTCTGTCTGATCTCTGAAACAGCTCAACAGAATTCTTTTTAAACCTCATCACATAATCTTCATGATGTATAAAACAATATTTGAAACTTTCATTAAGATTGATTCACTGCAACACCTTGAAATTTCAAGAGAAACCTAGCCTACCAAGAGGCCAAAAATCCACGTTACAACATGCATTCACTGTTTTGACGTTATGCTAGTTTTTCCAAATTGATGCCCGTCATACAGACTTCCGTGGGTAGTATACTTTAGCATGAATTTTATTGCATATTTTGAACGTGAAACATTGACAATATTCACATTGAAATATACTAGTCATGGAGGTATGTATGGTGGGCATTAACTTGGAAAAATTAGCGTAACGTCAAAACAGTGAATGTTGTAACGCCGATTTTTGGCCTCTTCGTAGGCTAGGCTTCTCTTGAAATTTCAACGTGTTACACAGTAAATCAATCTTAATGAAAGTTTCGGACATTATTATATACATCATGAAGATTATGCGATGACTTTTAAAAAGAATTCTGTTGAGCCGTTTTAGAGATATTCAGAAAAGCGCCAAAAGTCAAAATTTAGAGTAAAGTTGCACTTAGACAGGTGGTGAGAAAACAGGTTAGTTAAATACACCAAAATTTCCTCGCATCGAAATATGACGTTGAGCAGCCTTTTGTCGCTATTTAAGGTTAATTTGAGTTACTTGGAACATTTTTATGAAACAGTTTATCACGGCTATTGAAAATTTAAGGTTTGAAATACATTCACGTTTCATTGAATTCAAACATACAGAATTTTTTACTTCTCACGGAGGTTATTTGCTAAACACCACACTATACGTTCCTGGTGTCAGATTTTCAGTAGTAGGTCTAGATCGCGCAAAATTCAGATTTTATCTATCTTATAGTTTTTTGTTTATTGTTGTCATAATGATATCGATTTTTCTTAAAAACTGCATTTTGACAAACTTCAATTCATAGTCAATCACTGGGGAAATTCTGTACCGATCGGACAAGGACAAAATCACTCTTAAGGTGATTGAAAAACATCGGTATGGTCTCCGAAAAACTGTATCGAAACACCTTAATCCATAGAGAACAAAGGAAATCAATTCCGTATAATAGAAAGACAAAAGATAATCTGTTTAGTTACCATAGCTTTGAATTTCTTCAAGGATTGTTGCCACAAAGGCTTCTGCGAAGCTACAGAGATTTTAACACCCTCTTGGAAATCAGCTTCGAATTTTTTTGGTGATAAAAGTAAACAAACGACAGATTGGTAAATAAAATGGCCGCCGTTTCATTGTTTTGGAACACGAATATGGCCGCTGCGGCATAAGAAAAAAAAATGAGCGACATAAAAAATAAAAAATGCGCAAAGCCGCACGAAAACTAACACGTCCTATTCTGCCATCCTTGTTTTCGGGGCAAGGGGCTCTGCCTTGTGGTCGGTTTGTTGACCTTAGTTACGATGTTGCTTTAAGACGAACTCTTTTTTGTGGTTAAAGTATTTTTAACTCATTTCCTGATTTATTGTCGAGATGATTTTAATTTGCGAAACTGACCTTCACAGCATACCTTAGACACAATTTCTGACAATTTTCAAATCTCTTTCCTTTTTTTTTCCGCAGGTGTTTTGACTGTATGATAACCATCAGCAGTGAATAAAGTAATTTAAGAGGCAAAATTTAGCAATCCTTATCTCTGTAAGGAACTGTCCCGGTTCTTATCTGCAGAAGTCATAATTTTGGAAAAAATGTTAGAAACAGCTAAAGTAATAAACATCATTGTTATAACGTGACTCTTGCGGTTAGTGAAATGTTTGACCTTCGGGTGCGTATACGGGGAAGGGGATGGGGGAATGCTATAGCCATCAAGTTCTGGCAGATTTTGCTGGTTTTAGAGACAAAATAAAAGAAAATACGTGCCTTCCCACGTTCACTTGTTCATGTATTAGAGTGTCAATAAAATTAAAACTCAACTGAGAAAACCAAAAAACACAAGAGATGACTCTCCCTAATTTAATATTTTGTTACTTTCTCTACAGTCTTCGTTGGTTACCGATAAATCAGAGAACTACAGTGTATATTTAAGAGTCTGCAGTGATGCTAAGGTCGGCTGTGTAGTTTGAGTAATCTTATGGTTCTGGGCAATTCCGAACTTTCTTGACCTCTTCAGTACAGTGTTCATTAAAGTTACAGGTACTGTAATGTTGAGGTCATGCAGCTGGTGCATATTATGTGTATATGTGCATATTTAATTTCAGGTTAAAATTTTTTAACCTACGTTGATTCTCAATCAATCAGTCCATACATTGCTCCAGAATCATGTATTGACTTCAACCTCAGATTTTGAGACATTTCACTGCTTTGAGACCAGAGAGAAAAATATGACGTTTCTCTAAGGTTGTTTGGGTTATCAGAAATTCTGATTCCACGACTATATTCTTAGGGGTTCAGAAATATTTAATACCTTCCTTTACTATTCAACTTCACTCAGTCAAGTACAAATAACGCTAAAAACGAGTACAAATATTTCACGGTATTTGTATTCCGGAAGACCGGTTTAATCTGCAAACGTCGCACATGGCAGAAAATGCATGGCTTTCCGAAGGGAATAGGAGCTAGATTGTGACCTTAAATACAACCAAGCTCCTAGAGTAAAGTCTCCTGAACAACAATGAAATGTCGACATTCTTTAAAACAAGATAGAACATGCAAACTTTATAAGTTCAAGACACAACAGAGAACATGAAAACAGACCTGTGTGCGATGAGAAAACCCGTGTAAGAAACATCGTCCATTAAATACAATCTCCGCCGAGGAACTGAACAGTCCTGTCCTGTAGTTCTTTTAATAGGTGAGGAAACTCGACATGGTGGACCTAAGACGTTCTCTTTTTGTTAGTATAACCCCGCACGGCAAAGATGAGATTTTAAGTCCCTTCTTTACGAGTAGCTCTTTGAAACTCCTTGAATTTGTAGGAGGGTTTTCGACTTTCCATCGCAATTTTGTCTGTTCAGTTTTCTTACTTGCAGTACGTTTTACGTAACCGAAAGCCCACCTCAAGCCTCACTACTTTTTGTTATTCCATCTCTGTTTTCCTAGCAAATGTTGGATAGCTAGAACTTCGGAGTGCCTACGAAAACTTGAAAAAAATTGCTTTACTGAGTAAACTAGTTTGACAAGTTTTCATTTCTGACCAATCAGCAACAGCACTGACTGATGAAAGCGCACAAAAACTCGACCCACGTTTGTCTGTCACGCATTCTCGTTACAAGTAGGCAAGCCTGCACATTTACTGAGTCCTATTCCTACTCGTGTCTTGTATTTGGACTCGCGGGCTCGCCAAAATACAGCGTGACTCGTAAAAATATCTCACGATACTACACCCTAAACCCTCCAGTAAGATATATGTATTGTTTGGGGGATCAGAAATTCTGTATCCTCTCCCGTGGTGTGTGGGGGATCAGAAATTCTGGATCTCCTGTGTTGTTTGGGGGATCAGAAATTCTGTATCCTCTCCCGTGGTGTGTGGGGGATCAGAAATTCTGGATCTCCTGTGTTGTTTGGGGGATCAAAAATTCTGTATCCTCTCCAGTGGTGTGTGGGGGATCAGAAATTCTGAAACTCCTGTGTTGTTTGAGGGATCAGAAATTCTGAACCCTCTCCTGTGTTATTTCCGTGAAAACTATAAGTTTCACTTCCAGCCAATTTTACACTCATTTCCAAGGTAACTTCAAAATTCGCAACGTAAAAAAAATGTTCTTTAAGACACGTTTCCATTTTAAACGGAAAAGGCAGCCATTTTTGAGGTGGTTCTCAGTATTTCCTCTGAATTTTACCAAATTGGAACACCACATTTTACTTTGGAAGGCGTTATTTTTTTTTCGTTACGTTGCTCAATTTTAACTGCAGTTTTAAGTGGTCAGTGTAAGAGCTGGTAATTGCAATAAATTGTATTGGGTATTTTATTCTACATCAAACATGTGCCTCGTAGCACATGTATCGAACGTTTTGCCCCAGAAAAGAATCGCTTTGACGAAAGAAACGCACTATTGCCACCTTCACCGCTTTAAAACTGTAAAAGCCCCCTGCGAGATAGAGCTTTAAAAGTTCTTTAAGAAAAAATAATTTCCCCACATAGGCGATTACCATAAATATACACCATTAACAAAAGACAAAAATAAACAAATAAATAGAGAAACAAATAATAATATAATTATGACTAGCATAATAGGCCGCTGCAAGTTCTTGGGTTAAGACAACTCAACTAATTGTGTTTCGGTAAATGAATGGAAGCAGGGTAGCACATTCGATGTTAGGATCTCTGCGAGATTTTGGCCGCCGAGATGTTAGGATCTTGCTACTACGTATCCAGGTTAAGCTCTCACCGTTTTGCTTTCACTCCCGCCTAATCAGGCACCGTTTTCCCATAATCACGCATTGAATGTATAGAGCCTTTTCAGATGAAGTCACGTCCGCCATGTTGGTGTCCCAAAACAATACAACGGCGGCCATGTCGGTGTTCTAACCTAGTCCTATGCGAGATGAACTCTTTTCTTATGTAAAAGCTTTCTTGTGTCGCAACAAATTTTATTGCTGCTGGCAACGCGGGTGACGAGGAAGCTCTACGGCTGTCTAAATGCAGCGACGAGAAAATATCGTTCGAAGTTGCCAACGGAATCCTAGTTCTGCTCACTATTTGGGATCTTTCGTTCGTAAATACAGAAGGGAACTCGCTATTTCTAGTCATTTTTAATCTAATGTAATCTTTGCTCGACATTGTAGATTACGAAGGCATATTCTGGAAAGTCTGCACTGCAAAATGTTAAAATTTCATTCAGGTAATGTATATTTAAATGTTTAAATTATTATTCTGAAGTCATCATCACAATTATTATCCTTATTATAGGTATTTTTGTTCATCGGATCAAAAGAGTTTAAGGATCAATATTGTCGAGAGAAAGTTGATAAGTGGCTCAGAGAAATGGAGTCCCTCACGGAGATCATCAAGAGCCAGCCCTATGCTGCCTATGTCGCTTTCACTAAAGGAAAGGTAATCCAAATTCACTTATTACTTGCGCACCATCGAATCGTTTGAAGAGTATGTGGACCCCATCGAAGAAGTGATTCACACTTCCTTTCTTCCTTCATTATTCGGACGAGCGGAGCCTCTTCATGAAGAACTTAAGGAATTTGTCAGTCTATCAACTGCGCAGTGCGGGATTGGGATTCCCCATCTTAAGCGCGAAAGTTTAGAGCAGTTCAATGCCTCGCTTGATATAACAGCACCACACGTCAATTCTATTGTTACTCAAAGCTCCACCATTCCAGCACGAGAGCCGATGGAGGAAAGGAAGCGTGAAATCAATGCTAAAAGGAGAGCCACTGCAAAGTCCCCGATTGACAGGATTGACGAATGGTTATCTCCTGATCTACTCCAAGCGGTGCAGGAGACAAGGGACAAGGGAGCCAGCTCGTGGCTGAACGTTATTCCAATCGAAGAACACGGACTGGCTTTGAACAAGCAGGAGTTTAGGGACTCCCTTTGCCTTCGCTACAACCTCCCTCTGCCTGATCTCCCTAGTTACTGTGCTTCTGGAGAAATGTTTACCGTCAACCATGCGTTGTCACGCAAGAAGGGAGGTTTTGTAGCTCAGAGACATGATACAATCTGAGATCTTCTGACATCACACATCAGTAACGTGTGCAGAAATGTGGAGACAGAGCCACTCCTGCAACCACTCGACAATGAAGTATTCAACCTTCAGTCCACTGTTACAAGTCGAGAAGCGAGGCTGGATATGAAGGCAGGGGTTTTTGGACACCAGGAGTAACGGCATTCTTTGACGTACGTGTAACGTATGTTAACTCCCGGTCCAACCAGGGCAAGTACACAGCTACGATCGTAAAAGAGCAAGAAAACGAGAAGAAGAGGAAATACAACCAGAGAGTGATGGATGTAGAGATGGGAACTTTTACACCACTGGTGTTTGGTACAAACGGGCGTACGGGACTCGACTGTCAGAACTTTTTAAGAACTCTCCCAAATAAGCTTTAGACTAAGAACAATGAACCCTACGCCAGCGTTATTTCCTGGCTTCGAATACAGTTTTCATTTGCTATATTAAGGTGGCTGAACACAGTTTTGCGGGCGGTCAGCGGTAACTCGCGTGACGGCGCGTGTGTTAAATTAGACAAACAAACATGGCGGCGAAAAAAGCAAAGGCACAGAGAAGTCAATTTCTCAAAATCTACCCATTAAAATTTTGTGATATTTGGCAGAATTTTTACTTTTATTGTATTTTAAATAATGAGAACTTTAAAATGAAAGTTGAACAGACGATTTTTGTGACACATTTGATAATTACAGTACAATTATATTTTTCATTATCTAAAAATCCGTCTGTTAAATTTGGCCTAATAAGTTTCAAATGGTAATGATTAATTATAGTAAGCAGTGTGCAAGTTTATAGGAAAATCTAATGAGTGAATTTTATGTAAACTGAGCAAAAGTGAAATTTTAAGGTTGTATTCAATCGCTTATGTTGCCATGGAAACTACGAAAATGATAAATTTTGCCTGTCAATCAAAATCTTTCATCAGTATATTTTTCACTTGCCAAGTTTCAGCTTGTGTGCTGCAACCTTTCTCTTGCCATGATTTGCCAAATAACATATACTCACAAACTGCCAAACTGTGTTCACCCACCTTAAGAACTGTACGCAGATGCGTGAGAGGTTCTAGATATCCATTCAAATCACGTGAGGTCTCAGAAGACTTCACTTTCGCTGTAGCTGGTCTACATCTGCACTCATAATTTTAGGCCTAGATTTTTGATAGTTTTTTTCTTAGTAATGCTTAATTTTGCTTTTCCCACTTTTAAGTTATTCACAATTGCAAATAGATTGCTATCGTGGACATATATTTAGTTTTTAATTTGTAAACAATACGATATAGTTTAAAGTTGTAAATATTACTTGTTGTTCTGATACTTAAATAAAGATTGGTTATTTCTTTATTATTAAATTTTTCTTCTTATTATTATTATTATCATTATTATTTTGTTATCAAAAAAACAACTTTGTTCTTTGTAATGGTGATTTTTTCCTCAGGAAAGGTAGTATTGCAGCTGAATTTAAGCTGACATTCAAAACGAGTCTAACTAAGTTAGTAAACCAGCTTTTTAAAGTGAGGTCGTTAGTAGTAACACGGGACGAAAAATTGGATTTACGACACTTTTGACACGCGTCAAAAGTTAAATCAAATATGGTATTGGCTTTGACGTCACCTTGGACGCGCGTCAAAGATGTCGCCAAATATATAACCTCTGTGCTTACTCCTTTGACCTCGGTAAAGGTGAAGTCAAATTGGTAACAACTTTAACTTCTCCTTTGACGTGCGTCAAAGATCAAGTCAAATGCATCAATACTTTGCTATTCCTTTAACCCCTTATCAAAGGCGTTGTCAAATATGCTGGTAACTTTGACTTTACCTTTGACGCACGTCAAAGATGAAGTCAAAAGAGTAGTGGCTGTGACCACACCTTTGATACTAGTCAAAAATGATGTCAAATACGACCACTACACTTTTACAACACTTTTGAATGGTGTCAAGGGTGAGAGCAAATATGCAATGAATTACTTCTACAAACACTTATGTCGAAACTGATTTTAAGAAAGGAAATTAAAAAGCTGTATTTGGATACTGTTTTAAAGATATTTATACGACAATACCGAACACAGGCTGGTAATCATTGTAATTGGTGTTTATAATTATTTTTGAAAATGTTCTGGAATATGTACTTTTTCGAGGTGAATTAAGTGAGTTTTGTTTTTGTCTTATCTTGAGTGGATCATTTTCCCCTTGATCGATTAATATACGATGAATAAATGATAGCGACGCAAAACAATGACTCAACAACTGGACGATGGAAGACTGAACCCAAGCAAGACACCCTGTTTCTGGCGCGAAATTGTCGCGGCTGCAAGCTCTCTCCGCCCGCGCAAACAAACAAACTACGCAGATCTGAAGAAAACAAAAGCTGCTTTTTTGTACGAAGCAGTCCAGCTTTTTTTTAACAAATATTTTCGCCCTTATCTCTGATAGAGTTTAGACTACAAACTTGTTCAAAAGGTACGTGTCATTCTTTTCTATGTGTGCATGCAATAGTTCTTCTTCAAACTTCATAGTTGTTTTACTATGTTAAGCTTACAGAAACCAACTCCGAACAGGCGTGTATATCGTGCTTGGGAGCTTTTCTGATCGTTAAATCTGGTTCAGTAAACTATAAAAATCTTTCTGTATCACAGTAGAGTTTACATTAGATCAAGCCCTTTTTCTTAATAGGGTTAATGCATTTCTGTAAAAGTAATGCCTGGCTTATATTTCACAATGCAATTCAACTCAAAACTTCATGCGAGAACCTACTAACATCAAGATTAACCAACTCTGGTTTTTCTAACAGTTTATATTTATCTGCGAGAACTACTCAGGTAATGAAATAATATAAGACTTACATATATCTTTTTTCATTGACAGTGTACTTCAATAAAAATGTCTGTACCAGACTTTGATGGGCATATTACTGAAGCAAGTACATAAGCTTATTTGAACAGGATTCAGTGCAGTTTATCAAATAAAGAGGTGTGATTATTTGAACACTTCGGATGTTTTGCGAACGTGAGTATCTCTTTCTATTGATTTTTCCGGGTTCTATACGTAATGGGGCTCATACTGCATAATTAATTTTTTAAATATTCCATTGATTTTTTTACCACTACAGTGGCAGCTGGGTATGTTTCAACATTTAATAACAATCATTCAAACATACCGAGCTGTCCCTTCATTATTGTTACTGGACAATAACTTTGGGGGTTAAAAAGGTAGAAAAATAGCCGCGTAGCAAGCTTTTCCGCGCGAATTTTGTGCAAGAGGGCAAAAAAAGAGGAAGGAGGGGCCGGGAGGGGCTAACTCGCGCAATAACTCGATTGGAAACGCTTGTTATGCAGGCTAGGTATAATATAAAGTGTTTCTTTAGTTTAATTTTAAGCTTTGGGCATAGAGGGAAATTTTGATTGAATTTTCCTGGACTTTATTATGTGATAATAAGGCTCGATTCAAACGTCAAATTTCACAGGTGACGAACTTAATGACAATACATGTACACGAAATGTAATGTTTCCATTCAAAAGCATTAGGTTCGCTACACATTTTTAACAGGGTCTTTAAGTTTTGATAAAGGTAAAGAGAAAGGGGGATTTTCTGAAGAAAAGGAGCGATAGTAAAAAGGGAGTGGGGCCAAAACATTTATTTAAAACACTATGACTGAGCTTTTTATCTCAAATTTCTATATTTTTTTACAATTATTTCACAGATAAAAGAAGCAAGGCAAAGTGATAAGTCTCCAGTGGAAAAAAAAAAGCACACAACAGAGGAAGATTGAAGTTAGATACATGGCGTTTGTCTTTCACTTACATCAAGAGTCAAAAGCACTCTAGAATGAAAATCTTCGCAAAGATAACATCAAGACAGATGGGCTTCTGATCAAGAACATTTCTTACTTACCATGGTTTTAGCACTGGCTTTCGTGAAAGAGTGTTTTAAACTATTTTGCAGGTTGCCGTCCGTGACAAAAGCGTGAATCAGGAACATTTATAGTGCTTCAAAAATTTCGGCAGTCATTATGATTGTCCATTGACAAACTGCATTGAGTACTTTAGACAATAAATCGTGAAAATGTTTTAAAAAACCATTTTTATGCGTTTAAAAAAGTTTTAATCGGAATTATTCAGCTTTCTAATCATCTAGTGAGGTTTTAGGACAATAAAGTACAAGATTAAGAACTCAATCTCTTATCTGTCCACCTTTTTAAACGGTATCCAGTTCGCAATTGAATTTGACTGAAAATCTCAAGTTGGATTCTAGCCTGTATATCAAGCGCTTATGACTAGCGAGGCAATAACGCGGCATTCGCGCGAAACGCGAGGAGAACGAGGAATTCACGCGAAGCGCGAGACGAGCGAGAGGCGCGATGCGAGGGGAGGAAAAAAACAAACATATTTGGCAACACCTTTGTTAAACCTTTGACTTAAATCTCACACGCATTTGACGACAACTTTGTCCCACATTTGACCTGAGGCTCAGACACTTTTGACGACACTTTTCACAAGCCTTTGACTTTAATCACAGACATAACTTTGCCGCGCTTTTGTCACACATTTGGCCTGAATCTCAGACATATTTGACGACGCCTTTGATAGGGGTACAAATGCTAATGAAATATATCTTTGACGCGCGTCAAAGGTAGGGGTTAAAGGCGTGACAAAAACGGCCTTTATCGCCTGAAGACGCGCCTTTGACCGCGGGCAAATGTAAACATTTGTCGCGCGTCAAAGTTGTACAAAGGTGTGCAAAGGTGGCCTTTATCGCGCGTTTGACTTCACCTTTGACGTTAGGTAAATCCGTTTTTTCGTCCCGTGTAAACTGAAGAGTACGTAATGCATGTGTCGCGGATGTTAGCAGAGGTTCCTTCCTCTTCCCGACTTTTTTTTAGGAAGATCGAAGGGCATTCTGTTCGCAGGGTACCCTTTTCTAGACTAATAACTCCCAAAATACCTCCCCGTCTTAGAGTCGCTATTTTCCAGAAATTACTGAGGTCGGCGCTTTATTTGCCATTAAACTGAGCTGCGGGTAAATTTAGATTTTGCCTACACTACTGAGAAATTATTGTTTTAAAATCTAAACACAGTAGCCACACTTAAAAATCACATTTAAAGTTTGTCGAAATGCATCACTCTTAGTCGAAAGTATCATCTGAAAATCTTGGTAAGCCCGGTTGGTTAAGCTAACGATGTACCGTGAACGACAAATTTCATTCGAGACTATTTCTAAGTAAAGGAAACGGACTGATGGTACGATAGATGGACATAACAGTTGACCTGGACATGACAGTTCAAAAAACAAACAAGTACAAAAATCTCTCTGAAGCATCGATCCAGAGGTTTTGGTCTGTCAGAAATCCAAGTCTATATTTTTCTAAACGTTTAGTTTCTTTGATATAACGTGCAGGTGACAAATTGGCGCTTTTTCTCTAGTAAAAATAAGTCGAGTTGAGTGAGGAATACAGTTGTTACTTTCAACTCGGATTCCTGTCGACTACGATGGAGCTCTGAATTTTTATCTTTCATTTTTGACCAGACACATCGGGTACAAAGTGTCCTTCTATAACAAGGTGGTGGTACCCTTTGGATATGGAAACAAGAGATCATTGTCCGTGTTTCCGTTCAAGTGCGTTTACAGCCGATTTGGCTTTCCGTGAGGAACTGCTTGAAGCTACTCCATAATGTTAACTAAGGTAAGAAATGATTGATACATAATTTTGCCAATTATTAAACATGTTCGGACCTCTTAGTTCTCTTCTCGTGCTCGGTTTTCACCTTGTTGAAGAGTAAATAAGGTGTTTCGATAGAGTATTTAGGAGACCATTCCGATGTTTTTCAGTCACCTTAAAAGTGATTTTATCCTTGTCCGATCGCGACTATGAATTGAAGTTTGTCAAAATGCAGCTTTTAGTAATATCGATATCGCTATGACAATAAACAAAAAGCTTTGAAATCGATAAAATCCGAATTTTGCGCCATCTAGACCTGCTTCTTAAAATCCCAAACCAGAAACTTACAGCGTGGTGTTTAGCAAATAACCTCCGTGAGAAGTAAAAAATTCTGTATGTTTGAATTCAAATAAAATGATAATATATTTCAAACCTTATATTTTTAATAGCCGCGATAAAATGTTTAATTAAAAAAAAATCTTAGTAACTCACAGTAATCTTAAGTAGCGTCAGAAGGCTGCTCAATATCATTTTTCGGTGCTAGAAAATTTTGGTTTATTTTCTTTCTTGCGATCCTGAAAACTAACCTGTTTTCTCACCACCTGTCTAAGGGTTGATTTCCAGTGTTGAGTAATTTTTACGTGTGTACGTGCGTAAAATTTACGTTCGCGAATAAAATGGAGGCAATGCATGAAAGTTCGCTCGTAAGCGTAAAATTTGAACCTCGCTAATTTTAAACTTCTAGTTTAACTTCAGCACTTTTTATCTTGCCTCTATTTTATTTACGTGCGTTAACGTGCGTAGCCAAAAACGCGTCAGTGGACATCAACCTTAAGTGCAACTTTATTATAAATTTGGCCTTTTTAAAACGCTTTTCTGTCTGATCTCTAAAACAGTTCAACAGAATTCTTTTTAAACCTCATCACATAATCTTCATGATGTATATAACAATATTTGAAACTTTCATTAAGATTGATTCACTGCAACACCTTGAAATTTCAAGAGAAACCTGGCCTACCAAGAGGCCAAAAATCCGCGTTACAACATGCATTCACTGTTTTGACGTTATGCTAGTTTTTTCCAAATTGATGCCCATCATACAGACTTCCGTGGCTAGTATACTTTAGCATGAATTTTATTGCATATTTTGAACGTGAAACATTGACAATATTCACATTGAAATATACTAGTCATGGAGGTATGTATGGTGGGCATTAACTTGGAAAAATTAGCATAACGTCAAAACAGTGAATGTTGTAACGCCGATTTTTGGCCTTTTCGTAGGCTAGGCTTCCCTTGAAATTTCAACGCGTTACACAGTAAATCAATCTTAATGAAAGTTTCGGACATTATTATATACATCATGAAGATTATGCGATGAGTTTTAAATTTTAATTTTAAGTTTTAATTCTGTTGAGCCGTTTTAGAGATATTCAGAAAAGCGCCAAAAGTCAAAATTTGGAGTAAAGTTGCACTTGGACAGGTGGTGAGAAAACAGGTTAGTTAAATACACCAAAATTTCCTCGCATCGAAATATGACGTTGAGCAGTTTTTTGTCGCTATTTAAGGTTAATTTGAGTTAGCTGAAACTTTTTTATGAAACAGTTTATCACGGCTATTGAAAATTTAAGGTTTGAAATACATTCACGTTTCATTGAATTCAAACATACATAATTTTTTACTTCTCGCGGAGGTTATTTGCTAAACACCACACTATACGTTCCCGTTGTCAGATTTTCAGTAGTAGGTCTAGATCGCGCAAAATTCAGATTTTATTTATCTCATAGTTTTTTGTTTATTGTTGTCATAATGATATCGATTTTTCTTAAAAACTGCATTTTGACAAACTTCAATTCATAGTCAATCACTGGGGAAATTTTGTACGATCGGACAAGGACAAAGTCACTCTTAAGGCGATTGAAAAACATCGGTATGGTCTCCGAAAAACTGTATCGAAACACCTTAATCCATAGAGAACAAAGGAAATCAATTCCATATAATAGAAAGACAAAAGATAATCTGTTTAGTTACCATAGCTTCGAATTTCTTCAAGGATTGTTGCCACAAAGGCTTCTGCGAAGCTACAGAGATTTTAACACCCTCTTGGAAATCAGCTCCGAATTTTTTTGGTGATAAAAGTAAACGAACGACAGATTGGTAAATAAAATGACCGCCGTTTCATTGTTTTGGAACACGAATATGGCCGCTGCGGCATAAGAAAAAAAAATGAGCGACATAAAAAATAAAAAATGCGCAAAGCCGCACGAAAACTAACACGTCCTATTCTGCCATCCTTGTTTTCGGGGCAAGGGGCTCTGCCTTGTGGTCGGTTTGTTGACCTTAGTTAAGATGTTGCTTTAAGACGAACTCTTCTTTGTGGTTAAAGTATTTTTAACTCATTTCCTGATTTATTGTCGAGATGATTTTAATTTGCGAAACTGACCTTCACAGCATACGTTAGACACAATTTCTGACAATTTTCAAATCTCTTTCCTTTTTTTTTCCGCAGGTGTTTTGACTGTATGATAACCATCAGCAGTGAATAAAGTAATTTAAGAGGCAAAATTTAGCAATCCTTATCTCTGTAAGGAACTGTCCCGGTTCTAGTCTGCAGAAGTCATAATTTTGGAAAAAATGTTAGAAACAGCTAAAGTAATAAACATCATTGTTATAACTGGACTCTTGCGGTTAGTGAAATGTTTGACAGGTACTGTAATGTTGAGGTCATGCAGCTGGTGCATATTATGTGTATATGTGCATATTTAATTTCAGGTTAAAATTTTTTAACCTACGTTGATTCTCAATCAATCAGTCCTTACATTGCTCCAGAATCATGTATTGACTTCAACCTCAGATTTTGAGACATTTCACTGCTTTGAGACCAGAGAGAAAAATATGACGTTTCTCTAAGGTTGTTTGGGTTATCAGAAATTCTGATTCCACGACTATATTCTTAGGGGTTCAGAAATATTTAATACCTTCCTTTACTATTCAACTTCACTCAGTCAAGTACAAATAACGCTAAAAACGAGTACAAATATTTCACGGTATTTGTATTCCGGAAGACCGGTTTAATCTACAAACGTCGCACATGGCAGAAAATGCATGGTTTTCCGAAGGAAAAAAAAGGAATAGGAGCTAGATTGTGACCTTAAATACAACCAAGCTCCTAGAGTAAAGTCTCCTGAACAACAATGAAATGTCGACATTCTTTAAAACAAGATAGAACATGCAAACTTTATAAGTTCAAGACACAACAGAGAACATGAAAACAGACCTGTGTGCGATGAGAAAACCCGTGTAAGAAACATCGTCCATTAAATACAATCTCCGCCGAGGAACTGAACAGTCCTGTCCTGTAGTTCTTTTAATACGTGAGGAAACTCGACATGGTGGACCTAAGACGTTCTTTTTTTGTTAGTATAACCCCGCACGGCAAAGATGAGATTTTAAGTCCCTTCTTTTCGAGTAGCTCTTTGAAACTCCTTGAATTTGTAGGAGGGTTTTCGACTTTCCATCGCAATTTTGTCTGTTCAGTTTTCTTACTTGCAGTACGTTTTACGTAACCGAAAGCCCACCTCAAGCCTCACTACTTTTTGTTATTCCATCTCTGTTTTCCTAGCAAATGTTGGATAGATAGAACTTCGGAGTGCCTACGAAAACTTGAAAAAAATTGCTTTACTGAGTAAACTAGTTTGACAAGTTTTCATTTCTGACCAATCAGCAACAGCACTGACTGATGAAAGCGCACAAAAACTGGACCCACGTTTGTCTGTCACGCATTCTCGTTACAAGTAGGCAAGCCTGCACATTTACTGAGTCCTATTCCTACTCGTCTCTTGTATTTGGACTCGCTGGCTCGCCAAAATACAGCGTGACTCGTAAAAATATCTCACGATACTACACCCTAAACCCTCCAGTAAGATATATGTATTGTTTGGGGGATCAGAAATTCTGAATCTCCTGTGTTGTTTGGCGATCAGAAATTCTGTATCCTCTCCCGTGGTGTGTGGGGGATCAGAAATTCTGGATCTCCTGTGTTGTTTGGGGGATCAGAAATTCTGTATCCTCTCCCGTGGTGTGTGGGGGATCAGAAATTCTGGATCTCCTGTGTTCTTTGGGGGATCAAAAATTCTGTATCCTCTCCTGTGGTGTGTGGGGGATCAGAAATTCTGAAACTCATGTGTTGTTTGAGGGATCAGAAATTCTGAACCCTCTCCTGTGTTATTTCCGTGAAAACTATAAGTTTCACTTCCAGCCAATTTTACACTCATTTCCAAGGTAACTTCAAAATTTGCAACGTAAAAAAAATGTTCTTTAAGACACGTTTCCATTTTAAACGGAAAAGGCAGCCATTTTTGAGGTGGTTCTCAGTATTTCCTCTGAATTTTACCAAATTGGAACACCACATTTTACTTTGGAAGGCGTTATTTTTTTTTTCGTTACGTTGCTCAATTTTCACTGCAGTTTTAAGTGGTCAGTGTAAGAGCTGGTAATTGCAGTAAATTGTATTGGGTATTTTATTCTACATCAAACATGTGCCTCGTAGCACATGTATCGAACGTTTTGCCCCAGAAAAGAATCGCTTTGACGAAAGAAACGAACTATTGCCACCTTCACCGCTTTAAAACTGTAAAAGCCCCCTGCGAGATAGAGCTTTAAAAGTTCTTTAAGAAAAAATAATTTCCCCACATAGGCGATTACCATAAATATACACCATTAACAAAAGACAAAAATAAACAAATAAATAGAGAAACAAATAATAATATAATTATGACTAGCATAATAGGCCGCTGCAAGTTCTTGGGTTAAGACAACTCAACTAATTGTGTTTCGGTAAATGAATGGAAGCAGGGTAGCACATGATTCGATGTTAGGATCTCTACGAGATTTTGGCCGCCGAGATGTTAGGATCTTGCTACTACTTATCCAGGTTAAGCTCCCACCGTTTTGCTTTCACTCCCGCCTAATCAGGCACCGTTTTCCCATAATCACGCATTGAATGTATAGAGCCTTTTCAGATGAAGTCACGTCCGCCATGTTGGTGTCCCAAAACAATACAACGGCGGCCATGTTGGTGTTCTAACCTAGTCCTATGCGAGTTGAACTCTTTTCTTATGTAAAAGCTTTCTTGTCTCGCAACAAATTTTATTGCTGCTGGCAACGCGGGTGACGAGGAAGCTCTACGGCTGTCTAAATGCAGCGACGAGAAAATATCATTCGAAGTTGCCAACGGAATCCTAGTTCTGCTCACTATTTGGGATCTTTCGTTCGTAAATACAGAAGGGAACTCGCTATTTCTAGTCATTTTTAATCTAATGTAATCTTTGCTCGACATTGTAGATTACGAAGGCATATTCTGGAAAGTCTGAACTGCAAAATGTTAAAATTTCATTCAGGTAATGTATATTTAAATGTTTAAATTATTATTCTGAAGTCATCATCACAATTATTATCCTTATTATAGGTATTTTTGTTCATCGGATCAAAAGAGTTTAAGGATCAATATTGTCGAGAGAAAGTTGATAAGTGGCTCAGAGAAATGGAGTCCCTCACGGAGATCATCAAGAGCCAGCCCTATGCTGCCTATGTCGCTTTCACTAAAGGAAAGGTAATCCAAATTCACTTATTACTTGCGCACCATCGAATCGTTTGAAGAGTATGTGGACCCCATCGAAGAAGTGATTCACACTTCCTTTCTTCCTTCATTATTCGGACGAGCGGAGCCTCTTCATGAAGAACTTAAGGAATTTGTCAGTCTATCAACTGCGCAGTGCGGGATTGGGATTCCCCATCTTAAGTGCGAAAGTTTAGAGCAGTTCAATGCCTCCCTTGATATAACAGCACCACACGTCAATTCTATTGTTACTCAAAGCTCCACCTTTCCAGCACGAGAGCCGATGGAGGAAAGGAAGCGTGAAATCAATGCTAAAAGGAGAGCCGCTGCAAAGTCGCGGATTGACAGGATTGACGAATGGTTATCTCCTGATCTACTCCAAGCGGTGCAGGAGACAAGGGACAAGGGAGCCAGCTCGTGGCTGAACGTTATTCCAATCGAAGAACACGGACTGGCTTTGAACAAGCAGGAGTTGAGGGACTCCCTTTGCCTTCGCTACAACCTCCCTCTGCCTAATCTCCCTAGTTACTGTGCTTCTGGAGAAATGTTTACCGTCAACCATGCGTTATAATAAGTAGGTCCTTGGAAACTGACAGAAAATTTACGAAGGTTTGTTCTACAAAAAGGAGGGTGAAAATCGTTTGCGTGTCTAGTGGCATATATAGCTATGGACTTGTTTGTTTAAAGAAAAATAATTGTTGAACTTAAGGCAGAAGAGAATGGTTAAGAGAAAACATAAGATTACCCAATTCTAGTTGTCTAATATCGGAAAGTTTTAGTAGCCCTAATTCTTTGAAAATAGGGTCTGAATGAGAATCGAAAGTTGATTTAGAAATACTTCTGATAACTCGCTTTTGCAAAGAGACAAGACGGCGAAGATTTTTATTGGTCTTGTCAAAGTTAAACAACTAAATGAATAGGAAGTGTGATACAAATCCAAAAATTTGTAATTAAGTATATATTAGCGGAATGTATAGTTTATAGAAAATTGCGATTCATGAAGCTTCGATCACTAAAGTTAAAACAAAACAAAACAAACAAGCAAGCAAAAATTAATAAGTAGTCAGGAGAAACGTGGTTAACCGGAAATTTTAGAATACAAATTGATGCTGATCATTCAATTCTTTGTCAAAGATTTATTTCTATATTTTTCACTTCCACTTCGCTTATATAATGTTACCCTAATGCTCGATTTTAAGAGGTATCGTTGGATGAAAATTCTTCCTTTTTTATTTGATACAATCTTTATTTTGTTTAAAATGTATACTACACCTCGACGAATATATACACCCCTTACTGTTGACGTGCAAAACAGTTATTCGTCTGCAAGCCTCAAGAGACAAACGGCAAACAGCCAAAAAACGATTATAATCAAAAATAAACTCGCACCTTTTCAAATTATTCATCTGAACACTGCGATTTTTAATATTCATTTAAAAGGTTCTTCTACAGTACTCATACAAGTAAATTATTTAAATTTGGCTGAGTTACGTAGTAACCGTGTATATTGAGCAGGTGCCTTTCCCAATATTAGTTAAAGAGTTTTAACGTTGACAGTCCTGCTACGATTCAAACAAAAGCGGTTTACCTCATCACGCATTAACAATTAAAGTTTCCCTTCCGTAGAAGATAACCAGCTCCTTTGAAGTTTCATTGGCTAGCTGCTGAAGGAGAAGCAATTGGGATGCATCAAATTATCGTTATTTTATCTTTTGGTTTATGATGGATTCCTTTCCGAATCTTCGCCGAAGGTCATAATGGCGGCTGATCCGTAATACATCTAGCATGGCGGGGTCTAAATCATCACTCGCGTTCCCTTCTCTTCAAAAGTACACAAGGAAGCGACAATTATTCGCAAAAAATGGATTTTACCTTGCTATAAATTCGACAGGAGAGGTCACGGGAACAAGCGACGGCAGTTGTTTATACGGTAAGAAAACAGAAAATTTGGGACTTGCATAATTACGCTCGATATTGTTTATAGTGTTTCTGAGATATTTTTGGTAACAAATATTGCACTTTCTTTTTAAAACGTTGATTAAGCCTAGTCGTGTTGTCGCTTTTTTTGGCACGTTACCACATCTACAACCACAGTCGGTACCGATTAAAATATTTCCAAAACGAACAAAGGTGTATGATTTTAATATTTCAACTGCCCATATAGTCTTCAGTTTCTCGGCTTTGGCGACACCAGCAAAAAATCAAAACAAATTAGGCAGGCGTTTTTCAATCTCCAGAGTGTTCAACCTCTCAGAGTTTCAACAAAGCTAAAGATGATCTCCGATTTAACGTCTTTAACAATAATTATACGAGCTTGCGAAAAATACCGTATGATAAAGGTAAGAGCATGTAAATTTAGAGCCAACTTAACTTTGTATAAAAGCCCAAAATCTTGACTCTTGCAATCAGACATGGGTGAGACCCTTACGAATTCAGTAATAAAGATTTGCAAATTTATTTCACACGTTATGTGGCTTTCGGTTGATGTTGTTGTTTACTTGGGGGATCTACTTTGCCCTTGTTTAGGTTAGAGATATATATCCTCTCAGATACAAAAAAAGGAATGTAACCATATTTTTTGCCGTTTATTTAACTACGCAAATGGTGTTTGTGTAAACAAAATAGCTTACTTTGATACCCATTTTTACATTTCAGCCGTCTTACAGTTTCTTTCTGTTGGCCCAGATCTCATTGCAATCTGGGGACTTGAGGCCAAAAAATACTTAGCAGTAGACAGCGAAGGAAAAATATTTACTACGGTAAGATTGTTGAGTTTATATTTTAATAGAATCGAATAAATCATTTTACAGTTGTGAGCTTAGCACCCTAGCCTTTGACTGGACATGAGGCTAAGGTTGACGTTGTTTTCATACAAGCCTCTTTCCTCTTCTTATGGAAATGTTGCAGGAAAAATACTAGTTATTATAAGAACAACATGATTTACATAATAAAGCAGGAGGGGTTGCATCAAAAAAGGTCAACTCCATCCTCGATTTCTCATGTATCTGTAAAATGGGATATTATCCCTCGCCTTTTCAGTTTGTATATTTTCCCATCTCTTTCCTGAGTACAGGACAAATTATTTCCTTCTTCGACTTTGATAGGTTATCTTTGAAGCATGAATAACTTTATTATAGCTTGAGTTAGAAGAGGAAAAGTATCCACCCGAAAGAAGCAGCAGCATTTTAAGCGGGTACTGAGTTAGAACAAGATTTATCATACAAACACCAATGAAATACCAGGTGAGCTTTCGCGCGAAAACTTGATATCTTCACGTGTGAAAATAATATATTATCTTCACATGTGAAAATATCACCGTTGCTATGGCTACATACTAGATCGCGCCTTTCACACCAAAAAACTATTAAAGTGAAATGGTTTGGTAGTTCATTGGCGTTTATATAAAAAATAGAACATTACATGGCCGCTTGGAGATACGAAATTTCTCTTCTCGGGTTGAAACACTCGACGAGAAATTTGGTATCTCCGCGCGGCCATGCAATATCCTCTATTTAAAGACTAGTTTTCACTAGCGACGGAGTCGGAGTCTTAGTTGTAATCACAAGCGTAGAGTTTTACGAACTAGTGAAAACAGCGTTCTGATTCCGCTAACGACTCAAGCGTTTATGATCAAGTGAAACCTAGGTTGTCAGAGTCGTAAGTAGAAGCGGAAGAACTAAGCCACTCACAATGCGTACGCCGCGAACGTGCATTGTGATTAGTTTATCCTTCTTCTTCTGCTTTCGACTCCGACAATCTGGTTTCACTGGATCGTAAACGACGGAGTTAGAAGTGGAGTCAGAAGAAAATGGAAACGTTCCGATTCGTCCGACTCCGCTTCCGTTGCGCTTATGACTCTGCTTATTTCGATTTTTGACTGTTTTCACAAGGTCATATGCACTCGCGCGACTCAACTTACGATTTCGTAGTGAAAACTCGCCTTAACATATTATGTTTGTTTTACATCCCAAGGACGCTGAAAGGAAAGAATGTGTATTCCGTGAGTTTTTTGGTAAGAACTTTTACAACATTTTCCGCACATGTCATTCAGACACCGATGGTAAAGGATGGTACTTGTCGATAGATGAACACGGAAAAGTGAGTGCTGTGAAAGTAGCTTATAGCGACGAGCCTCGACTTCACTTTATTGTAAAAACAGTTACGGACTGTAAAGATGCCGATAAAGGAAATAAGCGCACATCTAATACAACAAATAACAGCAGTCATACAAGGCAGGACAAGAAAACCAGGAAAGACTTTGGACTTCCTTCGTCCGAAGTCGTGTGGATCATGTATCCCTGCCAGCTTGACGACGGCGTGTCAGATTTTGTGTCAAGTACGCCCAGCCCCCCGAGTTCCTCGTGCGTTTCTGGCAGTTCGGCATCTACTGGGGAGTGGACCGGATCTGGTGATAATGCCTCAACCTCAGTCTAAACATTCAGTGCAATTCAACAAAAATAATTCCTTCGATATAGACTTGCCTGGCGGAACATGAAAAGCAGGGCAAGGCGGTTAAACAGAAACGGCATTGTTAGAGGCTCTTCTCTCGCAAACATGTTGACATAGGTTATGGCAGAAGAACCTTATTGTACAAGGTCAATATAGCTAAGACTTCTCGAATTCAAAACGTCTTTCGAGGGGAGCTCTTGGAAAAAAAGCTCCTCAGTCATTGCGTCTTACGTTCATATACCTAACTAAAATAAGGCAAATGAAGTTCACCCCCTATATTGATTCGGATTAACTGTTGAATAGGCAAAGATAAACATAATTTTTTTCATTAATATTTCACATTAGTCACAGGATTGGTAAACGAGGGTTTTGACATTGCCCCTGAGGGGCTTAATGGGCATGTTTCCATGTTACAAGCGGGGCTGGGGGGAGTCATTTAAGAAAATCTATGGGGAGTAGCATCCCCCTACACGTAATGACGTCAATAACAAAATACCAGATTTAGGGCAATGTAAGTATATTATTCTGATAGGTCTAAAGAGGATTCAAGAAAGTAAAAACCGAAAGAAAATAAATAAATAAAAAAAAAGGGTTTTCATTCTCTTCGAAGTTTTGTGTAATTATTCTCTTTAAAGACAACATTTACGGACGCGTTAAATAAATTATCCACTTACTTTTATTGAGGTTTTTATAGCTTTATAACATATGTTCTGTTTTCTTATTACCACTCTTTTATATTTTTCCTTTCTTATGCTATTTTCTTCTTATAAAAAAAATGATCATTATTAAGACGATTACGACTTGTACTTCATTATTAGCATTTTTTTGATGATTTTATTTCATTTTTTACTTAAATGTATTAAAATAATTTATGCTGAAAAAAGTAAGGCTCGATAGATACCTCACTGCAGGCCGAGTGGCCTTGGTCCACAACACATAAAGGGAGACTCTTTCGCGCAAGATATAGGAAATCACTCGCAGAAATAATAATTTACGAACCTGTCAGAGAATACCGTACTTTATGGGGAGTAAAGACGTCATCACCTTGCAATATTGTTCTATTGCATTTTGAGATGCAACAATAAATAATGTGATAACCTAGGTGACGTAAAAGAGGCCCTCTATGTAATCGCCTCCAGCGATTATTGAACTCAAACTGAAAATAATGCAACAAAATATAAAACATCTTCCAGTGAGCCGAGATAGAGGCGAAGTTCACTGACCCATGACATTCCGTTTTCCTGTAATCACTAACTCTTTTTATACACAAACATTATTTTTTCATGCTATGTTGAGTGTGGCAAAACGTCGCATGCATGATTAGTGCATCTATTAAATCTCGATATCACCATGCAGTGAAGAACAAAACAATGGCAACTGATAGTATTCATGTATAGCAATGTGCCCACTACAATCGATCTAAGCCAAGTATGGCACTGGTGTTAAGAAGAACTATACTAACCGTTACATGTACTAACTTTCTATTTAGCAAGACTTGCATCCACGTGGACACTTAGAACGAACCCACTTGGACGTTCTGCAGCTTCCTTGTCTAGTCCAAATCTTACACATCACGTGATTATCAGAACATCTATGAACTAAAAAAATACCAAACATTAAATTGGTCAACATTTTGTAAGCTTCAAGGTACAGGATTAGAAAAAACAGTTCACGCTCATTGCCATCTCATCGAAAAACAAAAGAATAAAAAAGACAGTTTATTATTTTAGAGATGATACAAATTCTCGGAATGAATACAACATAAAGCAATTTGACAACACACAGTATCAATAAGTCACGAGTATTCGAGCCAGAAGATAGGCCATCTCTTATATCTGTACAGATTATCTTTTTCAGTACCAATTAACTCTCGCAGGTCGCTGACCCTTTAATTATATTAGAGACCTTTAGATTCTAAAACGAGTACGACTACGAGGACGAGATTTCCTCAATACTAAGTAGTGCGCACGCGTGAACCAGCGTCATTTTGGCGGGAAAACTTGGTAGCTGTTGTCATTCTACTACGATTTTTAGCGAGAATGTTGTAATAGCGGAAACGAGTTATCAAATATCAGAGATTTAATCATTTTGCGATCGCGAGAGGGCTTCATCTCCTTCAATATAGATAACAGTGCTATCTTTTCTAATGAAAAAAAGTACAATGAAGCTTTCCGAGGTGTCTATTTTTTGAGAATACCCGAGAGAACTTTAAGTTCAATCTCGTACTCGTAGTCGTTCTCGTCCTCGAATCTAAAGGTCTCTATCAAGGCATAAAAGAACATGTACAGTGTGGACCAGTTTGGATGTAATTGCAAAAAATCGCATTTGTGGGAAAAAAGGGAGCGAAAGTAAATGACAATCATCATCATTATCAACACATCATCATCATCATCATCATCATCATCTTTATGATCGTCATCATCATCATTACTCAGAATTTTTTTTCTGTGTCCTCTCCACACATATCATTTCATCTATTATCATCATTATCATTAGCAAAATCATAACCATAATCATTATTCTGAATTAAAAACACGATGACGATGCTCAAGATGATGATGATGACGATGATGATGTTGATCAAGATGATGAACAACTCAAACCTCTTCGTAGAGTGCAGTATTTCAAAAAACATCTTCGAACAGCAACAGGTTTGGTTTGTCCAGCACACAACGATGAGCTCAGTGGCTTATTGTTGCTTCGCATGCAATGAACTCCCCTTATTTGATGTCCATGTCCACATGTTTTGGAACATTTACTCCACGGGCTAACCTGGAGCGAACCAAAATTTGATCAAAATAATTGTCAAATAGATCATTTTAACTGCTAAAACGTTGATACATTTCCTGTTACATTAATTCAACATTGGTCCGAAATAAAAAGAAATAATGGCGATTCAAAATTGTTATAGATCTTTTGAAGTATGGCCAGAATTAACATTCAATTCGCAGAAAACTAAAAGAAAGAGCCGGTTTTACTCGAGACAACGCCGTTCTTACTTTCTGAACTTAAAGCGCTGTTATTCACGGCAAAAAATCTCCTGTTTTCTGGTGATTTTACCAAACGGTTAATGTATTGAAAATGCCACGTTCACGATCCGTTTTCTCATTTTGGAATTCGCAAGGAAAACTCGGCGTTCACAATCCGTTAACACCAGAAAAATATGCTGTTTACTTCACGTTTTCCAGCACACGGAAAACGTGGTTGAACAGTGTGCTTTCTCTCGTTAACCCGACATTTTACCAAACGGTTAATGTAAGGAAAATATCGCGTTCGTGACTCATTTTCCAACTTCGGAAAAGACAAGGACAACTTGGCATTCACCATCAGTTAACAGAGGGAAAATATGCTGTTCATGTCACATTATCCAGCACATGGAAAACGGGGTTGAACAGCTCGTTTTCTCTCGTTAACCGGAAATTTTACCAAACGGTTAATGTCGTGAAAATATCACGTTCCTAAATCCTTTTCCGACTTTGGGTAACACAAGAAAAACTCCCGGGAAAACTCAACATTCACCGGCGGTAACACCAGGAAAACATGCGGTTTCTTTCACTTTTTCTGGCACCTGACAAACGCGATTCAATAGTGCGTTTTGGAACTCATTGTACCATCGTAATTAGCAATGTGTAAACAGGCCGTTGACCGCCGTGTTTTATTTGGGTTCCAACATTTCCTGCCAAGAATTCCCTCAGCTTTATTTTGATTATCTTACCAGCAACAACTTTGGCAAGAAACCGGTGTCTGTGAATATTACAACGGAAATTGACTTCTCAGTAATCTCAGTTCAGCAAATTCTGAATACGATAAGACTTATTAGAGGTCTGTCGTAATCGTCGTCGTTTTTTAAACAAACTCAAGGCATGCAAAATGCATGAAGAGGCTTCCCTTACTCTTATTTCTGCCGCGAGGCCGCGAAGCTAAAACGCAACGGAACAGACCATTTCTGTTTCCCTAGTAACCGGGCTCGATAGCCTCGACATCATGAGTGACACAAAAGAGTAAGATCACATGACCTCAAAGTCCGCGTTTCTTTCGTGTGAGAAAATTTTCTCACATTTCGAAGAAGGCGGCGGGAATTTCGAGTTTTTGTTGTTTTGCTGCCATGTCCGCGGTCGATCTCGGCCAAGAAATCTCTCTTTCGGACCGTTACTTCTTGTTATTACAAGCCACGATTAAGGGAAGCAAGGTTTTGAGTGCGCCAGTGGCCGAGAGAACGGAGAAAGAAAGCTGTAGACGAGCTGTGTGAAAAGGTTTCGACCTAAGAAGCGTCTAGAAGGAGGAAAAGGAGTGCCAGTTCTTAACTGACGGTTTCAAGACAATTAGGGTAAGATCTATTTTAACTTCTTTTACCATGTATTGTAAGGAATTGATCTCGAAATTGAATGCAAGTCGAGGATTTGTTAGTAAGCTGCGTATACAGGCAGGAATCTGGAATAGTGAAATTCGGAATCCGGAATACAACTACCAAAGGAAACTTTCTTGGAAGGGACAAGAGAATAGCTCTGGAAGATAGGCTAAAACTTACCGTACCGTGTGGCGCAATTTTTTGTGGGAGTTTGTTTTTGCAGATGTAGCATGTATGTGAGGCAAGCAGTTTGGACATGATAATTTATTTGTTACTCTGTAGCAAAATGGCCCTTAACCGGTCAAGGTTTTCAAAACACTGAATGATTGGCAGTCCTATATTCTCCGTAAATTTCACAAAATCGAAAAACCCCAGCTAATCTAAATTATCATATGCTGATTAAGAAAAGTCAAGCGATCCTGAAATGCTTTATAGATCTCAAGTGTAGTGTTTGGTTTATGCTGGGCTCAGAAGACGAAACCATGTTTTGTGACACTTGGAACTTTTATCAGCTCGACTGCCGGTCAAGGTTTTCAAAACACTAAATGACCCGCAGTCCTATGTTCGCTGTAAATTTCACAAAATCAAAAAATCCTAGCTAATCTAAATTATCATATGTCAATTAAGAAAAGTCAAGCGATCCTGAAATGCTTTATAGATCTCAATTGTAGTGTTTGGTTTATGCTGGGTTCAGAAGACGAAACCATGTTTTGTGACACTTAGAACTTTTTTCAGCTAGACTGCCAATCAAGGTGTTGAAAACACTAAATGACCGGCAGTCCTATATTCTCAGTACATTTCACTTGACTGTTTCTTAATCGACATATGATAGTTTGGTTTAGCTAGATTATTTCTATCTGCGAAATTTACGGAATGTAGGACTGCTGATCATTTAGTGTTTTCAATCTCTTGACCGACAGTTGAGCCGAAAAAAATTCTAAGTGTCACATAACATGGTTTCTTCTTCTGAGCCCAGCGTGAGCCAAATGTTATTCTTGAGATCTATAAAGCATTTCAGGATCGCTTGACTTTTCTTAATCGACATATGATAGTTTGGTTTAGTTGGATTTGTTCGATTTGTGAAATTTACTGAAAAGACAGGACTGCCGGTCATTTAGTATTTTGAAAGCCTTGACCGGTTACCGGCCATATAGCCACAGTGTATTTGTTATATGACAAAGTATCAATTTTTACAATCAATCCTGGCTGGCCTGCAGCTAGCTAAACTAACCGAGGCAGATCAGTCTCACAAACTCTAAATATTACAGATAACGCGGTACTGCTGGTAAAAAGAGCAATTAAAGGGACACAATCACCTGTTGGGCCACACTGACCTAGACACTACTTTTTCCAGTTTGAAAAAGATTTACCTCAACTCAAAATCAAATGTACACATCAGATACATCTAGAAATCTACTTTATTCTTGCCTAGTTTTTCATTCGATCGTCTATTTTTTTTCTGAAAACCTCTTTCTGACTCAGCAAACTTTTATGCATCCTAAAACATTATTTTATCATATTTGGATAAACACAGTATCCAAAGGAACATAAAAAGAGGAGGTGGGAAACATGTAGGCGCTGGACAGGAGAAATCCCCTTCGGGTACCAAAATAACAAGAGAAATGAATCAATAACACTGCAGAGCAAATCATCATTACAAATATTATTTTGGAAAATTGATGGAGAAAGGTTACCATCAAGCTGTCTCGACCTTGAACCTTTGACAATGATTAAGACTTCATGTCATTTCTCACCTCTACTGATTTGTCAAATTCAGAAGTATTCGTCAACGTTTAGCTTTCCCTGGACAATTGCACTGGTGAATTCTTGAAGGCATATAAAAAAATGAGTGCTCTGATATGACTTACATCTATAACTAAGATTTTGATTTGCAACTAGTTCAACTCCACAAGGTTTGTTTAGATATTCCGGATGCGCTTCTCACTTTCTGTTTCACGCGCATCTTGTGATTTGCAAATCAGCTAAGAATTGGTATGTAATGCGCGTGTGCATCACCTGACTGTGTCCCTTTAAGTGGCCTTTTATATGGAGGGAGAATTCATGCAAAGCATATTGTTACGGGTCAATTTGTTTTCAGGTTAATCTTGATTTAACCCTGGTTGATTCTCAATTTCCTTTGTCTCCTAGCCCCAAGAGACAAAGGAAATTGAGAATCAGCCTGGGGAAGGGGGGTTGGGGGAAAAGCAAATGCAGGTGCTACATGTATGCAACACAATGTATGGCAGATCACTTGTGGAGTTGTATAGCTTGTGATTAACTGATCACAAACGCTTTATTAGGTGGGTGCGAAGGCAGATAATATACAGAATCCAAGGTCAAGAGTTCAGTAAGAAGGTTGAACCTTTTTTTATCTGAACTTATCATTGTGGGGTGCTATGACAAAAAAAATTGTGACAAGTTTGCAAGTGTGTCGACTTAAGTTGCCATTATTGTGCTGTTGTTTCTTGGTTAGATTAGGTAAGTCCAAATTTTGCTTGAGTACCTACCTGTCTAAAAAAGATACTTTAAGAGAAGATAATAGATAAGAAATTTTCACTCCAAAGGTTCATTGTGGTTCTGGGGTGAGATTAGTTTTTTGGCCTGCATTGTCACCTACAAGCAAACACTTGTAGCCTACGTTATTTTGTGATGTACCAGTGTTTATTTTTTGTTGTTGATCCCTCCTGTGGGCTCAATTCTCTTGTGATCTTGGCTGCATAAGGATTTTGAGAAATGCCAAAAATTATTTTACAAAATTATATAAGTAGTATAATTATTATTGCTCCTTTCTGCTCAGGTTTTGAAACTGTTTCCAACATTTTTCACTCATATCATTTTTCAACAAAGTTATGACTAGTCAAATTTTCCCGAGCACACTTGATATGTAAGTATTTGCCACTAAGCTCTTCTTTTATTGTTAAGTTACAAATAATTTCAACTGTAAGGTCAAGCAGCATTGCAAAGCACATAAGGGAAAATGGAAAAACAAATTAACCCACAAGCAATTTCCTGTAATGGCCACGCTATTTTGTGATGAATAACAAAATATTTGGTGATGTTGAAAAATGTTGTGAGAAGAAAATGTAGGGAAGAATTACAGAAACTGATCAGAATTGAACAAATTTTTCTTACTACTCAAGTACCGTAAAATTCCGAAAATAAGCCCCGGGGCTTATATTTTTCAAAGGCCCCTTTTGAGGGGCTTATATTTTGGAGAGGCTTATGTACGGAGGGAAATTCACGTTTCAAAATCGATTGGGCTAGCTTGTAGTGGGAAGGAAATTTACCATTTTTGATTTGTTTTACTTTGTATACTAGAGCAAATTCCATGTACAAGCCCCCAGGGGGCTTATATTCGGAGGGACAATTTAATGGAGGGTTTTTTGCGTTGTGATTTTGAGGGGCTTATACGTGGAGGGGCTTATTTTCGGAAATTTACGGTCACTTTTATTTTTTTTTTGCATTTCTTGAGCCCCTTCTGCAGTTGAGGTCAAACGAGAAGGAAGCCCAACAAAGGATACCAACAAATATATTCATCACAAAATAGCGACTACTAGGCTACAAGCATTTGCTTGTTTCTTTGTGAGTTGCTGCCAAAAATAAACATTACAACACCGTTGATCTAACCCCAAATCCACACCGAACTGTTTGAGTGAAAATTTACTATCCTTTATCTTATCTTGAAGTATCTCCAAGGTGGCAATCAACCAAAATTGGACTTACCTAATGCAACCATGAAACAGTGGTGCAATAATGGCTACTTATTAAGTCAGCACTTGCAGGCTTGTCAAAACTTTATTCATGGGGCCAGCACAACAATGATTACACAGTGATATAAAAAAGCAGTTCAACCTTCTTACAGAACTCTTCAACTTGGATTATGTAAATTATCAGCCTTCATACCCACCCAACGACACTTTTGTGATCAATTAATCACGAGCCATCTGACTCCACAAGTATATAGGTAGCTGTACATAACATCTAAATTCAAACAGTATTGTTGCTGTTTTGAAGAAGGGCTTCAAGGGATAGAACACAATCCAGTGGCATTACTCAGTTGGTAGCATTTGTGAATAATTCAATAAAAGGGAAAAGAATTAAGCCTCACTAAATGTGACAGCTACAGATCAGTGACCATTACTGGTTTTTCAATGAGAATATTTCTCTTGACTACAGATGCTCTGAAAGTTAGAAACAAATCTATTAATTGATTATTTATTGATTTCTATATATTTTACCCAGAAACTTCAGAAAAGACTAAAATTGGTTACAGAAGATGAGAAGAAGATGCCAGTCTTAGAAGCCCTACATTCAGCCTTGATTCCGTCCGATAAGTCAGATGAGGAGGGTGATGTTCTCAGAACAGGGCCCCTAGAGTGGAGATCAGAGGAGGTTTCCATGTTTTTTTTCACAATTTGGACTCTCGCTGTAGAAGAAGTATGTTGAACCAGCAAAAATGGCAATCTGGAAGGGTTGGTCCTCCAAGTACAAGAGGCCGTAATGAGGTTCCTGAGTCATTGCTCTGGACCACTAAATTGTAGTTCTTTTCATTTTTCAATGCTTGATAACAGTGGAGCTTCAATACATTTTTGAAAGTAAATCAGGGAAAACGTTGTTTCAAGATTTATTTCAGAACAAATATGGCACTTGAAATTTCTTTAACAGTGTGCTATTGCCATTTGGGGTTCCACTGGTCGCATAGATTTAACAATTATGCCTCAAGCCCAAATGGGCTATTGACTCAGAGGCCATGATGGCGAGAGGAATAATTTATTGTTTTAGTAAAATTCAACTAGTTGGTCCAAAATATCGAGACAAAACAACTTTAGCTAGCGAAAACACGGTTCAGCCGCCATTGTTTTGGTTTTCAAAGCCGGCGCTTTTCTCTACTAGTGGGCTATAGCATATAGCCTAGTAGTAGCTCAGCCAATCAGAATGTGACATTGATAACAGACCACTAGTTGGATATTACCAATTAAATATATTCCAGGTGATTTTCACCAGCAAACCGAGAGAGTGCTCATCCTTAAAGGAAATGCACTCAAAATTCCACTCAATACGAGCACACATGGACTTATTAAACTTAGGAGTGGATCAACTCATTTTGACCTTGGAAACAGTATTGTATTAAAGTCAATGTGTACTCGTATTGAATAGAATTTTGAGTATAAATAGAAACTTTACTACAGAAAACAATTTGTATGTAAGTGGAATGTTGACTGAAATTAATTTGTACATGCCAAGTTAGCATCGATATCTCCCGACTGTTCTTATTTGGGTCTGTTGGTTATCAGTAGATATATTGTCAAGAGCTTTCTGAATTGTACTGACCCTATTCATTTGATAGCATAGAATTTTGTGAATATCTTATCTATGATTGAATGCATTTTTATAAATGGTAGTTTTAGTTTGCTGTGGAGTGTTCATAATCAATTAGAGGCATTCTGTATTGCAGACGATGAGTTGAGTTGCTGATAATAAAAGAGTTCAGAAGTACAATGAGAGCTTTTCATTACTTGTTTCCATTGAGGGATATCGGGGAGAGAATCGAAGTATTTGTATGTCGTTTAAAGCACCTATGGCGGGTTCCGGGAAAAACAAAACTGCAACAACGAATGTTAAATTTTGAACGAAAACACCAGTGAATAAAGGACTAAGTTACATTCCCGCATAAGATCACCCTGGAAACGTAGAAGATGCGCGAAAATAAGCGCATTCGATACTGAAAACGGCGCGTTTTCCTGGAGAAAAAAGTTTTGAAACGATGGAAAACATCTCATTAACCGATGGGTGAACGTTGGTGAACATGCTGTTTCCCGGCATTTTCTAGTTGTTCGCTGCCCCAGAAAACCCGAGAAAACTCACGCAGAATGACGGAAAACGCCTGTGAATTCTTTGTTTTGCCACTTGAAAACACCAGAAAACACCAAAAAACGCGGTGTTAAGTCACTGGAAAACGGCGGTGAACAACGGAATACGATCCGTTCATCATGTGTTAACCGTATGTTTTCCGTGTGTTTTGCATGAATTTTCCGTGCGTTAACGGTCCGGTTAACGCCAGTAAAACAAGCGTTTTCCTGGTGTTAACTGAGCCTGAAAACTATCGGATAATGGAACGAATACTCAAATTCACCGGCCAGAAAACGACGGGAAAAGAGTGGATTTTACGACCGGAAAACGCGAGAGAATTGTAGCAAAATGCAGCGTTTTCGAAAATTAACCGAGAGTTTTCCGAGACGGTGAATACCATATTTCTTGCCGTGATTTTAATAAAAAGGCGCTTGTATGTAAAGCAGACAACGTGATAGATTCATGCGTACAGAAAACTCACCTTCCAAACAGGAGAAGATGAAACTCTCAGCTTTTTGACTGGGCAAGGTCCAGTATTGCACCTACGTACGAAATTATTATTCATTACAAGTATTAGTTATCAGCAAGTATAGTTCCACTGATCGATGTGAAATACGACTGGTATTTTCAACTTGACGTTAGTTGAAGGCCCAGTTCAAATATCGATCTTTTCATGAACCGAACCTAATCCCTTCAATTAAGTACATGAAAAGATCGACGTTTGAATCAATTAAGTTCGACATATCTAATTTCGGTCTACCCATGAATTAAGATCGAGTGGCCCACATTCGAATTTCGACTGTGGAGCGACTTCGTTTCAAACGTTGAACTTCTCATGTGCCGAACCTAATGCATAAATTACTAAAATTTATTCTCAGTTGTAAGCATTTTAGACCATTGAATTTAGTCCGACTAAATAAGCTCTACGTCTGAATCATCCGTCAAACTTATAACATTTGGGTCGACCTATAGAGTGTTTTCACATGACGTCACGGCGGCCATCTTGGTGTCCCAAAACAATGAAACGGCAGCCATGTTCGTGTCCCAAAACAATCCTGTGAGAGTTGAACTCTTTTCTTATGCAAACGCTTTCTTTGTTCCAATAAATTTGCATAGACGCTGACCACGTGAGTAAAAACACTCTATTAAATGGATATTAGGTTCGGTACATGAAAAGATTGACGTTTGAAATGGGCCTAAGAGATCTGAACGAAGGCTGTTTTTAGGAACTGAGGGTATGGCTAGCAGAAACAAATCAACTGACGTTCTAAAGGCATGAAACGAAAAAGACTTTATTTAAAGGTGCTATGTCACGCCATTTACTGTCTTTTTAAAAAAGCTAAAACTTGTCTTCACATCAATTGAATTCCAAAAATAATTGTCCAGTCTTGTCATTTAAGACTATGTTTAGGTATTGAAACTGTTTTCTGTCGTCTGTTGCAACAGGTGGCAAGGATGGAAATGGATTGGAAATTGAAAGGTCGGGCCAACTTTTTCAGTGGTCAGTGCCCCCTGCTGAAACTTGTTTGAAATCTGCTTCATGTCTCTAACGGATCATTTCTATGGGTAAAGGAACTAAGTAATGACTTCAGCACACAATTGAGCTAAAACAGTAATATCAGTAACAGTAATATCAGTAACAGTAATATCCTCGACCCCTTCAAGTTTCGATATGTTAAGATTTACAGCTAATGGGGACAATACAGGCCTCATGGGTAATTTCCTCGATCCTCCTATCTGTATGTAACAGCATGAGTACCTAACAAATACTTTTCAATTGGTTTTAACTACAAGAACGTGTACGTAACAGTCGCAGAATTAATCCAACAGCAATGCTAACACACAGGCCTAGAAAATTATTTGCTTATTCTTTTTTTTTCAAAATGTATAATTCAATTCTTACTTCATTTTATTAACTGGTGCGTGTCCCTTGCATAACTTCCATGAAGTTGAAATCATATCTTTTCCAGCACATTTTTTAGTCCTTCGTTTTAATCCTCCTCCACAAGTCTTACTACACTTTCCCCAGTCTCCCACGTGCCACTTGTACTGAGAGGGACATGCTTCCACATTACAGATTTGCCAGGCTAAGGGTGGGGAATCTATAGAATACAACAAGGTATAGGTGATTAAAGGGTACATACTTTCTCCTTTGTAGCAAAGTTTTTTTGCTAGGATATGACGGAATAAGTGGTACCAAGCCAGTTAATTTTTTTTGGAGTAATGCATGTAAGATATTGTTTTTGTTTCTTTTGTATTCTTTTTTACACTTTGGATAATTATAACAAGTAACTGGAATATGATCGCCCGGGTGCATGTAGTCCTGACTAAGACTGTTCTTGATACTGTCAACGATAGTCCTATAGGCTATTGGGGACTACACTCACCCGAAAGATCACATAAATATTCCTGATACTTATTGTTGCACGTACAGAACTCGCAAGAGTGGGAAATCCTTAGTTTGAGTTGTTATCGACATTGAGCGATTTTGAGCGCTTATTAATACCAGTTTTGGGGAGAAAGTTTATGGGCTAAATTATCCTTCGAAGCAAAGGTAATGCCAATTACAATTTATACTAGTCGGCATATTTTTGGAGCTGTCTGGACAAAAAGCTGGGATTGAGTTTACGGTTCTTTGTGTGTTGACGACGGCCAAAAACTGAAGTACCTTATTAACTTTTCCATTTTTCAATTATGATGAACCTACGAAGGTCAGTAAAATCATTTACCGATACCTTTACAGAGAGACTCGTCTACTTTATTCTTCTTTTCATCAGCGCAGAATGTTTCTCTATTCCTCTGGCCCCCACCACAAGACTTTGTGCACTCGTTCCAATCCTTTGTATGCCACTTGTAGTCGTGACTTTTAGTGTTTGCCTCGACCTCATTCCTTTTGTAGCTTTTTAGTTCTGTATGGCAAAAATAGAAGATTTGTCTACTACAAACTTAAAGCAGTAAACTGTCTAGAAATTAAAATCCACATATTATAATACTCAAATAAGGCGATATTATCCTGTAATTGACGCACCTTTTTTGCAAATGTAATTTCGTTCCATGTCACACCTTTCTGTTCCCCAGCCTTTCCTGTTGATCATTAACGAGCAATCTAATCCAAATCGAGGTTCTCCAGGATTCCACGAATTGTAGACAACTGCTTTACCATCGGGCCACAAAAAACTGCCTTTACTCGGGCTGTACTTCGCTCCTGATAAAAAAAAAAAAAAAAAAAAAAAACAGTTTACCTTATTTATATACAGTAAAAACCCACGAGTAAGAACCTACATTTTCCATGGTTAGCCTATCTAGGTTCTTAATAGGTTCTTAATTTCTTGCAAAAAATTATGTTGTTGCTAAGAAGATTTTAGTGATTAGCACCCTTAAATTTGCATACCTAATGATTGCTTATATTTTAATATGACCATAATAGAGATCTATTCTCACATGAATTTTAATTTCTTGAGTCAAGACAACTTTATATACATGACTGTGCTGTAAAACACAATATTATAAACATTTTCTCAATGACCTCAATCAAACAACATTTATATAAGAACCTTTCTACAAATTTTAGGCTAAAGAGGTTATTATATGGAGGGGGTCTAAATTGCACATTTTAGCCTGACAGGTTCTTAAATCTTAGCTTCTTACTCGTGGGTTTTTACTGTAAGTGATTAAGAAAGCCTCTAGGTTATAATGAGGCTGTCATCGTGCAGTAAACCATTCTAAAGCGTGGATCTTGTTGCAGGTAGCCACTTTTTAACGTACGTGTTAAATGAGGTTTCAAAATCATGATGCAAACTCATGTAACTAAATCTTATTGACAACACGCAATGGAAATCGTAACAACCCTTTTGTGTGTACGCTCCCCTTAGCCTTCATTTGCTTGTAGCAATAAAAGAACAGTCACGTCATTAATTGATGCACGTAGAAATACTTCAGTCAAAGGAAATGCCTAAGGATAATCATTATACATTGAAAATACAAAAAACAAGTTCTGCATGAATGCCAAAAGCACTTCATTTGCATGCTTCTTCCGTTTTTCGTTTTCTCTCTGCGGCTTATTTTACAATATTTTTAAAGAAATTATATAGTTTTATGTTTATGCACAAGACTTCCACCCAAGTGATTTGTGTTCATGGCAAGCAACCCTAGATTAGTCTACCCTAGATTCAGAGAAAAATAGCCTCACCTAGCCAATAAAACACATTGTGCAATTGCATCTTGAATAACTCTGCTCGCAAAAGATTTTCTTCCTCCGCGTTCCATAGCGTGAGGATTCCAGCTCCTTTATCGAGACAAGACTCGGTTGCAGCTTTTAAGTCTTTTGCTTCTTTATTCACTTGATAGCAAGCGTTGCTGAAAGCAAGCCAACCGTATGGACACTTTTCTAAAGAAAGTATGAAACATATCTTTATTGGTCTGTCAGCTAAGAAGTAGCCATAAATAACGGGCAAAAAATAGAACAGACTGAACTCACACTCGGATATATCCACAGGCGACTTGACATAAGAGCCGAAAAAGGAGCTAGGGGGAGGGGGGCAATTTGCAAGAGGTCAAAGTGATTGAGCTCAATGATACTGATGATGACCTCCGCAGGAACATAAAAGTGTTATTTATAAGGGCTATCACGCTGCTGCATGGGGACCAGTGTGACATCATTCAAAGGGGTTAGGGATTATGCTAGCAATTCGTGTAGCTTAGTAACTGCATGAGCATGTTTCTTTCTTGAGTTTTAAACAATTGCCGCTTTCAGTACTGTTTTTTCACGATAACACTAAGAAATGTAAACATCTCTACATCACGAACAAAAGAAAGAAATTGGAAACCTCTTACAGCCTTGGAACCGAACGTATCCCATTGTCATCAGAAGAAAAAGACTTAGGAGTGTTGATAAGTCACAATCTATCCTGGGATAACCATATCATGGCCAAAGTAAACACCGCTAATAAAGTCCTACGCTTGATCAAGAGAACTTGTGGTACTTGTACCCAACCCCATGTACTGCTCAAACTATACAATCATTTAGTCAGACCACACGTTGAATTTGCCTCCCAGGTCTGGTCGCCACATCAGCCGTTTTTGATTGACTTAATTGAAAGAGTTCAGCGAAGAGCCACTAAACTGATCATAAAGGACAGGCCTTATCGAGAGAGACTTCAGGAACTGAATCTTCTTTCCTTGGCCTCAAGGAGGCTTTTTATGGACTTAGTTTTCCTTTTTAAATGCATGATGGGCCTATATGATTTGGATCTGTCTTATTATCTTGTGTCTGATGACAGTTCCACATGTAAATATAACCTCAGACATACTAATTACCAGTTTAAAATTAGATATGCAAGAACTAATGTTTTAAAATTTTCTTACTTCTTTAGAATAGTAAAGTCATGGAACTCTGTGCCTCTACGTTTGAGAAAAACTGAATCTTTAGACGATTTTAAGGATTGCCTGAAATCCTTTCTACACATGAAGGATATTTCTACATTCTCTCAATTTATTTTTCTTACTAGTTTAATTATATTCTAGTTTAATATTGTACATGATTGCCACTTGTCTAGGTATTTATGATTTTTTCTTTTAGTTGTTTTTTTATTTCTTATTTATTGTGAATTTAGGTAGCCCTTCAGTGAGGGATGTTGTTTTCTGTTTAGGGCTTTCCTGTCAATATTAAGTGTGTATTTTGTATTGGCAAGCTATTAAAGTAAATCTGCAATTAATCATAACCCTTGACAGATGACCATCCAAACGTTTCTCCTCTGTTTTTACATGAAGATACCTTGAAAGAAGAATTACAAAAAATATATAAAATTATTTGAAAATCCCTTAACAGTTACTTTATGTTCGTAATGTATAGAGTTATGACCAGACATTCAGTACGTAACGAAACAATTAACTTTACTTTACCACATAGCCTTCCATAGCATTTTTGAGAATTTTCCGGGAGTTTCGTCTTGCTGCAAAACTTGCGATCTGCTTGCTTTCCACCGCCTTTGGCACAAAACACTTTTCTTGTCTGTTTACCTTTACCACATGATTCTGAGCAATCACTCCAACTCCCAATGTGCCACATGTATGGGTAATCTTAAGAGAAAGATTGAAAAAACAAAAAAAAGATGGAAAGAAAAACAGATAACCTACAGCATAGTTAATTAAAGTGGAATGGTTGGGAAACCCTTTGTTATAAGTTTTTGTTAGCTTTTTGGACCTGACCGTGCACAGCCTTCAACTGACCACTCCAGAAAATACCATAACATACCATAATACTCTTTGTTTGTCACCCCAAAATTTTGCATAAGCATTGTTTTCAGTCTCTATTGGGGCCCTTTTATCTCCCAAGGGAAACTGAAGACAATGCTAATGCAAAATTTTGGGGGGACAAACAAAGAGTATTATGGTCACTATGGTATTTTCTGGAGTGGTCAATAGCATTCCTATCATTTTGAAGTCATCGACCAAAGAGAAACATTGTATTACATGTAAGTTATTCAGTCATAATTTGTGAACAGAAAACAAGGGATTGTGCACGGTCAAGGAGCTTCCAACATAACCTAGAGCACCATTGTTTTCAACTTTGATGTTTGCCGGGTTTCCTAACCAGCCTCCTCTACTAACTATGCCTAAAGTAATACTTTCTTCAGAATAACAATAGAGAGCATTGGATTCGAGGACGAGTACGATTACGAGTACGAGATTTCCTCGATACTGAGTATTGCTCGCCCGTAAACCAGCGTCAATTTGGCGGGAAAATCGTCGTCATTTTACTATGAGTTTTAGCGTGAATGTCCTAGTGGCGGAAAGGAGTTATCAAATGTTTCACGTTTTATCATTTTGCGATCGGAAGAGGGCTTAACCTCCTTTCATAAAGAGAACAGTGCTAACTTTTCTGGTGAATCATAAGTACAATGAAGCTTTCCGGGGTGTCTATTTTTGGAGAACACGCGATAAAACTTTCAGTCAAATCTCGTACTCGTAGTCGTTCTCGTCCTCGAATCCAAAGCCAGCGTTGCCACGGTCAGAGAAAAGTCAGGGAAAAACGAAAAATTTTTCAAGGTCAGGGAAAAGTCAGGGAATTTTTTAAAAAGTCAGGGAAAATCTTTGATATTGTCAAAGTCAGTGAAAAGTCAGGGAATTCTGTTTTCCGGTTTTTAGTTCGTAAGTTTTCTTCAAGATTTTGAAATGCGCTTTCTTTCGGGAAAGATGAAAAGTATGCTGCAAAGCGATCAATTCGACACTCTGCGCCTGACACATGCATTACTTGTGGTCAGTGGTATTCGTTGTGAATGCTTTCCTCCAAATTCCTTCTTCCTCTTTCCGCAAAAAGCTGAAAGAGGATGAAAATGAAGAGAAAACTATCGATGGCCTGCAAAAATGCTAAACCAAATGTAAACATGGATTGTTTCTCATTAATAAAAGGTCAGTGAAAAGTCAAGGAAAAGTTAGGGAATTTTTAACTTTCTGATGAGTGGCAACCCTGTAAAGCTCTCTAATAACAAGAACAACAACAACAACAACAACAACAGCAACATCACAAAAATGTAACTAATTCTCTATTATATCTGATTAACCGGAAAAAGAAAACGCTCACCGATAGTTAACTATGGAGCGTTTTTACATGACGTCACATCTGCAACATATTAGTGTACCAAAACAATAAAACGGCGGCGATCTTAATGTTCCAAACCAGTCCGCTGAGAAAATCCATTCTTTTGTTCAATAAGTTTAAATAGCTGCTAATCAAGTGAGTGAAAACGCTGTATTGCGTGAGTTCAAAGATAGCCCTTATTTATGATTACGTCAGACGAGTAAATTTCACCACCAAGCCTCGCTTGTGATCAAAACTTTTTGCATTTGCATTTTTTGTGCGTGGGTATTCTCTTTTCAACTCTACTGCCTCAATTTACTGCCTCGGGAATTCATTTCTTTGAAACTTCGCTAATTTTTTAACTTCGTAACGAGGCTTGGTGGTGAAATTTGATTTCGGATTAATTTTTTTTTTTTTAACCTAGGTTCATTCTCCATTCCCTTTGTCTTCTAGCCCTATTCCCAGTGCTCGCTCGCGTAACACTGGCCTTAATTCTAACGAATTAGTAGGGAGAGATCTATTTCAGGAGAGTGTGTGCGTTTCTCCCTCGGGAGTGGCTTTCTTTATATAAACAAACACATGTGTAAGCAAATTTGTCCAGTTTGGCTGCAAGGGCGGAAGGATTGGATTCATGCGCCCGTCGTTTTTATGACGTTTTTAAGCGCTCTTTCTTTTCTGATATTAAGCCACCTCGAATACAAGCCCCTCCGTTTATAAGCGCCCTTAAAGGCTGGTTTTCTCTAGCGCCGGAGTAGGAGTCGAAAGCGGAGTCGCAAGAGCGCTTATGACTTAGTGAATATCAAAAATCGGAGTCGTAGGCGGAGTCATAAGCGCGACGGAATCGGAGTCAAAAGAATCAGAACGTTTCCATTTCCTTTTGACTCCGCTTACGATCCAGTGAAAACCAGATTGTCGGAGTCGAAAACAGTAGCGGAAGGATAAACCAATCACAATACACGTTACAACGCTTTTGTGATTGGTTTGGTTCATACGCTTCTGCTTGCGACTCCGACAACCTAGTTTGCGACAGCCGACGGAGTCGTAAGCGGAATTAGAACGCTGTTTTCACCAGATCGTGAAGTCTTAGGCTTCTGATTACGACCCCGACTCCGACTCCGACGCTAGTGAAAACCAGCCTTGAAACCCCTGACGAAGATATATAAGCTAAGGCCTTATGAGCGACAGTCAACAGTACCCTAATTCATTTTGTTCTAAAACCCCTCCCTATTCTTGTATTGTAGTGAGGTAATTTGAACTACAGATTAAAAAACAACACATTACCTCTTTTGCAAAAAGCACTCAATCTTTGTGACGCAATTATCCTCAGAAAAAGTAAAAATCAATGTTAATATTAATATTTACCGGGACATCCATACGCGGTATTTATCGTAAGGACATCACTCGGCGTCAGGTACTTCCTCTGGCCAATAGAGTTTTGATATTTCGTATCTTTAGTCTCGATAGTGGTAAGATAATGCCTTTTGCTTGCATCCAACTTTGCGAAGTAGTCTTTTCCATAATGCATAATGCTCATATAGTCGTACGGTATTTTTTGCGTGTCAACAATGCCGTGTTTATATTTCAAAAACTGTTCTGATTTACCTAGCATGAACAGAGAGAAAAAAAACAGATCACTTATTTTGAAATGACAACGGCATGGCATGTTGTTTTGTCAAGATTTAAAGGGCGCTTTAAGGGTACATGAGTTATAAACTAGACTACGAGTAGTCTCTCTCTTTCCATAGAGTTAGCTCCTCGGGGGAAACAGGAGAGAGACGAAAATGACCACTCGCGTGACTTCTCGGGCTGCCGCCCTTGTTTCTCGTGTCTTGCGGCTTCATCGCTCGATCGACGCTCGCGCGTGCGTGCACTCCTCTCACTAAGTCCCGGTTCAGACAGTGTACTTTTCGTAAACCGAACCAAAATTCGAATTAAGGCCGACCCAATTTATTTAGACCGGCTGAATCGATTCAGACGCCGATCTTAATTCCAGCCGAACTAAATTCAGAAGGAGAAAAATGCTCATTTCGGTCAAACTGCTTACAAACTGAAACACGTTATAAGAATTTATGCATTAGGTTCGGTACATGAAAACTGCGGCGTCTGAATCAAAGGCGTTCCAGAGTCGATCCAAAGGCGAAATTCCCGGCCGGGCTAGGCGGAAAGAACAGCTGAGCGGTTCCAAACTGAAACAGGCTTTCCTAATTGATTCAGAGGCCGAACTTTTCATGTAGTTAATTCATTCTGTACTCATGACAAGTACGGCGTCTGAACCGGGCCTAAATCTGAAGGAAAAGAGAGACTCACGCTAGCAGTCTAGTTGCAGGCCAGTCTTAAGTATTCATTGTAAGTTATTTGTGAATTCAAATAAAGTTGCAGTTGAAGTTATAAACTTGCTAGAGCGAGTTTAAAGCCGTCTGAAATGAAACAGTTACAGCAAATGATCCCTTTGTGTCTTCTACCAAAAGAAAAACGAGAATACAGCAAACTCTATGTAACCGGAATTAAATGTCCCATCTTAGAGAGATTTCTACCTTAAAGTGGGCCAAATAAAAAGTTAGAGGAATTGTAGGCACCACATCTAGGTGCCCCTATATCAGGGAGGTAGGCCACAGACAGAGGTAACTGCAAAGTTCCTATAGAGAAGCTGATGTGACGTCACAAAAATTCAAATTTGTTAAATTATGGGATAGGTTAGCATATCCAGAAAGAACAAGAAAAACCAATCAATCCCATAATTTCACAAATTTAGTTTTTGTCATGCCATCATTTCTCTTCTCTATTTACCCAAGACAATTACTCGATTGGACGAAAGCTACAATGCATTTACCTGGTAGGATATTTGCCCATATTATTTTAACATAACCGTCCCTGTCTGGCCGAGACTGCGTATGCCATAATCCTAGGGCATGTCCCATTTCATGAATAAGGCTGCCTGCCGGACAGTGGTCTCCTAATTTGATTGGCTGGTAACCACCAATACGACCAATTGAAGAGGCGCACCTAAAACAGACACATTGTTAGGTTCATCACTGACCAATGCTCATGATCAGCATGAAGAGGGAACCAGTGGCTAGCCTTAGTCTCCCTCAAATGCACTTTTTTTTTGTCTGGGTTTGTATTACAAAACAATTTATATAATTACATGTTTGTTTGTGTATTAAATACACAAACTGGAGATGGGTGAAAAAATGATGGAGTTTTAAATTTATATTTTATAATGATTTTTCATTCATTGTTTGGCTACAAGCTTACAAAATGGCCTGCTATATTTTTTTCATTGGCTTATTTATAAGGTTTAACTGAGTCCCCAGAAGCAATTCACCCATTTCTCTAACCCTACTAACTGAGGTTTTTTCTAACATACAGGGCTGTCACTAAGACTTTATCCTCCCTGGATATATGCAATTAGCAGGTGGGGTATTGAACATGCAGCTAGGAATTTCTTTTGGTTCTATTTTTTCTTTTGTTTCCGAGCTGGAAAAATCTCCAGCCCCCTGCCCTCAGCATGCAAAGAAACTAGTGTCCAATATTTCAAGGCTAGTAAATTCTGCTATCACGATAGTAAATTCTCTTCGTAACTTGCTCAAAGGCCAAAAGTAAAGTTTTTGGGGGAATTCAAATTACAAGAAGAACTGTAATCAACCATGCCCTTAAAAAATTTAGAGAGAAGGGCTAGTTAAAATAAATTTGGGGCTATTATGTTCTATAGCTACAGCTTGCCCAAATCGCAATTTGCTCTCTTGATCCTTAACTACAAGTGTAGGCCTTATGTCATTGCATGTACTTTTAACCATGCATAGACTCTACAAAGGCCAATAAAAAACTAAGCCAGAAAAGAACTTCCACTAGCAGGGTATTTGAATTTCCCATATATAACCATTGGCATAACCACGTTACCTACGGCTGTCAGGGTTCTTTTCTCGATATAACTCAATCCAATCTCTGTGACCAGACTTAGGGACAAACTGAATGCATGTTTGTTCGTGCCAGTGTCTCATCCCATGATTAAACTTGTCAGCTAACTGATGGCCAACTGAAAAATGAAACACATGACAACTATTAAAGAGGGATGCTGATTCTGGTCAGCAGTGAGTTAACCAGGTTGAGTAAATCAACTTTCCATCACTCAAAGTAAAAATTAATTTTTGTATTTAGTTTAGACAACCTGCCTCAATAAATGCTCACTAGAAGCACTCAATGTCTCTGATATTGTTTTAAAGGAAGAAATACCGTATTTATTTCATTAAACGCTGCACCGTTTATTAAATTTTTAGCATTTCAAATGCGGCATTTATTTAAGGGCAGTGTTTATTTCAAAATCTTTTTTTTGTTGTTAATTACTGACAACAGTTATTGTTAAGGGTTTGTAAAGATTAAGTAATTTAAGGTTCCATTGACACTCGTATTTTGCTGCGATACATGTAGAAATGTAAATGTCTGGATGATGTAAATTACCAAGTTGTACCGACGTTTTTCTTATTATGCTCAAGTAAACACCACATTCTACTGATTAGGTGTGGCGTTTATCAGAGGGTGGCATTTATTGGTAATTTTGCTTTCATCTGCGGCATTTGATCAAGGGTGGCGTTTATTTGAGGGTGGTGTTATTTGAATAAATACGGTAAGGTGCTGTTGCTATTACTATGAAATCTACGACCTCGTGAGACATTGTCTATGAAGGAAACTACTTCCAAAAATTAATGATACACTTTACTTTTTTCTGTACAACCAGAAGATTTGCTCAAGAAAGGATATTAAAAATAAAGAAATCCCAGGGTTTCAAATCTTTGGAGTCTAAGAGCAAGCCCACAAGAGCAATCAGCGATCAGCCATCAGCAATGATGATAGCCGCATCTTTCGAAGCTGGCTACTTTGGTGTGTCTTAATGAATAACAAAGTTATACCAGCATAAAGTCAATCTTGTTAAAGGGCCATAATTAGTTTTACTATAATGTGCCCTTCTCTATTCTATTTTTTTTCTCGTATGTACATGTAGCTTAAACAACCTTGTACTAATTAATATTGTACACTGAACTAATGTATTATCTATAAGATGGAGTAAAAATAAAATACAATAAAGCAATCACTCTGCATTTTATAGTTCTTAACAAACTTCAATTTATTCTTCTTTGTTCTTTGGCAAGGCAATAATAATTATTATATATATCAAAGAGGAATTTGAAACGAAAAAAAGAAATTTATCCAATAACAAAATGGAAGCACAACATAGTTATATATTAACATATCACTGATCAAGTTAAGTGAGCCATGACCATAATCAGACAAAGCCCTTACATGTTACGTTTCTACAGAGAGTGAGCTTTTCTGGTAACAAAATGGACAGCTACAACCAAACCCGAGTAAAAAAACTTGGCTGACATTTTGTTATTTTGCTATTAAATTTCTTGGCCACATTTTAAAACTTGATTTAATTTGTATGAGTGGCTTTACCCTGGTGTCATTAAAGGCTACACACAGGGTCACAATACTTGATAACAGTTGTTTTGACACCAGTACTGCATTATATGGCCTTAACATCAACTTGTGCGTACAAGTTTATCTCCGCATGCATGCGAAGAACTTGTGAGTTTGTCAACATGGCCACATACACTGCAAAGCATATCGAGTTGTTTCTCACAGGCCATCTGATGTTACGCGATGGCGCGATTTCACAAAATTGACCTCAAATTGCATCTGACCGCACAATTTGAGGAAAATCGTATAATTCACAAAAAAATGCTAAATTCAAGTAAAGTAAACAATGAATTCTAACCTCTAATTAAAAATTTTCTCAATCTTAATGTTATTTAAGGTGATTTACCACTAAAGAAAGGCTAGAAAGCCTTGCAAGACATCTGAAACTTTCGATCAGGCAATCGCGGTATCTGGGCAGCCATTTTGATTTCAGAAACAAGCAGTGTGGTCAGTGGTGTAAGCGCATCATGTAATATTAAGCAAGTGTCCTTTTTCTTTTCCGGGTCAAAATAATTGGACAAATTTAACTATTTTGTTTTCAAATAGATGTTTTATTATTCCTTTACATTCAAATTGCCCGTTAAACAACATTAAAGTGGTTTTTCTCCTTTGAAACCTGGTAAAACAATGTAAATTAGCCCTGAAAAAATGGCATAATTTATCGCATAATAATCCTATCTTATCTCACAATCTACCCTGAAAATATCGCACCATTTCTGACTTTTTATTGCACCCTATCAGATGGCCTGTTCAAACATATAATGAATATTTATTCCTAACAACACCATTTCCTGTAAAATATTTCAAACACCAATTCTAGCCTGCGTAGCTGATGGCTCAGCTTTGACAATACAAAATAACTGAAAGAGTAATCTTACCAAGATCAGGTGGGATATAATAAGGAACAGTTCTCTCAGGCCACATAAACTGAGTTTTGGACCAAACTCCCGCGGCAGCCACATCTTGATGCAAAGGTCTTATCATAGCTTTCTGAACCTTTGTAAGGAGGATGTCACCTTCAAAATCTTCTAGCTCTGGGATATCCCCTATTAAAAGCACATATAAGGGGTGTTATATAAATTAGAATTTGTTTTTATATCACCTACCCACTGGAAACACAGAACCTCAATATAACAAAGGGCCAACAGACTGAAAAAAATTTTGTTTGCTATAACGGGGGTTTGTTCTATCGAGGTTCTCTTCCATAGATTTCACCATTACTGGGGCAGAGAGAATCATTAGTTAAACTGAGGATTTCATTATATCAGGGTTTCTGATATTTTGCGCGCTCGCGGAGCCGCGAAATTCAGGTAAATCCATGAAATCCCGCAAAATTCACAAAAAACACGAAAAATACCACAAAATTCGGTAGAAATCTTATCAAATATATGTCTGTACAACATATTTGGAACTTATTTCAGCTATTGGGGCTATTTACTGGCCGTAAACTTGCTAATTTATCTTGGGACTTCGTGACTGAAAGGTACAAACAACATCCCGAAACTACCACTAGCCGTGATGTTAAAGGCCTTGCCATTGGTCCATTTCTGGAGCATATTGTTGTTGAAAGAGCAAATGATGAGCTCTGTTGGAAAAACGTTAAAAATGCTGGTCTGATCAGCGCCAAACCCACCAATTTCTAGCGAAATTTGCCTTGAAAATAACCACAAAATTGGCCGTTTTTTAGCAATTGCTTTTTGGTGACATTTGCCCCAAAAACCCAACGAAATTGGCCAATGTTTCTGCGAATTTTTCCCTAAAACTCCTGCGAAATTTGACTTTTTCTTCCACGACCTGTCAGAAGCCCTGTTATATAGAGATTTGTTGTATCAAGGTTCCACTGTAGCTGATGCTGAGGTTTTATTAAATATCCATTGTATCAGTAGGTTATTGCCTAAATCTTCTAATTCCAAATATGGTCTGCCCCAGCTGGTTATGAAGAATAAGCTCAGGGATTTGAGCCAATCAGAAATGAACAAATGTCAGTTTGAATGAATAATAATACCATTAATCCCTTACATATTACCTGTTATGTCGTACACATTCATGGCATCATGACCTCCTTCACCATCAAAGCATTCGTCTGATTCTCCGTGTTCCTTATGCCTAGAATAAAGGTTTCTACCTGAAAGGCATTCACCACCATTCCGGATTGCAAAGTACTTATATCCTTTGTCTTTAGCCACTGCAGCACATTGTGTGACGGAATTAGCTCTGCAAAACAGCAGTAGAGTTAGTAAGAAATCTTTCCACAACCTCAACTTTCAAGCCAAACTCTTCTCCGAGGGTATGTCGAGGAGGGGAACAAGATTAAAAGCTCAATTACATGTACTTGGGATTAATGTCGACCGTTGAATATCGATCGGTTCGGTTTAGAGAATTTCGTGCAGTCTAAGCTCACGGTACCATACTAAAAGTTTTCAACCAAATAGTGCAGCGCCCTTTTCAATTCTAGTTTCATTTTTTTAGGACTATGTGAATTAACGCTACCTACCTAATTACTTTCAATCACGGGCTTCATGGACAGTCGGCTTCATGCGATCACATTGACCGTTAAATGTGCAAAATGAAAGCATTTTCATCACGAAGTTGGGTCGTTTATCCAAAATTACTTTCTAATAGTTGCATTATTTCGGATAAAAGAGTAATAAAAGCCATGACTTCGTTGCAAACAAGACAAAACTCAATCTTTGACGATGGAGCCTACCAGACATCTTGCGGAAAAATATCCCAGGCATTCCAAGCCTTGGCAAACTGAGGAGACTGGGAACAAGATTTTCCATAAGTCCGCGCGCAGTCGAGCCATCTGGTACTGAGAATCTAAGTTTTCACGGTTTTTATAAAACTGAACAACAACAACTGAATGCGTGACAAACGAACCCCAACGGACGTCTGCGGGGAGGCTACAGACAAACAAACCGACAAACAAATAGAATGAAATTACCGCCTGGTTGTAACGCGGTACTGGGACCAGTAGTATGAAAACTGTGCCATGGTTTATTTCTTTTAATAAAAAGTGGAAAATTTAGTGGTACTAAGGCTCATGATAGAACTCAATTCTATTCATGTTTACGGCAAAAAAGAGCAAACAGTTCTTTTTTAGTCCTTAGAACCTTGAAAGTGGTATTAGGGCGGGGGCCAGTTGGCAAAAAATGGGTTGTAAGAAAATCCAGATGGAACCGCGCGGGTTTCAAAAAATGAAACTCCGATTTCCGTCTTCTGCAGTTTACATGGAAAATTTGAGGGAATCGGTCACCAATTTATGGTTCGGTGACAAGGTAAGTAAAATCAGTGATTTGAAAATCAAGGTCGGAGCGCCGGAGCAACTCCCATACTATACAAGACCTATGTCACGCCGTTTTTACGGACCAGAGTTTATTCTTAGACATATTTTAGGGAACTTTTACCGGCGAATAGAACTTCACCATGTCTATGAGCGCATTCGATATTCAAACTTCGCACCAAAATCTTTCTTGTCCGTGCAAGAGCGCATGGAAGATGCTCGCTCCGGGTTATGAACCTCTGATTTGCACAGATAACTTCCAAATGATTGCATTCACAGATAAATAGCCGAGCAGCCCTGAAATTTTGCACGTATTTACCTTCCAAAGCTATGACTTTCATTATGTAAATTGGTAAACAATCCCAAATTCTCATCCTATTGACATGATGGGTTTCCGTGTGTCCATGTAGTAAAAATTTAAAAAAAAAAACTGTTACAATACAGACCTATCCCAGTAAAGTCCTTCCAATCCATTATGAGATCCCTCCAAGCTTGCTGCTATTACTGTATCGTTTTCGGGTAAACGCCAACATCCCAAGGCAACGAAGCCTTGGAACAATTAAAGGAAAACATAACAGAAGGTAACAGACAAACGATATACATCTAATTCATATCCATTGTTAGCCTGCGTAGGTGATAGTTTTGTGGTGTGGGGCAATCGCGTGTGGAATGGGGGAAACAACGAGAAAAGACAACGAGTTTGCTCGTTCCGGGCCGCTCGCCAGACAAAACCACGGGACGAGCTATAAAGACTAATCTACTGCAAACAGCTGATCCAACGTTCAGTAGATTGAAAATTAGCTAAACATTTTTGACAAAACACCATGTAAGAGGATAAGGATTGAGAATTATGCCCCGTCAAAACTAGTTCGTTTTGGTATAAAAACGCGTACACTGACTTCGATCCGTTTGGGCCTTTCCCGATCCACACTACTAGACTGGGCGTTTTCATCGAAAAATCGAAAATGCGTCAACACGTACCGAATTCAATTCTAACCGTACTGACTCCAACTTCAACTTTATTTTTCCACTGTTTGCAAGTAACAATTTCAGGGAAAATGCTCTTAAAAGTGGATCAAATGGAAAATGCAATACTTATAACATTGGTGTGGACGGTCAAAAACGATCGAAACGCATCAAATTAAACAGATAAAACTAATTGTACTGAAACGATGATCAAAAATATCACAGGCTCGTGTCTTGTAGCATGCGCATGCATAGCGTTCAATTTATGTCACAACGTGCAATTCTATCCGTCCGAACGTTCTGGTGTGGACAGTCGAAAACGCATTAAACGGTGGCGTGGTCTCGAATCGATCGATGCGTTTTCGATGACAGCAACGCATACCTTTGAAATTGATTAGTTTTGACAGGGCATTAGTGCACCAAACCCTCTTGCCCAACCGATCTAGCACGATGTCTGCACATGAGTGTGAACGATACCGGTACCAGGGTTTTATTGTTCACACTAAACTGGCGGATAGCTTTCCGTGGCGGCACGAAAAGCTCAGTATCCGCCGATATAGTGTGAGCGTAAGTAGCCTAAAGGCTGAGGGAAGTGTCGCATGTAGTTATATATTAGATTACATTATTCCTGTTGTAACCAAAAGCATAAGAAAAAACAATTAAATACGTAGTCCTGGGAACCAAGAAATCTACTGAGTTGATAAACGGCTAAAACGTCCTTTTCTAACCGATTCTTATATGTGAAAGAAACGGAAGGACTGTATAGGAAATATTTCGCTCTACGTAAGGAATAATTATATCTAAATAAATGTCTAACACTATCAACACTTAACAAAATGATCACCTGTCTCTCCAGAGACTACAGACATCAATATGAAAAATCGTGCAATTTGAGGGAAAGTCGATGTCATCTGTAAAGGACGCATGTGGTCGTTTAACAATAATTGAGGTTCCAGGAAACCGATTCAATTCAAACAAGAATTATAAATAAGTGATCATTTGTTTTTTGTTTGACCTAATGTTCAGTGAAGGAAGATACTTTTAACCTGCTGAGTCAGTTAATTGCTACCTGCTGAAAAGTTGCTGGCACCGATGATTCTTTCATAAAAATAAATGTATATACATCTTTACCAGTGATAATCTGTTCCATTCCAGTTTCAACCAAGTCGTTGTGTAAGAAAAGAAGCTATCCATTCACAATCATCCGGCTGTAACAGACCCAGTGAAACCCTAACCAGTGGTTAATTAATTCAGTCTACCCAGTAGTGATAATTTAGCTTCCCTGATACCCGGAAATAGTTTGTTTCTACCCGGCTAACGTTTTGCTTTCCCGGTAACTTTGGTGATTTTTACAAAACCAGAGAGCATTTAGTTATTCATATTTGTTTAAAAGAAGAAGGAAATATAAAACTTTATTAACACTGGAAGAAAAAATCGGCGGGTACAGGTAATCGATCTCGCCAGATGGGCTCCTGATCTCGCATAAAAAAGTCAAGTAAATCTTTTAGTTCTTCCTGCTAGAGCAATAATTTAAAAGGTTTTATACCGGTAAAGATGTTAGGCCTGCCACTCCTTTAAGCTTTTTATAGGAAGAGATACACAACTAAGAAGAAACCCAGCGGGAAATAACGTCACTAGGTAGGCACCCAGTGAGTTCTCCGAGAACCCGGTGAAGATATAGATCCCACTGGGTCTGTTACAGAGGGGTGTCAGAGGGAGATTTAGCTTAGGCTATGTTAACACTATACCAGATGGCTTTTTCGTCGGCGCGAAAACCATACTGGATAGCAGTGGCGGATCCATAGACCAAACTGAGGCCCGAAGGGCAGGAAGAAAATGTTTTTGAGACCCCTCCCCCCCCCCCCCCCCTTATCTCAGGGTCTGGATCCCCCACTGGAAAGGGCTTCTGTTCACACATTTTGGGGCGATTGCTGTGGCGAAGCAAACGAAACAAAGCTATGTTACACCGATCTCTAAAAAGGAAACTCTGGTATCCTATGACACATTAAATTCTGCAAACAGAATACTTCAATGCTGAACGTACTAGGTGAAAATTAACTTTGCAAGACAGCCACAAGACATCGAAAGAACTCAAAACAGGGCGGGATTATAGCCAGGTCTATCTAAAACCTACGTTCGTCGGCATTTTCGTTTGCGGTCCTTTGCAGTCCTTTAAGTGGTTAATTAATGGTCATCTCATATCCCAGTGGCGGATCCAGACCTACAGATAAGGGAGGGAGGGGGTAGATCATCTAGGCCCTGAGATAAGGGGAGCCCTGGTCCCCCCCCCCCCCACCCCCCAATTTTTTTTTCGGCCCTTCGGGCGTCAGTTTGGTCTAAAAGTAAGGGGGGCGGGCCCCCTGGGCCCCTCCCCTGGATCCTCCACTGTATCCTATACCGAACAGCTTTTCGTGTCTGCACGAAAAGCTGTCAGGTATCGTAGCTTTACAACCACGTTTACGGCAAGCGAGAAACGTGAGATTCCAATTGACGATTTCTTAAATTAGGAGATTAGCTAGTAAAAACAGTCTAAAACAATTTTTATGATTAAGCACAGGCGGTCAGACTCTGATCTGTTGGAGTTCGGTGGGTAAACTTTGAATAGATAAGATAATGTATGAAAATACACAAAATACGTCCTAAACTCCATTTTTTGACAAAAACGGAAATGAAAATGACTCACCTTGTGGTTTTGTTTTGTTATTTACTGTCTCTTTGCTTCTAGAGCCACTTGGAAGCCGTTTTATCGACGTTTAACATTTTAAGTTATACAATTAACAACAATTTTCTAACTTGTTCAAAAACCTAGGTACAAACAAATCATCAATTGGTATCCCCAACGAACTAATAAAAATAGCTGCTGAGTTATTATCTGTTCCATTCACGCAAATTTATAATCAATCGATTGAAACTGGTATAGTTCCAAATATATTAAAAGTTTCACAGGTTACTCCAGTTTACAAAAATGGTCATGCAACTGACCCAGCCAAGTACAGGCCTTTTTCAACTCTCTCATCTTTTAGTAAGGTTTTTAAAAAGTTAATTTATAACCAACTATACAACTTTCTTGAAAAATATAGCATTTTGAATAAGTATCAATTTGGATTTAGGAAGGGATACTCCACTGAGCAGGCTATCTTAGAAATTACTGACTCACTTATTAAGGCTATGGATAAAAAATTGGTCACCCGCGGTCTTTTTCTTGACTTTTCAAAGGCATTTGACACAATTAACCGTGATATTCTGTTATTGAAACTCTATAGATATGGTATACGTGGAAATCCTCTCAGATGGTTTGAAAACTATTTATAAAATCGTAATCAGGTTGTCAAAATTGGTGACACTATATCTAGCAGTCAGACCATTAGCTTTGGTATACCTCAAGGGTCAACTTTGGGTCCATTGTTATTTCTGCTTTATATGAATGATTTGCCAGACTGTTCAAGCAAACTATCCTTCCGAATCTTTGCTGATGACGCTAATATGTTTTATACAAGTAATAGTCTGCATAACCTTGAGTCTGTCATGAATGATGAATTGAAGTCAGAAGTTAAGTAATGTGCCATTAACAAATTATCTACAAACTTTTCAAAGACAAATTTCATCCTAGTCTCATCCTCAAGGTTAAGTGGAAGTATAAATGTAAATACTGCATAAAGATCAAAAGCCAAATAAAGTACCTGGTTGTGTATATATATCAACACTTACACTGAGGACCTCAGGTTAAGCATATTAACAATAAATTAGCAAAAAATATAGGAATTATTACCAAATTAAGACACTATTTAAATCTCCATACAATGAAACAACTGTATTACTCTTTTCTACCGTATGCTATCACTAGCTGGGGAAGTGTTTGCAAAACTAGGCTGAAAAGGATCAGGACTAAGCAAAATAAATGCATTCTTTCAATTTTTTTTTTTTTTTTTT